>CM033743.1:38930189-39480400 GCA_019671005.1 Hibiscus mutabilis | reverse complement strand
CTCATTAAAAAATGCACGCCGCTGTTGCTGTTGCTGTTGCTGCTGCTGCTGCTGCAGCTGCAGCTGCAGCTTCAATAATACAAAAGCTACAAAGGTCTGCAAGCGTAGAAACCCAACCGCACTATCGACTATTCCAGCAGCAATTTGAATTGCGATAATCGTGCGTTCAGTTATAGTGTTTTATTACGGTTGTAGACATTAGGAATATGCATCGGATCTGATACGAAATTTTCGTATTAGTAATATGTATCATATCCAAAAAAATGGGCATCTGTTTTTTCAGATATAGAATATCCAAACTTATGAATTGGTTTAAGTATTTTTTTAATTTGACAGCCATATCCATGAAATTTTTGAATTTTCGAATATAACAAGTAATAAATTATTGAATATAACAAGATTTATATCATGAAAATTTCAATTGTTCGTATATAATAAGTAAAAATATCAAATATAACAAAATTTATATCCATAAAATATACAATATGAATTTTTGGATAATCGAATATCAGATCTGAATGTCAAATAACTATTCGTATTCGATCTAAAATTTTCGGATATCCAATCTGAATTATCGGAAAATAAAAAATAAATCGAATATCTAATTTTTTCGATTAGACCGGATCAGATTTTTTCGCACACTCTTAACAGAAATAGCGGATGTTATTGCGGTCATTGTAGACCGCTATTTTCTGTAATAACAATTTCGTACATGGGCAAAGTTATATGGGGACTGACTGGGACCTAGTCCCCTGCCGCCCTCCCTTACCGGCCATTTTTTTTATTTAGCCCCAGCAAAATTTCTAGTTATAATTTCTTTTACTTGTTTTGGTATTATAAAATGATTCTTGTTTTAGTGTTAAAGTATGCAAGTGAAAGTAGGTTTATTTTACTTGAAGTCAATAGATCAAATCTTATTAGAGATATTTTTTAAGCTTTTATTTTTTTTATTCTCGATCCAGTTAACATTTAATTTCTGGCTTCGTCCTAGTTTCGGACCATTGGCGAATCTAGGGGTGAGCCTACTTAGGCCATGGCCCACCCATGCCCAAAAAATATCTTTTTATTTAGTCTCAAATATAAAATTTTAAAAGTTAGATTTTTTATTATTTTTTGTTTAATTTTTATGGTTCTTAAATTAAAAGTTTTTGGTTCTATTGTTCTCAAAATCAAACTTCAAAATTACCATAAATTTTATCCTTCCATTTTTATAGGGGTGTAAATGAACAGAACATTTGACGAACTATTCGTATAATATTCGTGTATTAAGTTAAATAAACGAGTATGAACAATTTTTTATGTTCATTTAATAAATGAACGAACACAAACAAATATGTGTTCGGTTTGTTTATATTTATGAACAAGCTCGTTTATTTATTAATGATATTTTTTATAAAAATGTTAAAATATTATCCTTTTTATTTTATATTTGAATTTCAACTCATTAATCTAAGAAATATATAATATATTTGCAATCACTATTGATAATTTTACAAAAAAAAGTTATGGAAAATGTGCTCTAATGTCTTGTTTGGTACGAAGAAAAGAGCCATCATGTAACGCCTCAAGCCTGACGTCATATTTGGGCCTCAAGCCCAACCTAAAACATAAAATTTTCCAACTAGATTTAACCCAAACCATCATCATTTCATAAAATCCAAAACATGTCATAAGTTATTGTAATACAAAAACAGTTTAAACGTTTACGCGGGAGCTCCAATTAAAACCAAGTTGAATAAAACATTCGACATGATCAATTAATCCAAAATAGAGTTAAAAACATAAATCAAGGGTCCTATGAATACATTGCCCGACAAGTCTAAGTATTGTACTCTTGATCACATCAATGTGCTGAAGTCCTACTCCGATTGGGCCCCTTTGATGCGAGGCGGCAACCTAAAAACATGCGAACGGAAACAGCGATTCCGAACGCTAAGCTCATAAAGCTTAGTGGATACACCTTTACTCTACCATGATTCATGTAGATCATAAATATAAGCATGTAGCTTGATAAGATGATACGACAATTAAAACACTGCATGGAGCTAACATTAGTAGCCTAAACACATGCTGGCATCATCAAAACATCAAAGGGCACACAAGGCCCAACATACCATACCACATCAACACTGGAGTGTGGTCCAGGTAACATAGCATCGGGAACGTACACTCTATAGGTGAGGCTGGGTCACGTAGTATTAGAACATACACCCTAGGTGAGGCCGGGTCACCTAGCATCGGATCATACACCCATACTCGAAATCCCCCTCGAGTACATTCGAATGAGACTCGGGTCACATAGCATCAATAACCTTCATTCGATATTTCTCTTACCATGGTGTTACAACACGTCTTGGGTATCCAGATCCCATCAATCAAGTGCCCACACGGCACACCAAATCAACACATAACCATATCATCCTATGGCTGCTATCATCATATAAGTCACACAAAACTTTTACCGAGTTCTTAAGGTTTATGCTTGAGTATAAGGTTATTTCTCAGTTTCTTAGTTTTACAACTCATTTTAGGTCGTTAGGGGTCCATTGAATTGAGCAATATAATTTTCCAACCTTTTAGGCAAAAGTCGATATTGTTGGGCAGATTACCTAGTGGGTACCGATATAGGTCCTCGTGTACCGATACGGATACCCTTTGGGTATCGGTACTCATATGCGTACTAATACGATTTGAGCTCACTGGAATTTCCTAAAGCTATAACATATCGATATGGGTCGACCCGTACCAATACCAGATTGCAAGGCGTACAGGTACAGGTTGAACACCGTACCGTACCCCTTTCTATGTTCATCCAATGAAACAGTGTTCTTTAAACCCAGAACACTAGGGTATCGGTACCGCCTCCCCGTATACCTATATTGAAGCCCATAAATGGCTTCCTAGGCTCGGAAAATCACTTCCTAAGCCCTCAAAACGCAACCTTTAACCCTTAAACTCAAGCCTACATCTTATGGAAGTGTTTATGATGGTTTACTTTTTTTTACGGGTTATTAACATGAAATCCGAGTTTTTCCATTAGTGACCATATTCAAGCATTCAAACACCCAAATCATCAAAACAAGCATACAAAGCATCATCCTTAGGATGTGCATGAAACAAAGGGAGTTGGAAGTGTACTAACCTTCCTCCAAACACTAGAAAATAACCTCCTTGCACTAGCCTCAAGCCCTTCCTTTGCCTTGAGCTTTTGAGTGCTCTCCAACCTTTTTCACTACAAAGAGATGTGGTAAAACGGGTTACAACGTTGCTAGAAGGTTAAGAGACATAAAAGAATGAGCTTTACAACAGAAAATGAAGTCAAATCTACTATTCTCGTTCTTCCTCTATAGCCCTCACCAAACACCCATTTCTTCCAAAATCCACCAAAACCTTCCATTCTTACCTTGACTTGTAGATCGTTGGATGAAGACCACAAAACTCTCAACAACCAATCCAAAAATCACACTTAAAAAGATAAAGATCCAACCTTTCCTTGTGGGTGGAAGCTAGGAGATGAGAATGAAAGAAAGAAAGAAAGACAAGGGGACAAAGGGTGAGATCATCCCTTTTCATTCTGCAGAGGAAATTAAAGGGGTTGTTCTTTTGCCTCTTCAAAACAAGATAATTACCTTTCTACCCTCTTTTCATCCTCTCAACCCATCTTCAAACCATAAACTCAAGCCCAAGCATCAAAATGCAAACCCACAAGGGTTCTCATGGGCAATCCAAAAGCCCAATCTTCGACCCAAAACCAAGCCCACATCTCGAGTTAAGCCGACCCATGGATTTTGAAATTTGGGTCGCTACACATCAATAGGTTGGGAGGGGCAACAACCCCTCTAGTATAGTTGTATTTTAGGTCCTTTTTAGTTTAAATGTTAGTCAAATAAGGTCTTTATGTAAAACAAACTCATAAACATAATCTTTGAATAAACCTAGATTAAGTAAAACAAAGTTTAAGTTATTGAATAAGTGATAATTTTTATGACATCAAAATAAGCAAAGAACTAGCCACTGAAGATAATAATCAATAAAATATATCCTTATAAATAACAGTAAATAAATATAAATTTTAAATACATCAATACTTATTTACATCATTATAAATAAGCTATTTTATTTACACTTTTGTAAATAAGTATTGATATTTTATTTACATCTACTTATGTCTGTTAACATGTAATCATATTATTTTAAATTGTTACTCTATTTTTAAATTGAAAACTGCATATACGAGTTATGTTAGATAATATTTTTGTTCTATTTATATTGGCCCAGTCAATGATATTTTTCTAGATTTGTCACTGTTTCGGACGATACTGCTACCACTATACAGCTGTTGCTATTGCAATAACGGATGCTATTTGAATTTCTGATTCCAACAGATCCCTAGAAGGAAAGGAAAAAAACTTTATATAAATTCCTCTGCAAATTTAATTTGAATATAATAAATCATATTTTAGGTATGAAAATCACAAACAAAATATTTTACAGATGAACAACATTTACTGATCACACAATGAACAACACTCACAAAACACATATTAAAATGAAAATGAAAAATTCTAATTGATTACTTAATCTCTCATTGATTATTTGATCTCTTTTTCCTTTGACTACATGCTCTCTATTTTAAGTAATCTTCACTGATTACTTAATCTTTCACAGATCATACAATGAAAAACACTCACAAAATACACCCTAAATTATATCTTAATAAATTAATTTGTATAAAAATAATTAAGTCCTCTCAACGTAGACAAATAGAAAACAAATAAAATAAAATCTCTATATATATCATCTCAATTGCTCGGTTGCAAGTAAACCAGAACAAAAGATGCCAATCACTGGTGAAGAAAATAATAAAGTGCACAACTTTTACATCAACAAATTCTATACCTAGTATATATATATATATATATACATATATATGTATGTATATACATATATATATGTATATATATATATATATATATTGTAAGGAGCAAAGTAATCAAAACGATATTAACATAAAATAAGATATACACAAGTGAGGAGAATTAATGTGGTTCGGTCTTGTCTACCAACATAGATGAGAGAAATGATAAGCTATTATAAATATAGAGATCACGAAGAGTATAAATACATTATGTATCTCGCATCACGATATACATATCTCTAAATTTGGTATATCCCAAAACAGTCTCTTAGCATCCCTGAAAAACGTATCTCTGCAACGTAACTACAATAGTTGTAGAGATCACAAAAAAGATTACATCTCTCCAAAATAATTCTCTCTATTAAAGCATACTTTATTTATAAACATTTATACATTAAGTAAATTTAATTATCAAGTAATCTTTAACCAATACAATTGTAATAAAATATAATTTAATTATCATCTAAAATTTGAATTAATGTGTTATTTTTACAATTTAAAGTGAATTTATACTATATAATGGTATTACAAATATGGAGTTTAATTTTTAGTATGTGTTATTTTTACAATTTAAAGTGAAGATCCAATGCGTTACGACATGTAAAAATCTCTTTAGTCATATTTTATTTATTTATTTATTTATTTATTTATTTTTAGTATGTGTTTAATTTTATGCAATTTAAATTTATGTTATGTTTTTTTAATCTCATTTAATTTCACCCCTTTAGTTCAGTCCTCGTATTCTATTTTCTTTATATTTCAGTCCCTTTATTTGCTTATTCAAACATTTGCATTTTAATTTTTACCTTTTAAGTTTTGATCCATTCCATTTTTATCATATTTAGTATTTAATTTTTTCCGCAAATTTTACTTTCTTGTCGTTCGTATGTATTGACTTTTTGACTTTATGTATTATATCCTACAGTTATGCATGCATTTATATTATAATATCCTTTATGGTATATTTTCTATAATTAATATATATTATCTATCCTTAAATGTTTTCAGGTTTATTTAAATATGATCTTTTAATTTTGGTATAACTTTTAAATACGTCTATATATGCATAATATTCTTTTGTTTTTAAATGGCAATCTTTATTTTATTTTTTATTAAATAGATAGGTATTATATTCTCATATTATGATTCAAACCCATACAAGATTGGGCAATATGAGCATCCTTAGCCACTAGGCCAATTAGTGGATCTCGATGACAATCTTTATTTAATATATGTCATTACATATATACTTATGTATTACTCATATGATTTTATTTATTTATTTCATGTAATATTGGTTTTGTAGCATTTGGTGTACATCGTATATATATAAATTTATTTTCATATTGTTTTTATTAAACATGTTAACTATTTTGTTATGTATCAGTACATGATATTAATATTGTAATATGTAAAGTGTACATATGTGTAGCTTCTACTCACGTATATTTTATATTAATTATATATATATTACTTGTATTTTTTATGTATGTCATTCTTTAATTTTGTATGTCATTCTTTTATTTTGTTCATGATGCATCTCAGACATATAAGTTGTTAATGCTGTGTCCCGCCACAAAGAAGGTAAACTTAGTTAGCGCCAAAAGTGTTGGCGGTGATTGTCGTTTATTCTCTGGATGGTGGGGCCGATAAAATGAATTCTTATTCACAAATGGATAATAATTTAAATCTTACACGAACTTGCAAATTCTGACATTAAGACAACTTGTAATCAGCTAGGTACCAATTTTTGGGCGTTGTGAGAGTACTAATCCTTCCCCATGCGTAACTGAGTCTTGAACCCGTTTTTGTTTTCGTAGACCAAAACTGTTGTTTTAATAAAAATAAAATGTTTTATTAAAATAACCCAATTTTAGGTGATCCAATCTTACCTTAAAAAAGATTTGTGGCGACTCCGTGTTTTTTTATGTCGAGCTTGAAAGCATTACGATACAATGCAAACACACCTTACAGACAAATTGATTTCAACAGCGTAAATGATGTGTTTTGATAAAGCTTATTTCATAAAATCTTCATTGGTTTGAAACTAAAAACTTTGGAGCTAGTCTATCACAAAGTTACCTTATTTGAGTACTATTTTTATTAAAAAAAGGATAGATTTAATCCATTTTAATGAAATTCTTCTAGAGGATAAACATTGATTGTAACACTCATAATCTGACCCGAAAATAAGATCGAGTCGGAGATGCTACAATATGATATCGAAACAATATAATATTAAATATATCGAAAAAGAGAAAATATGAACTTTAAAAAGGGTAAAAATGACTAATTTATAAGTGTCATTGAAAACTATGAGGGTATAAAAGTAATTTAACAAAACTTTAAAATATTTTACTATTAAAAGGGCAAGGGATCTATCTTGAATATAAATAATCTGCCTTTTTTGGTGTATTTATTTATGCCCCACAATAAAAAATTATGTTTATGGTTTAGGATTAAGATTTAGAGTTATAGTTAGGATTAGGGTTTAGAGAATCAGGAGTAAGATGTATTTTTTAGGTTTAGGATTTAAAATTTAAGGATAGGCGTTTATAATTTAATTTTTTTGTGTTGGGCATAAAAGAGACACCAAAAGAGACAAAAAAAAAAGTTTTTTCATATATCATTCCCTCAAAAAAGCAATATTTTTCTATTAAAAACAGCAATCTATTTACAAAGAGATCGATCATTTATGCCTAAATGTCTAAATCAAGGAACATTGTTTAAAAACTTGTCCATTTGTACTCGAAATCAAAGTTTGACAAATCAAAGACAATTTAGTTAAATTCACATTTACTTATAACCAAAAACATTACATTTAAGGCTTCAAATTCAATTTTATCAAACTAGAACAAATCAATATTTATTCAGTCGATATTTAGACAATCCGTGTAAGAAATATATGTATTAGTATTTTTTTAATATATTATGTAATTACATAGTAATATTTATTCATATTTTTTAACCATTTGACATCGTACATATACCTTACACACAAACGCTCAAATTAGGATCTCCTAAGATAAACATTATTCTCTTTTCAACCAGAGTAAGATTCAATATAATTAAATTTGAAAAAGGGTAATAATAAATGTTAATGAGAACAGCGGATGTGAAGGAGGTAAAGACATACATGACACCATTGGTCCAGTATCTGCATTTACCATTGACCCAACTGCAGCAAACAGTAACATCAATGACACATCATATTATCTCTAAGATCAATGCACCCTTTTCAATGTCTTTGTTAGCTTTTTTTCTCTTTAATTTAATTTTCTTGGCAGTTTTTTCTTTTTTACTTTTATGACGGAGGAGTAACTCAATTCCATTATTGTATGTTTTGGTGAAAAAATAGTGTAACTGATTCTGTTCTTGCTCTTCACATGTGGTTGAAGCAGTATCCGTTGTGTCAAACAATGCTTGGACGGTTTCGACCACAGATTTTAAAGTTATTTTGTTGGCATGTTTTGTTCAAATTAGGTTCTAATTTTCTAAATGGATATTCTATTTTAAATGGTGTGTTTTCTTAATATTCGATTACAAAGTAGTATCTGTTCATAAATATTATTAACTTTTTGATAATGCATACACCTTGCGAACAAAGTAATTTGAATAGTATAAATGATGTGTTTTGATAAAGCTTATTTCATAAAATCTTCTTCATTGGTTTGGAAACTAAAAACTTTGGAGCTAGTATATCACAAAGTTCCCTTATTTGAGTACCATTTTTATTAAATAGGATATATTTGATCAACTTTAATGAGATTCTTCCGAAAGATAAACATTGATTGTAACACCTGCAATCTGACCCGAAAATAAGATCGAGTCGGAGATGCTACAGTATGATATCGGAACAATATAATATTAAATATATCGATAAAAGTAAAAAAAATATGAACTTTAAAAAGGATAAAAATGACTAATTTATAAGTGTCATTAAAAACTATGAGGCTTTAAAAGTAATTTAACAAAACTTTAAAGTATTTTACTATTATTGCTTTTTTTTATGCCCATATTTATGCCTCACACTTATGTTTATGGTTTAAGATTAAGATTTAGAGCCAGAGTTAGGATTATGATTTAGGGAATTAGGAGTAAGATATATTTTTTATGTTTAGGATTTAAAATTTAAGGTTAGGGGGTTTAAAATTTAAATTTTTTAGTGTTGGACATAGAAAGAGACACCGAAAAGCGGCAAAGTAGTTTTTTTCATATATCAATCCCTCAAAAAGATCAATCCTTTTCTATTAAAAAAATCAATCATTTTACAAAGGAATCGATCATTTATGCCTAAATGTCTGAAACAAGGCATATTGTTTAAAGACTTGTCCATTTGTACTCGAAATCAAAGTTTGACAAATCAAAGACAATTTAGTTAAATTCACATTTACTTATAATAAAAAAACATTACATTTAAGGCTTCAAATTCAATTTTATCAAACTAGAACAAAACAATTACTCAAGGAATCTTAGAAAGCATTTTCTTGAGTCAAATTTACAAGTTTTTCAACTTGGTCAAGTTCCACACATTAACATTAGAAACCAAACTAGTTAAGTTCTAAAAAAATCTATATTAGCACTTTACAACCATTTTCATTTCACCAAAAGAGATTATACAAATTTAGTATATATACATATCACCATCAAAACAAAATAAAGTTTACACCTTATACATTGATTTAACTGCGTCGATTCCTCAAGCTTTCGATGTGGTTCAAAGTAAAACTTGTACAACTTAATCTGTTATAGAACATTGCAACATGAGTGTCAAATTTAGTATATTTACGGCATCATTATTGTGATTTAAGCTTATATAAGAGATATTTCTTTGGTGAAAGTCATAGGGGTTGTATTCATTAATGATGGTACTTATTAGGTGGGAAGAGGCAGGATAAGAGTTGTTTTCTTTAGTGTTTTGATTTTGTTTGCGCTGAGATCAGTCATTGTTTTGAGGTTAATATTACCGTGGAAGTGTATCGAATTCGCAAGTCAGTCGTCGATTCATATTGGTGCGCCAGCTTGCTGGGGCAATCGTGTCCTTTGAATGGATGCAGAAGACTATTCTGAGTGGGTTTTGAACAATTTTGAGAGATTTTTGGGTTGTATCTGTAGCACCCAAAAACCGGCTTAGTAGTTAACCGTGTTTTCGGTGATCAGAATTTATTTTTTGATAGTTAAGGTTAGTCATCAGACCATTTGGTTAACTTAATTTTGGAGTATTAAGTTTAATTTCAAATAATTAAGGATCAAATGACTTTCCACGCAGCCTATTAGACACCCATGGTTTTAGAGACGTTAATTTTGATTCTAGTATGAACACGACCCATACTTTAGATTTCAAAATAGCCCTAGAGACTGCCCGCAGCTTCTCTGCCTTTCCAAGCCCTCTCACATTCCAAGTCAGAAAACCTCAATTTATGACGAGAAAGAAAATCACGATTGATATCGACCTGCCTAATTTCAGACACCCCCAGCCATCTCGAGCTCATTTAGTCGATCCAACACTCGCTGATCTGGAGCATCAAAGTGAAAACCTAGGTTTTCACCATATTAAAAGTGATTTCGGCTTCCGACGGGGTTGTGTTTCTTTCCTCAAAAATTAGGGATGATTCTAGGATTTTCGGGTTTGAGCTGAGAACGTTTAATTCAAAGGATCGGCCGAATTTTTTTCTTCTAGCAGCGTTAGTGGAATTTTTCTTTGTTCTGATCTTCTCCTTCGCTTTTGCACTATTGACCCACCAGTTGAATCTGTCAAGCCCACTTCTGATCCCCGTTTCTTTCAGACAGTTCAACCTAGAACAACAATCAGAGCTATAGTTTGCAGATGACAAATTCCCGAGGATGTCAATACGATTGGACACATGGCCCGCAAGCCTGGTAACTTCTACAATAGGGACGTCTTGTAGCTTTGACCCATTCGAGATGGATCAATCCTCAAGCATGTTCACCTCTCCAGGCCTGTAGTTATCCTCCTGTCATGACCCACCAACTTTCACCAGGGCAAACTAAACACCCTTGGGCGTTTTTAAAGCAAACATGCACCAAGGAAGCTTCTAGAATGGCCTAGAGAGGCCTACATTCATCTCCAAAGTTGCCACAACGTTCTAGGAGGTTCTACTCAATTCTAGACTCGTCCGGAAGGCCTTAGAAGACCCTGGAAGATTACGGAATGCTCGGGACTACTATGGATATCTCCAGAATTCTCTAGAACCTTTTAGATAATTAGGGACATATGTAGAGTCTTGTAGAATTCTCTAGAGTTCTCTACCACATGTAAATATCTATTAGCCACTAGGATCATCTAGAATCATCCATCAAGGAGGTGATGCCTATAAATAGGACCACTCCCTTCATTTGTAATCCATCCAAGAACTCAAGCATTTTCAAAGTCATATAAGTTCTCTCAAAGCTTTAATACAAGTTTCTTTCTCTTTCCCTTTAAGATCTTTCTTGCCTTCTCTAGTATTCCTTTCTCCAGCCTTTGCGTTTGTGTGAAGTAAGGCTTGTTAGTTTAGTTCGGAGTGCTAACGCCGCACGGATAGTTTAGAGAAGTTAAGTCCGTGACAGTTGGTATCAGAGCCAGGTACGACGCTCGGGACATGGCAAAGACCGACAAGAATCAAGTTGTTAGCTCGTCGGAGACGGAAATGTCGCAAGAACGAGGGCGCGAAGAGACGGTCAATCCTGTAAAGACAAGGCAACGAGCCAAGTCTAAGGATCTAATCTCTAGCTTGGAATCTCGTGTGACCCACGTGGAGGAAAGCGTGGGGGGCATAGGTGCCCAAGTGGACGACCTTCAGCAGCAGGTAGAAGGCCTTGAGGCAGAAGATGCCGAGATCCACACGGCCGTGAAGGCCATGATGGTCAAGCTATAGGAGACTATGCGAGTAGAGATGGGAGAAATCTGGGACCTGCTCACGGGGGAGCTCTCGAAGATGCGCGATTCCTTCCAACGCGAGATCAACGACACCCATAGCCAACTTGAGGCATTACAAGGCGACGTTGCCTTATGTAAACGCGCCTTGGCAGCAGGGCCAAACACCACGGTCTAGACTAAAAGGGTCGAGGTGCCAAAGCCAAAGACTCACGCAATGCAAAAGAAGTAGACAACTTCTTGTATGGCCTAGAGCAATACCTTGCAGCGATCGGCATTATGGATTAGGCCTCCAAGATTCAAACCGCAGCTCTATATCTCACCGACACCGCCATGCTTTGGTGAAGGAGAAGGCACAGTGACATCGAGAAAGGTACGTGCACTATCTTTACCTTCGATGATTTCAAAAAGGAACTTAAACGACAATTCTATCCGAAGAATGCCGAGGACGAGGCGAGAGCCCGCTTGCGAAGACTTAAACAATTGGGGAGCATTCGTGAATATGTAAAAGAATTCACTAGCTTGGTGCTTGAGATCCATGATCTCTCCGAGAAGGACTCGCTCTTCAATTTCATGGATGGACTCCAACAATGGGCCAAGGCCGAACTAAGGCGTCGTGGGGGTACAAAACCTTGTTGATGCCATAGCCGTAGCCGAAAGTCTCATCGACTACACTAGCAACAAGGAGTCCACTGCAAAGCCGAAGGATAAGAAGAGCGGTCAAGCCAAAGGTGGGGGAGATAAAACCCAACACAAGGAGGGCCACCAAGAGGATAACCCATCTAAGCACAAATGATCATCCTCATGGAAGAAAAAGGACAAAGGTAAATCCAAAGAGTCTCGAGACACAAGAAAAACACTGTCCAACAAGTGTTTCATTTGTGACGACCACCATTGGGTCCGAGATTGCCCACAATGCCAAGCCCTCAATTCACTCCTAGCAAAGCATCAAGAAGATAGTGATGTCGATAGAGACAAAGATGGTGCACACATGAGATCCATGCAATTGATTCATTTGTGAAGACCAGTATTGGGACATGGTCTGGAGACATGGATCTCTCAAGTGCCAATGGACGACTTCAAACTCGTGGATGGAAACCAGGCTTGCGTGGTACCAACGGCCAGGGCCACCAAGCATGAGACTAAAGTGATTTTCGCGCTTCAGTTCAAGAAGGGCATAAAGAGGAACGAGGAAAGATATAACGAATATGATGGCGAGGAGTTAAAGCCCAACGATGATCTATCGAATGAGGTAGCCCGAGTGCTTGAAGAATTCAAGGATGTAGCACCCCCAAAGTTGCCAAGAAGGTTACCACCAATGAGGGAAGTGGACCATGAAATCGAGCTAGAACTAGGCACAAAGCCACCAGCTATGAGTGTCTATCAGATGGCACCGCCTGAGTTGGCAGAACTTAGGAAGCAACTCAAGAAGCTACTCGATATAGGGTTTATGTGACCCTCCAAAGTACGTTTTGGGGTTCTAGTCCTATTCCAAAAGAAGAAGGATGGCTCATTGCGAATTTGCATCAACTACCGAGCACTTAACAAAATCACCATTAAGAACAAGTACCCAATTCCTTTGATCTCAGACCTCTTCGATCAGCTCGATCATGCACGATACTTTTCAAAACTAGATCTTCGTCTGAGGTACTACCAAGTGCGCATCGCAGAAGGTGATGAGCCCAAGACAACATGCGTCACAAGGTACGGTTCTTATGAATTCCTAGTCATACCCTTTGGACTGACTAATGCCCCAGCCACGTTTTGCACCCTGATGAACAAGTTGTTCTATCCCTACCTCGATCGATTTGTGGTTGTCTACCTTGACGACATCGTGCTGTATGGAAACACCTTAGAGGAGCATGTCGAGCATCTAAGGGAAGTGCTCAAGGTTCTACGAGAGAACCAGCTATACATCAAGAAAGAAAAGTGTTCCTTTGCTAAGCCCGAGGTAATGTTTTTAGGACACAAGATCCGAGATGGAAAGCTTATGATGGAGGATGGCAATGTGCGTGCCATCCAAGAATGGGAGCCGCCCACCAAGGTACATGAGCTAAGATCTTTTCTAGGGATGGTGAACTATTACCGCCGCTTTATTAAAGGGTATTCGACAAGAGCTACACCATTAACAGAGCTCTTAAAAAAACAAGCCGTGGGTATGGACACCAAGTTGCCAAGAGGCCTTTGAAGATTTGAAGAGGGCCATCAGTGAAGAGCCCGTACTTAGCCTACCCGACCACTACAAGCTCTATGAGGTACACACCGATGCTTCAGACTTTTCCATTGGAGGAATCCTAATGCAAGAAGGGCATCCGATTGCCTATGAAAGCCGGAAGCTCAACGATACCGAGAGGCGCTACACTATTTAAGAGAAAGAAATGAGTGCCATCATTCATTACCTTAGAGTGTGGTGTCACTACCTCCTTGGGTCTAAGTTCTTAATCATGACAGACAACGTGGCAACAAGTTATTTTCAGACCCAAAAGAAGCTAAGTCCCAAGCAAGCCCGGTGGCAAGATTTCTTAGCCAAGTTTGATTATGTCATGCAATATAAACCCGAAAAAGCAAATGTGGTCGTTGATGCATTAAGTCGAAAGGCAAAGCTCGCACACCTTAGCTAAGTCACCAGCCCATTACTCGAGAAGATCAAAGAAGGCTTACTTTACACCAAGGGCAACCATCTTTTTGGTAAATGAGGGCAAGACATGACTATTTTGGATAATCGATGGCCTACTTTACACCAAGGGCAACCGTCTTTATGTACCAAAGTGGGGCAACTTACAAAAAGAGTTAATCAATGAGTGTCATGACTCCTTGTGGGCGGGCTACCCAAGTATGCGACGAACCCTTGCACTTTTGAAGTCCACTTATTATTGGCCTCGAATGCAAGATGCGGTAGAAGAATATGTGCGGACATGTCTTGTATACCAACAAGACAAGGTAGTCCAACATCAACCAAGTGGACTCTTAGATCCGTTGCCAATACCAGCAAAGCCTTGGGAAAGTATCTCCATGGACTTCATCACTTGCCTACCAAAATCTGAAGGGTTCGAGAGCATCATAGTTGTGGTAGACCGATTTAGCAAGTATGCTATCTTTATTGCCGCACCAACCGACTGCACCACAGAGAAAGCAACAAGGCTCTTTCTTCATAATGTAGTCAAATTATGGGGTGTCCCAACCAGCATCATCAGTGATCGCGACCCGCGCTTCACTGGAAGGTTCTGGACCGAGTTATTCAAGATGGTCGGATCAGACCTAAACTTTTCAACAAGCTTTCACCCTCAAAGAGATGGGCAAACAGAGCGTGTCAATGCACTCTTAGAGCTCTACTTAAGGCACTATGTGAGTGCCAACTAACGGGATTGGGCCAAGCTTTTGGACGTAGCACAATTTCCCTACAACTTGCAACAAAGCGAGGCCACCAATAGAAGTCCCTTCGAGATTGTCTTAGGAAAACAACCAACCACTCCGTTCTCATTTGCCACACGCTATGAAGGGAAAAGCCCGGTAGCCTTTAAGTTTGCTAAGTCATGGCATGAGCAAAATAAGTTAGCTCGGGCAGCACTACACAAGGCCGCCAAAAGAATAAAGAAGTGGGTAGACAAGAAACGAAGGCACTTGGAGTTTAAGGAAGACGATCTCGTCCTGTTAAAACTCTTGCCCCAACAATTTAAGACCTTGAAGAAGGTACATAAAGGCCTTGTACGCAAGTACGATGGAGCATTCCCGGTCGTCAAGAGAGTGGGCAAAGTATCCTACAAGCTGCAATTGCCACGAAGACTTAAGATTCATCTTGTCGTCCATGTGAGTTTGTTGAAGCCATATCATGGAGACATGGATGATCCTTCATGGGGAATTTCCAAAAGAGCACCCACAGCCATAGTCACTTCCTTCGACAAAGAAGTGAAAGAAGTGCTTGCGGACCAAGTAATACAAAGAAGGGGCGTACCAAGTTATAAGGAATACTTCATCAAGTGGAAGGGTCTGCCCATCACAGAAGCGAGTTGGGAGTCTGAAGAAGCGTTTTGGCAATTCAAGGACCAACTCCAAAAGTTCAATGAAGCACGATGAGGGCATCACGAGCTTAGGTGGCGAGAGAATGTCACGACCCACCAACTTTCACCAGGGCAAACTAAACATCCTTGGACGTTTTTGAAGCAAACATGCACCAAGAAAGGTTCTAAAATGGCCTAAAGAGGCCTACATTCATCTCCAAAGTTGCCACAACGTTCTAGGAGGTTTCAGGAGGTTCTACCCAATTCTAGACTCGTCCGAAAGGCCTTAGAAGACCCTGGAAGATTACGGAATGCTCGTGACCACTCTGGATATCTTCGGAATTCTCTAGAACCTTTTAGATAATTAGGGACATATGTAGAGTCTTGTAGAATTCTCTAGAGTTCTCTACCACATGTAAATATCTACTAGCACTGGATCATCTAGAACCATCCATCAAGGAGGTGATGCCTATAAATAGGACCACCCCCTTCATTTGTAATCCATCCAAGAACTCAAGTATTCTGAAAGTCTTGTAAGTTCTCTCAAAGCTTTAATACAAGTTCCTTTCTCTTTCCCTTTAAGATCTTTCTTGCCTTCTCTAGTATTCTTTTCTCTAGCCTTTACGTTTGTGTGAAGTAAGGCTTGTTAGCTTAGTTCGGAGTGCTAACGCCGCACGAATAGTTTGGAGAAGTTAAGTATGTAACACTCCGCTATTTTAAAACTGGGCCTATCTCTGAAAACTATTAGGATATTATAGAGACCAATCCCACTCAAAGAAGATGGGATGGATTGGCCCTGACCGACCACTGTGGGAAAGACCGGTTTGACCGAGATAAGTGGTTCACATTGTAATTCGTCAATATCCAGCTCATCACTGCCATCATTCTTTTTGATTCCCACATTACCATTAATGTCTCCGTGAAACATTGAGCTTCAATCGAAGCGTTTGACTGGCCACATTCATGCATATCGAACATAAAGCCACCGTGTAATACCCTATTTTTTCCAGCCTTAGTCCAAAACCACACACATATTACCCATCATTTAACCAATCCATTACAATACCCAAATATAACCTAAAAGACAAATAACCCACATGACCCAAAAAACCATTATAGTACCCAAACCCATAATCCGACCCGGGTCTAAACTCAACCCGAAATAAAAACCCTAATACCCTAATTGAAACCTTAACCCATCTGCCGCGACCAATTTTTTGACGCCTTTGTCGTTCGCTTTTCGGCCGTCGTTGGCTATGTTTTTCGACAACTAAAATCAACCCTAAATTCCCAAATCGACCTAACCCTAAATTTATCCCTAAACCTCAAACAAAAATCCAAATTGAATCTTTAACAAGAATCAAACCCTAAACCTAATCTAATAACCCTAAATTCTAACTCGTACCATCACTCATACTCCTCTACCATGCCCACACCATATCCCTTAAATCTTGGTCATCTACCCATCAAGTCGGCAGACTGCAAGTACAAGCAAAGGGGGTTAAATTTTTTATTTGTAAATGAGTCTATAAAAACCCGAAAAAATGAAATCTGTGGGGGGGTTCATTGGGTAGGAAAAGGGGGGAAATTGTAAAAAAATAATTTCAAAATCAATACGAAAAGAGCAAAAAAATATTTTAAGGTAATTTTAGTTTTTTTTTTCATGTTCAGTTCTTTTCTTTCGAATCAAAATAAAAAAAAATCATATTCGGTTCTTCGTTTTGAAGATTAAAAATCTTGTTTTGTTTTTTAAAAAAATCTAAAACCCAAAACTTTTTCTTTGTTTTTAAAACAAAATGAATCGAAGTAAAACAAGGATTTTCGAATCTTACCGGCTGCTGGAAGCCCCTTTGTCCTCCACCGCGTGGCCGAGCCGCCGGTGAACGACATTTAGAGGTAAGGAGCGTCGCCGTCGTTGAGTGGAGAGAGTTGATGTTGAGAGAATAAAGAAATCAGGGTTATTTTTGTTTTAATCTGATTTTAACAAAAAAATAACCCCTTTAAGTTTTACATCGGCACCATGAAACGACATCGTTTCACCAGCCCCGACCCGCACGATAACCCGATTATCCAGGAAGGATCCGCGCTTTTGGGTTATAGGTTAATTACCTCCTAAGTCCCTCTTCTTTTATCCCATATCCATTTTAATCCAGGACCCAATTGCATTATTGGTCCTTGTTCTTTTATCTTTATCTTTTTTCGTTTTTCTTTAATTTTTTGTTTTTTTTCAATCTGGTCCTTTTTTAGATTTATATACTTTTCTATTAATTTTTTCCTTTTTTTTCTTTCTTTTTTACATTTCTAGCACCTTTTATTTTCTGTTTTAGCATTTTGGTCCTTTTTTATTATGCATATTAACTATGTATAATGTATATATAGGTATTTGTTATATTTTGTATGTATATAAAGTATTACTTATATATGTATTACATATTATACTATATAATGTATTATATTATATATTATGTACCAATATGTATGTATATATGGTATTTTACTATAATATATATTGTTTATATATTTTATTATATGTTTTATATATTATGTTATGTAATATATATAATATTATGTTCTATACATATTATATTGTATAATGTATGTTTATTATGTTATTATATGTATATATTGTATATATTTATTTTTATATTGTTGTTTATTTTAATTTTATTATTTATCTAGGTGTTTGATATCAATTCGGTCCTTCTCCGGATACTTTAATTTACGCATTTACTTTTCTTGCAAATTTAATTATACAATTTATATTTTCGTATTTATTTTTCTCGCACTTTAATTTTCGCATTTATTTTCCTTGCAATTTAATTTATGCAATTTATATTTCCTTTTTTATTTAATTATTTTGTGGTCATATATTAAAATGCCATATTTCATTAATTGTATTAATCTAGTTTAATACTCGAGTTCCCGATATCCTAGTGGGAGTGTCATCCCGATTCTTCGGGTGTCATCTCTTTTGGTATCGTGGGTTGCGGGTTAGGTTGTTCAAATCACATACTCACACATATATTTTGGGAATTAAATTTTAAATTACAATTTGAATTTTTATTTTCTTGCAAATGACAATACAAAATCAATGCGGTACCAATTTTGGACGCTGTGGGGGTACCAACCCTTCCCCATGCGTAACCGACCCTCGGGCCCCCAAATGTTTTAGAATCTCTAGTTTATTTTTTTACGGTGTCCGGCCTACCAAAGTGGCTTTGTTTTAAAAAAAAAATCCGGTATTCTATTAGGAGTGTCATCTCGGTCTCCGCGTGTCATCTCTTTTGAATACTTTGTTTTCGAAAATTCCATTCCCGAATATTCCCAAAAAATTTTAAATAGTTTTATTTTAAATAAAAAAACCTTTATTACAGATGGCGACTCTGCTGGGGACTTTTTTAGAGTCGAGCCAATGTTGATTTGTGTTGTAAAAAAATCAATTTTAATTTAATTTTTAATCCCTCGACATCCATGCATGAGCTCTCTACCCGGGCTCCTCACCTTGTTAAGTGAGAGTGATTACTTCGCTTCGTGGGGTCTTCACCTCCGTATAGCGTTGTAATTCACTTTCAAAATTCAGTCCTTATATTTCGTAGGGTCTTCACCCTCGTATGGTATAAGGGTCATATTCCCCTGAATCGATGTCCTAGCAACAGTTCGGGTACCGTCCTTCTAGAACCAAAACCTGTATATAGTGAGCCGTATGAGCCAACCTTTTTAGAGCCATGCGAAACTCTATCCGTTTAGCGGTTACCCTTTTTAGGATTTGATGCCTTTGTTTTTTATGTACAATTTTCTTATATGTATTTTACTTAATTTACCATTTAATATATTCGTTCGATTATTTTCAATCCAAACTGGCCTTTTTTTCTTTATGATCACATCATGTTAAATCTATTTATTTTGGCATTAATTGCATGTCATATCATAACATTTTGATTTTTGCATTTTCGAATCATTATTTTCACATCTAGGATATACACTTTACTTTTACATACATTCATTTTGAGACTGATCCATGGGATGCCCTATGACAACAATACTGGAAAAGAAAGATCAGTCAATTCAACATCCCTATAGAACAAGAAGCAAGACAAAGATGGCAAACGAAGATAGACTAGACAGGATCGAGCAGAACCAGAAGAACTTGCAAGCATATATAACCCAAAAATTGAAGGGCCAATTAGCCAAGGCCCAACAAGAGATAAGAGAACAGTTCGCAAGATCCCAACAAGATATACTTGGTAAATTGGCGTAGATGCTAGCATACAAGTTTCCTGAACAATAAGAGGCATCTGCTATCGGCCCTGGGAGGTCCTAGGGACGAAAACGAAGATCTTATGCATCCTACAGGGTTTATCCTCACTTAGGCTAAAAATCTCAACCACCTCAGGCTGGTACAATCTGTCTGCCGCATCAGAAGCCAAACTAGGGGGCAATCAAGTCAAAAATTTTGTCTTAGAGATGGACCAGTTGATCGAACCTGATAAAATAAGAGCTGAGACATCGAAAGAGATCGAGGAACATTGTAAACAACTCGAAGAAAAGATGCAAGTCATGGAGGTAGTGGACTTCTTTAGTGGGTTTGATGCTAGTGAACCCAGCCTTGTCCCAAATTTGGTGTTACCCCCGAAGTTTAAGATCCTAGAGTTTGAGAAATATGATGGAACTAGCTGCCCTCACGCTCACCTTACTATGTTTTGTAGAAGGATGACATGATACGATAGAGACGACAAGTTATTGATACATTATTTTCAGAATAGTCTATCAGATTCACCAGCAGATGGTATAATCAATTAAGGCATCATCAGATAAAGTCATGGTAAGACTTGGCTAAAGCTTTTCTGGAGAAGTACTAGAACGTCAGTGATATGGTACCAGATCGCTGGACTTTGCAGCACATGAAGCAGAAGTCTAATGAGAGCTTCAAGCATTACGCACAACGCTGGAGAGACATAGCAGCTCAGGTTCAACCCCCTCTTGGTGGAAAAGAGACAGTTTTCATATTCATCCAAACCTTAGAGGGTCCAATCTTAGATCGCCTTATAGGTAATGCAACTACCAACTTTGTCGATCTAGTGTTATCTAGTGAACTCATCGAGAATGTTGTTAAGAGTGGTAAGATAGATGTTGGTGAAAGTTTATCCCACAAGAAACCATCGTATGGGAAGAGGGACAATGAGGTGAAATCATCAGGAGTTTATAATGTTGGTTATTCAAAGCCGATGATGGTGGTACCCCCAAAGTTGTAAGTGTCCAAGGTTCTTCGAGCCAGGATTCTAGTCAGAGGAAGGACACTGAGAAGATAGAGTTTTCTCCACTACCAATTTCATATGGGGATCTGTACAAAGATCTGCTTAATGCTCACATAGTGGCACCTTTCGACCAGGCCTCGGTACAACCTCCATTCCCAAAATGGTATGATCCTAAAGCAAGATGTGACTATCACACAGGACATGTTGGCCACTCAATCGAGAATTGTTGGGGCTTTAAGAGGCTAGTAGAAAGGTACATCAACTTGGTGTTGTAAGTATCGAAAACCCTACTGGGTCAGCTACCGTTTGGAATTCCCTACTGAAGCATGCATGTCCCAATTAACATTCTCGATGACCAGATGCGGGGCATGCCTTGTTATGACTCTTTTTGACTAGTCTAGTCATCAAATTATTTTGACCATGACCAATAGGTCCCTTTGTAGTTTTTACCTCTTTCAAATTAATACTTTTTGGACCAGTCTCACTGTCCTAAGCCCAAAGACGGTGAGAATCTTTTGTAAGGGCCAAAAACTACAATTTCCAATGAAAAATACATTTTTTTATCTTATTAGTAGTATTGCTTTTAACCAGAAAATTGTTTCGATTGTAATTACATAACTGGAAGCTGTGAAAACAGAAAATATATGACTTATATGACCACGCTGCTAAGAACCGGATATAGGGGCATTATGATAAAATTTTCAAGTAACCTTCTATATGGGAATTTTGGGGGCATTCTCTTGAAGGAGTTGATCCAAAAAAGGTGATCGAACCCAAAGGAGGTTGGGGCACCGTCACACAAAAAAGATCAAGAACTCGATCCGATTAGTAGAAGTTAGGGGCATCCTTTTGAGAAAAAAATATATATCACATTCATGCATTTAGCTGTATTCATTTTGCTTTATTTTTGCACACATTGAAAACCATACTGCATTTAGATTTAGTACATACATCAAAGTCACTATACATTTAGAATAGACACAGATATTGAAGATGCATTCATTTTTGTTTGTACATAAAAACATGCTTGGAGAAGAGACCGAACATCTTCAACACAAGGGGTAACAACACGATGGCCATCTTTCAGGACTGAAGGGGGCAGAATGCACAAAATATTCGAAACCTCCAAATAGAGGATGTCATCGACAAAATTTTTGAACAATTAATGATTAATGTTTTTCTCATTTTCAGGCCATACCTCTCTGCTAGTAGAGCAGCAGAAGTAATATTTTTGGATCTTACCTTCGTCATTGGTGATAGACCAAAATTTCTAGATCTCACTTTACTGTTGATGGTGTAGCAGATCAGACATTCTGAATATCTCGTTTCTCCGTTGAGAGTGAAAGAGATCCAAACCTTGCTTTGCCGTGGATGGTGTAGCATATCGAATTTTGAAGATCTCGTTTCTCCGTTGATGGTGCAACAGATCAAATTTTTGTCAAGGTCTTATTTCTCCGTTGATTGTACAACTAGATCAAATTTCTTCCTCGGATGTTGTCTCTTCCTTATAGTTGTAGGTCAAAAAAATCAATCGAAAAAAATAAAAGAAATCAAAAGAAAAAATCCAAAAAAATCAAAAAAAAATCAAAAAATCAAAGAATGAAAATTCAATAAAAAAAGAGTTAAATCAACTTTCATCATCCAATCATGCTCCTCCGTTGATGGTGTAGTAGGGTTCAAGTTGGTGTTCTGCTTCTCTGTTGATGATGTGGCAGAATCCACATTATCCTTCGATCCTGTCCCTCCGTTGATGGTGTGGTTAGGGTCTAAGTTGCTGAAATCCAATCCTGCTCATCCGTTGATGGTGTAGTAGGGTTCAAGTTGGTTTTCTGCTTCTCCGTTGATGGCGCGGTAGAATCCACATTATCCTTCGATCTTGTCCTTCTATTGATGGTGTGGTTGGGATCTAAATTATCATCCAATCCTGCTCCTCCATTGATGGTGTGGTAGGGTTCAAGTTGGTGTTCTGCTTCTCCATTGATGGCATGGTAGAATCCACATTATCCTCCGATCTTGTCCCTCTATTGATGGTGTGGTTGGGGTCTAAATTATCATCCAATCATGCTCCTCAGTTGATGGTGTAGTAGGGTTCAAGTTGGTGTTCTGCTTCTCCGTTGATGGAATGGTAGAATCCACATTATCCTTCGATTTTGTCCCTCTATTGATGGTGTGGTTGGGACCTAAATTATCATCCAATACTGCTCCTCCGTTGATGGTGTGATAGGGTTCAAGTTGGTGTTCTGCTTCTCCGTTATTGACGTGGTAGAATCCACATTATCCTCCGATCTTGTCCCTCCGTTGAGGGTGTGGTTAGGGTCTAAGTTGCTAAAATCCAATCCTGCTCCTCCGTTGATGGTGTAGTAGGGTTCAAGTTGGTGTTCAGCTTCTCCGTTGATGGCATGGTAGAATTTAAATTATCATTCGATCTTGTCCCTCCATTGATGGTGTCGCTAGGTCCAAGTTTTTATCTAATCATGCTACTCCGTTGATGGCGTGGTAGAATCCAAATTATCATATGATCCTGTCCCTCCGTTGATGGTGTGGTTGGGTCTAAGTTATTATCATCCGATCCTACTCCTCCTTTGATGGTTTAGTATGGTCCAAGATGTTGTTATTCGATCTTACCCTTCCGTTGATGGTGTGGTTAGATCCAAATTTATTGACTTTCAAGTTTCTTTTTATCAATGTTGTAGTTAGAAAGAAAAAAAATAAAAAGCAAAAAAATAAATTTAAAGAAAAAATAAAAAAGAAGAAATAAATAAATAAATAAGAAGAAAAAAAAAGAAAAATCAAAATAATTTTTCAATCCTTTGATCCTGCCTCTTCGTTAGTGTTGCAGCTGGATCGAATTTTGTAGACCCCTGCTGCTGGTTCGAATTTTCTTTAGGTTTTATCTCGTCATCAATAAGTAGTGAGTCGCACTCATTTTTGCTTCCCTAACTCCCAGTTTGAAGATTTTACTTCCCCAAGAGTGACAAAGTAGATTAATCAAGTTAAGAAAGAAGACATGCGCCGAAGAGAAAGAAGATCTACCGAAGAAAGAAGACATATGTCAAAAGGGAAGATGACCAGCCGGACCGGACAAAACAAGTTATTTTTAGTCTTTGCTCTATTGTCGTTACAAAACAATGAACAAAGAGGGGCATGTGTAATACCCCATTTTGTCCGGGCCTTAGCCCAAAACCATACACCTATTACCCCACCATTTAACCAATCCATTACAATACCCAAATATAACCTAAAATACAAATAACCCACCTGACCCAAAAAGCCATTACAGTACCCAAACCCATAATCCGACCCGGGTCTAAACTCGACCCGAAATAAAAACCCTAATACACAAATTGAAACATTAACCCATCTATCGCCGCCAATCTTCTGATGCCGCCGCCGCTCACTTTTCTGCCTCCGTTGGCTCTGTTTGCCGACAACTAAAATCAACCCTAAATTCCCAAATCGACCTAACCCTAAATTTATCCTTAAACCTCAAACAGAAATCCAAATTGAATCTCTGACAAGAATCAAACCCTAAACCTAATCTAATAACCTTAAATTCTAACTCATACCATCACCCATACTCCTTTGCCATGCCCACGCTATATCCCTCAAATCCTGGCCATCTATCCATCAAGTCGGCAAACTGCAAGTGCAAGCAAAGGGGCTCAATTTTTTTTTTGCAAATGGGTCTATAAAAACCCGAAAAATGAAATTTGTGGGGGGGGGGGGGTTCATTGGGTAGAAAAAATGGGGAATTGTAAAACAAAAAAAATATTTCCGAAATCAATACGAAAAGGGCAAAAAAATATTTTAAGGTAATCTCAGTTTTTTTGCATGTTCAGTTCTTTTCTTTCGAATCAAAATAAAAAAAATCATATTGGGTTCTTCGTTTTGAAGATTAAAATTCTTGTTTTGTTTGTTTAAAAAATCTAAAACTCAAAACTTTTTCTTTGTTTTTAAAACCAAAAGAATCGAAGTAAAATAAGAATTTTCGAATCTTACCGGCTGTTGGAAGCCCCTTGTCCTCCGTCGCGAGGCTGAGCCGCCAGTGAACGGCATTTGGAGGTGATGAGCGGCACCGTCGTTGAGTGGAGAGAGTTGATGTTGAGAGAATAAAGAAATCAGGGTTATTTTTGTTTTAATATGATTTTAACAAAAAAATAACCCCTTTAAGTTTTAAACCGGCATCATGAAACGGCGTCGTTTCGCCAGTCGTAACTTGCTCGGTGACCCAGTTACTGGGGAGAATTCGTGCTTTTGGGTTACGGGTTAATTAGCTCCTAAGTCCCTCTTCTTTTATCTCGTATCCATTTTAATCCAGTGGCCAATTACACTTTTGGTCCCTATTGTTTTATCTTTATCTTTTTTCGTTTTTCTTTAATTTTTTACCTTTTATTTTTTGTTTTTTTCAATATGGTCTTTTTTCAGATTTATATACTTTTCTGTTACTTTTTTTTCCTTTTTTTTCTTTCTTTTTTACATTTCCAGCACATTTTATTTTCTGTTTTAGCATTTTGGTCCTTTTTTATTATGCTTATTAACTATGTATAATATATATAGGTATTTGTTATATTATGTATGTATATAAAGTATTACTTATATATGTATTACATATTATACTATATAATGTATTATATTATATATTATGTATCAATATTTATGTATGTATATATGGTATTTTACTATAATATATAGTGTTTATATATTTTATTATATGTTTATATATTATGTTATGTAATATATATAATATTATGTTCTATATATATATTGTATAATATATGTTTATTATGTTATTATATGTATATGTATTGTATATATTTATTTTTATATTTTTGTTTATTTTATTATTTATTTAGGTGTTTGATATCAATCCGGTCCTTCTCCGGATACTTTAATTTACACATTTACTTTTCTTGCAAATTTAATTATGCAATTTATATTTTCGTATTTATTTTTCTCGCACTTTAATTTTTACATTTATTTTCCTTACAATTTAATTTACGCAATTTATATTTCCGTGTTTATTTAATTATTTTTTTGGTCATATATTAAAATGCCATATTTCATTATTTGTATTAATCTAGTTTAATACTCGAGTTCCTGATATCCTAGTGGGAGTGTCGTCCTGATTCTTCGGGCGTCATCTCTTTTGGTATCATGGGTTGCGGGTTAGGTTGTTCGAATCACATACTCATACATTTTTTGGGAATTAAATTTTAAATTAAAATTTGAATTTTTTTTCTTGCAAATGACAACACAAAATCAACGCGGTGCCAATTTTGGGCGCTGTAGGGTGCTAACCCTTCCCCACGCACCGCTCTCGGATCCAAATGTTTTATAATCTCTGGTTTATTTTTTTACGATGTTCGGTCTACCAAAGTGGCCGGTGGCAACTCTATACATATTTTTTGTTTTAAATTTTTTTCCGGTATTCTATTAGGAGTGTCATCCCGGTCTCTGGGTGTCATCTCTTTTGAATACTTTATTTTCGAAAATTCCATTCCTGAATATTCCCAAACATTTTTAAATAGTTTTATTTTAAATAAAAAAACCTTTATTACACACCGTCGAGAAATCGTCGATCGCCTTCGAACTTCTCCGTTCTGATCTTTATTCTGTACCATTACCCATTTACCCCAATTTTCAAAGAATTAGGGGTTAAAGAAACATTCTGGACTGTTAATAGGTTTCTAGCTTCGTCAAAACGACGCAGTCTTAGGGTATCACCATCAATTCTTATAATTGAACCCTATCTGTTCCCCACACCGGAGAATAACTTTTAATTCCAAACTTGGATAGGCATATCATGGAGCACTACCCAAACCTTCACTTTTCTTTTGCCTTCGTAATCTTTCAAATATTCCAGTTCGTCAAACCAAAGGGACAGCAGATACTCTCTTTTTTCTCCAACACTGAGCTTTTGCTTCAGTGGAGGCAAAACGAATAATGGCAAGTAATCCAAACCACGGGCAAACTTGAACATCATAGTCATCTGATGTGAGAGCTTCCTGTACAATATCCAGATTATACATCCCTTGTAAGGCTATGAAATTGGGCCTAGTTGTAGATGGATAGATTAGATGGTTCGGGAGAACCGGATTAGACAATTCGAGTTAGTTTCAGGAATTAAATCTTAACAAATCGTTTTTGGCTAAAATAAAATATGGAAAAAGCTAAAAATATTTAATTAATATTCTAGGGTTTTGGTAAATTCAATTTGAAGGAATTAAATCTGATTTTGGGATATTTTGGTACGGTGACTAAAATGTAAAGTTTTCAAAACTGTTTTGGTGCCTAAATCGTAAAAAGGTCAAAACTTAGAATCTTTAAGGAGCTAATTGACCAAACTTTTCCATCAGATTTTCCCTTAATTTAGGTTATTTTTAAAGAGTTTTAATATTAAAACAAAATAGAATTAATAAAAAGGATTTTAGTTACACAATTCATTTTCTCACTTAACTAATTTTAGCTCTCAACTTTTTTCTAAACTTTCTCAGCATTCAAACTATCAATTTCAATCCAAAATTCACAGGAATCAACTTCTTTTGATTTCCTATTTGATACGTTAGCTTTCTGCAACAAAATCTACTTGGTTTCTTGAAGCTTTCATCAAATTGTTGCCAATTAAGGGAGAAATCAGTAATTAGAGGTGATTTTCGTTTCTATCCTCTAATTAAAGGTTCTTTAATGAAATTCCTAAGTTCTTGATCCTTTACAACTAATTTTTGTTATGTGTTTATGATTTAATCAAGATTTTATGGATTAAATTGAGTTTTGATGAGAAGTCGGAAGAATATTGTTATGGATCAGTTTTGCCTTGATTCTAATTGTTTTAGAACACTTGAGATAAGTGTTTTAATGTTAAAAGAAAGATTAACTAAAGGAATCCCAAAACTATGTGAATTGCTAATTTTCTAGGTTGTGAATAGTTAGATTTTGAAGTGATCTTGGTGTTGTTAGGTTGCTGGAGGTATAAAGACGTTATAAAGGTATTTTGGATGTTAATTGATGTTGTTAAGATGTTAAAATCAATAGGTTTTGGCTAGGCTTTTTTTAAATGAAGTTTGGTGATAATTTCGGTTGTTTTAGAGAGCCGTTTGATGGTTTTTAGGGAGGCGATGTTGTGTTTGATTCTTGCTAGGAATTAGAGATGCATAAAAGTGCATTAATCCTCCATTTTGATTGGGAAAAGCAGGGGAGTTGGATCTTTTAGCTTTTGGAGAGGTTAAGAAAGCTTCGAAAGCTTGATTCTCGCAATGACAAGAGGGCGTTGTATTATCGGTTTGTGGAAATGTGTATTACTGCTTTAAACAGGTTTGAAATAAGTTTTGGGAGTTTAGATTAAGTTTGAAACATTTATCTAAGCTCGAAAGTAAGTATTAGATTCTCTCGTTCTCGTTTTCAATTTTGCAAAATACAATCCCATGCACATGTTTATGATTTAGATTACCTACTAATATATGGATGTTTTAGAAATGAAAGATGTTGCAAATGATCATATATGATGATTATTGAGTATAACCATTGGTTTATGAAATGAGTTTTGAGAATGCTAGAATACATGGTTTAATGTATTGGAAAATGGTTTAATTTGATGCATATGAAAAATAGTGAGGTAATGTGGTTTTATTGAGTATATTGGCAAGTGGTTGAGATAAAATGTTATTGGATATAGTTGGCTAGCCATAGGGTTTAAAGTGCACTATAATAAGTCACCTCATGTGTGTCGAGGGGTTAATTGTGTCATTTTCTCCACCATGAGAACTCCAGTGGTCGAGGGGTTAATTATGCCGTTTTCTCCCGCTGGTGGATTTATATGTTATAACCGTTGAGGGTTGCTCTGGTTCGAGGATGTATGTGAAGTGGTCGAAGGAACCACTTGGGAAATCTGTGTATCTGATGTGTTTTTGGTAAAAGAGAAAGGAAATTGGTTTTTAGTCACTTAAATGCCAATATATGATATAATGTATCATGAGAAGTGGATTGTGTTTTGTATAATGTGGTTTATACATGTGATGCACTTTAAGCTTGCTATATAGAGATTGTGGCATATGAAGCTTAAATTGAGGCTTATGATAGAAATCCATGATAAATGTGTTGCAAATGATTTAAATATGTATATTTGAAGAGATTGTAAAAGCATGAGATGATTTTGGCATGAGCATTGTAAACTTGGTTTGGTATAAAATGGTTTTAAACGCATTGATGAGTGTTTGTCTGGATTCCCACACTAAGCTTATAGCATACGCTCTCCTTTCTCATCAATGCAAAGAAATGAACTCTTTGGGACAGCAAGCAAGCAAAGGAAATCCAAGGGTGAAGTGCCTTCACAAGTATGGTTTTACAAATACATAGTAGTAATAAGAGGTAATGTGACCAAGTTGTAATTGAGAGGTTTATTTTGGATACTCTCTGCTTGTAGAAGTTATGTTTGATGTTTTGAACTTGAATGATGCTTAATGTTTGGTTTTGAGGGGTTGGGAAACAATTTGCATGCTCGGGTAGAGATCATGCCTATAGGACAAATGCTTGGATTTGATATGTTGCATATGATCCTTTACCCTGCTCTTATGTTGATGGAAATATTGCTTGGGATGTTATATGATGATTAGAGGTTGATTAGAGTAAGTTAGATTGAGCCAAAGTGTTATATATTCAACCAAGAGGTTATTACAGGTATGTCCGTATCGGTACGGGTCCTCAGGGATCGATCGGTACGCAAGAACCTGTCTCAGCTCAATCTGGGCAAAATTATATAGGCAAATTGATATGCTTGGTAACCGTACAGTACGCATAGCCGGGAAATAAGCCTGGTGTTGGTACATGGGCAATTGTATCGGTACACCCTTTAGTCAGTGGAATTCCTGTTTGCGAAAATACAATATCCGTATCAGTACGCTTAAGGATCGTACTGATAATATAACCCCTTCTACCCGGCCTAGATGCCCGACTGAACCGAGAGAACTACATTAGGTTTGCCGAAGCAAACTGGTTAAAGGTTACGAAAAGTCGATCCATTTGTTTATTTTTCCTTTTATCTTGACTAGATGCAAATTATTAAACTTACATGAACATACATGCTGCAGGTGAATTTTCAAAGGAAACGAATCTCAGAAAGGCGATCAATTGCAACATATTCTTTATGAGGACTAAAATACAAAAAAAAAACAGAACCTCACCAAAGCCATTAACTAACTTAACTGCCTTAGGTATCGGTACCTACACTTGAGCATCGGTATGCCTGTGTCCTTTCAAATCCTAAAAATTCCACTAGCCAACTCTCGTACCGGTACGACCCTGCGTACCGATACGCCTTACCAAAACCAAACGCTTATACCGATCCTCAAACCCGTGTACTGAAACCCCATGCCAAACTCAGCCTTCCTATACCGATACACAAACCTGAGTATCGGTACGCTACTCTTTAAAAGCATATCCATATCAGAACGCCTAGCCTGCATACCAGAACCACAAGCCTGAAATGGTTTCCCTTACCGATACGTGAACACGCGTACCGGTAAGCCTAGACCTGAATGGTCACAAATGACTGGTTTAACATGTTTATTTCAAATCTAAACCATTCCATCATACCACAAACTCACACACAACACTACCAAGATGCAACAACAACCTAAACATCATAAGTTTAGCAACTAATTAGCATTCATACAGCCCCTGATATTCTAAAGGCAAGCTTCCTAAAACCACTTTGCCAAACATCACAAAATACACAAATAGTCCAATCTCAGCATATGCATCATAACAACACAACCCATACAACATAATAAACTTGCTCAAACCATCACAAAATGGCAATCAACAAGGAAGCTCTAGATGCATACCTAAGCAACCATTCATTCACAACTATAAGCAAGTATTAGCATCAAGCTTAGCATCACCAAACATCCTCAAAACCCAGCATAGAAACATACTTAAAATCCATAAGGAAACATGATTACAACTACCAAAACCATGGCGAACACATTTCCTTATTAATCGAAACATAAACCGAGTTCATACTCAAAAGTGGTGTATCACTTGGATCCCTTCAAACCTTGCCTTTGCTACCCCGAACCTTAATGCTCTGCATCAATAAGAAAAAGGGAGCGTAAGCACATATGCTTAGTAAGGATGCTCGTAAAACAATGATGCATTAAAACCATTTGAAAACCCCATACTTGTTTTCCAAAAACATGTTTACAACTAAAGCATTTGTCAAGATTCCAACCGAATCAATGCATAACAACCTTATGCAACATCTTACACATTTCATGCTTAAATCCATTTTTAATTAACTAACTTTTTAAACTAAAATCCATTTTTAATTAACTTTAAAACACATGATAAAATATCTTCAATTAAGGGAGAAATCATCAGAAAAAACTTGGTAAAATAGATTCTTAAAGATTCTAAGAATTTGACCCTTTTCATTTTAGTCACCTTTAAAACATTTTTCAAAACTTGCATTTTGGTCACCAGCCTAAATGTCTGATTTCCAAATCTTATTTTCCAAAATTGATCTCACCATTATCCTTGATATAATTAATAATGATTTTAGAATATTTTCCACCATTTTATCACCTACAAAAAATATTTAATTTAATTTAATCCCAAAACTGACTCGAATCTCTAATCCCGGTCCATCGAACCCTTGAACCAACCTTTAAAACATCAAAGCCCAAAATCGGGGTGTTACAACTCTCCCCCACTTAAGAAATTTCGTCCTTGAAATTACCTGGAGGAAACAAATGTGGAAATTTCTCCAACATATCTGCCTTGCTTTCCCAAGTGGCTTCCTCAACACCCCAGTGTCGCCACAAGACCTTTACAAGCTCAATCGTCTTACCACAAAGAACTTTACTACTGGAATCAAGGATCTTCACTGGTTCCTCATCGTAGGATAAATCTGGCCTCAACTCTATATGCTCCACCGGCATAACATGCGAAGGATCTGGCCGATGCCTCCGTAGCATAGCTACATGGAACAGATCATGTATTTTCTCCAGCTCAGGAGGCAACCTCAACCGATAAGCCACATGACCTACACGCTCAATAACTTCGTATGGTCCAATAAACCTCGGACTAAGCTTACCCTTACATCCGAATCTCATCACCTTTTTCCATGAGGACACTTTCAAGAATACACGATCGCCCACCGCATATTACTCTTACCTACGTTTCAAATCCGCATAAGATTTCTGCCGATCCGCTGCCGCTTTCAAGCGATCGCATACAAGCTTTACTTTTTCATCTGTTTCTTTCAACACACTTGGCAGGGAAACATGCTTTTCCCTTACCTCAGCCCAACACAAGGGCGTACGACACCTCCGGCCATACAAAGCCTCATACAGAGCCAACTGGATACTAGCTTGGTAACGATTATTATAAGCAAATTCAACCAAAGGTAAATGCTTCTCCCAGGTTCCTTGAAACTCTATAATACAACACCTCAGCATATCCTACAAAACCTGGATAACCCGCTCAGATTGTCTATCTGTCTGGGGGTGATATGCGGTGCTAAAACTCAACCTCGAACCCAAAGCCTGGTGTAAACTTCTCTAGAACCTTGCCGTAAACCTCGAATCTCTATCCAAAATAATGGAATTAGGTACCCCATGCAAACACACAATCTTAGCAATATACAAATTTGCTAACTTGTCCAAGGTATCCACCGTATGCATTGGAAAGAAATGTGCTCACTTCGTGAATCGATCAACAATCACCCAAATTGAATTATTTTTAGCTGATGTCAATGGCAACCCCTTCCCGAAATCCATGGCGAATCTCTCCCATTTTCACTCCAAAGTTTTCAACGGTTGTAACAACCCGGATGGAAACTGATGTTCAGCCTTAACCTGCTGACACACCATACACTTGGAAACAAACTCAGCCACATTCTTTTTCAACCCAACCCAGTAGTATGCCTCATTCAACCCGCGATACATCTTAACACTACTGGGATGCATAGCAAAAAGACTGGAATATGCCTCTGTCAAAATAGTGTGCCTCAACTCCAGATCACCCATCACCACTATTCGACCCTTGAAGCACAAAACTCCATCATCATCAAAATAAAAATCTGTCGGATTACCCTCCGATATATCCTTAACATGCTCAACCAATGAGTCATCAAACGGTTGTTTAGCTTTGATCATCTGTGACAGCGTAGGCTTAACTTGCAACTCGGCCAACAAACCACCTTCCCGTGTCACACTCAACCTTGCAAACATAGCTCTAAGCTCAACCGCAACCTTACGACTCAATGCATCCGCAACCACATTGGCTTTACCAGGATGATACTCAATTGCCAAGTCATAATCCTTAAGCAACTCAAACCATCTTTGTTGCCTAAGATTCAAATCCTTTTGAGACATCAAATACTTCAAACTCTTGTGATCCATAAAAACCACACACTTTTTGCCATAAAGATAATGCCTCCAAAATTTCAAGGCAAAAACCACAGCCGCAAGCTCCAAATCATGAGTTGGATAGTTGCACTCATGAAACTTCAACTGTCTCGATGCATAGGCCACAACCTTACCACCTTGCATCAACACACAACCCAACATATGATGCATCGCTATAAACCACAAACTCCTTCCCCGATTTCTGTTGAATCAACACAGGAGCATGTGTCAAAACCTCCTTCAACTTCTCAAAACTGTGCTGCTACCTCTCCGTCCACACATAAGGAACATTTTTTTGCAACAGTTTTGTTAACGGTGCTGCAATACTCAAAAACCCCTCAAAAAACGATGATAATATCCATCCAATCCAAGAAAACTACATACCTCCGATACAGACTTAGGTTGCTTCCAATTAAGGATATCCTCAATTTTCTGTGGATCAACACGAATACCTTCCGCGAAAACCATATGTCTAAGGAACATTACCTCCTTAAGCCAAAACTCGCACTTTCTCAGCTTAACATACAACTGATTATCCTTCAACGCTTAAAACACAATCTGTAAATATCCGATACGCAGGGTCGTACCGGTACGGGAGTTGGCTACTATAATTTTTAGGATTTGAAATGACAAGGGCGTATCGATACTCAAGTGTGGGTATCGATACCCGAGGTAGTTAAGTTAGTTAATGGTTTTGGTGAAGTTTTATTTTTTTTTGCATTTTAGTCTTCATAAAGAATATGTTGCAATTGATTGCCTTTCTGAGATTCGTTTCCTTTGAAAATTCACCTGCAGCATGTATGTTCATGTAAGTTTAATAATTTGCATCTAGACAAGATAAAAACGAAAAACAAACAAATGGATCGACTTTTCATAACCTTTCGCTAGTTTGTCTCAGCAAACCTAATATAGTTCTCTCAGTTCGGTCGGGCGTCTAGGTCAGGTCAAGAGGGTTACATTTGTTGGTATCAGATCCAGGTTACGAAAAGTTGGGATGTTGTTGTTTGATTAGCTGATGTTGTATGAATTGCACGTGGATTATGTATTTGTACGGTGTTTGAATTACATCATGTTGGGGTATGAAATGGGAACACATTGTCTAATACTGAGGTTTTAAAATATTTTATAGGATAGTCTTGGATCCTTCGCCTGATGCTAGCATAACTTTAATGTGTTTTGATGTTTTTGATAGCATGGCTCGACGTGAGACGCGATCGATGGCTAATACTATCGGGGTAGGGCAGAATAATGAGATGGATGAGAATCTCCCTAATGTTTTACCTCATCATCCTCCTCCGCTGGTTCCTCCAGTTGATGTTGGGGCGGGTGAAGTACCCTAGGTTCACCAAGTGCCTGTATATGGTGATTTGACTCCGTTAGTTCAGGCAATAACGGGAGTTTTACAAGCAACGGTGGCTGGAGTGTAGGCACAAGCACCAGCATCGGCTGTGGTGGCAAATTAGGGGTTACCCTTGGAGTGTTTAAGGAGTTTGGGAGGTGAGGACAATTGCTGGTGTTCCGGAGGCAGATGTTACTTGGGAGTTCTTTCAGAGAGCTTTCAAGAGGAAGTATCTTGGTACCCAATATTTGGATATGAAGAAGCGCGAGTTCATGGCGTTGACGCAGGGTGGCATGTTCGTTACTGAGTATGAGGTGAAGTTTGTACGCTTAAGTCAGTATGCTCCGGAGTTCGTTCCTGATGACCAGCAGAGATGTGATAGGTTTTGATATGGTCTTGTTAAGGATATTAAGACGTATCTATTGGCTACAGATTACAAGAATTTTGATGTGTTGGTCAATCGGGCCAAGGATATTGAGCAGTCCTTGGGTGCACCAGTTCAGGCCATGGGTGTGAGCTTGGGTAATAGAGTGGCTGACTCTAGCTATTCTGGGAGGCAGAATAGGAAGTTCGGGGACAAGAGGCATAGGCCAGATCACAGGCGTGGTGGTAGAATTGGCCAAGGTGCTCAAGAAGCTCATGTTGTAGCGGAGTGTGAGCGATGCGGTAGGCGCCACATGGGTATGTGCTGGGGTAATGCTGGAGGTTGTTAGATTTTTGGATCTTAGGATCACCTGAAGCGTAATTGTCCTCGAGCTGTGAGGGATGCACCGGCGCAGGTTGTTGCACCTTCTAAGGGTCGAGGCCTTAGCATGGGTAATTTTCAAAGGCTCAAGGATGGTCAGAGGGGTATGGCTCATGCCGCAACAGTGAGGCCAGAGGGTGGTGGACCGGCTCGGGTCTTTGCTCACCGTGAGGGTCGTAATGACACTGATGTGATCGCAAGTACCTTTACTTTACAATCCTCATCATTGTTATCTTTGATTGATTTAGGGTCTACTCATTCGTATATCTTGGGTGAACATGCATCTTTGTTGAATGTTCCTATTGAGATCTTTGATGTTGGTATGTTAGTAACTAGTACCCCGTGCCAAACTTAACATTCCCATATCGATACACAAACCTGAGTATCGGTACGCTACTCTTAAAAAGCATATCCGTATCGGAATGCCTAGCCTGCGTACTGAAACCACAAGCCTAAAATGGCTTCCCGTACCGATACGTGAACACGAGTACCAGTACGCCTGGACCTGAATAGTCACAAATGACTAGTTTAACATGTTTATTCCAAATCTAAACCATTCCATCATACCACAAACTCACACACAACACTACCAAGATGCAAAAACAACCTAAACATCATAAGTTCAGCAACCGATTAGTATTCATACAGTCCATGATATTCTAAAGGCATGCTTCCTAAAACCACTTTGCCAAACTTTCCAAAATACACAAATAGGCCAATCTCACCATATGCATCATAACAACACAACCCATACGGCATAATAAACTTGCTCAAACCATCACAACATGGCAATCAACAAGGAAGCTCTAGATTCCTACCTAAGCAACCATTCATCCACAACTATAAGCAAGTATTAGCATCAAGCTTAGCATCACCAAACATCCTCAAAACCCAGCATAAAAACATACTTAAAATCCATAAGGAAACAGGATTACAACTCCCAAAACCATGGCGAACACATTGCCTTATTAACAAAAAACATAAACCGAGTTCATACTCAAAAGTGGCTTATCACTTGGATCCATTCAAACCTTGCCTTTGCTGACCCGAACCTTAATGCTCTGCATCAATAAGAAAAAGAGAGCGTAAGCACACATGCTTAGTGAGGATGCTCGTAAAACAATGATGCATTAAAACCATTTGAAAACCCCATACTTGTTTTCCAAAAACATGTTTACAACCAAAGCATTTCTCAAGATTCCAACCGAATCAATGCATAACAACCTTATGCAACATCTTACACATTTCATGCTTAAATCTCAAAGCATTAAATCATAAACCATACTTAAATCCCAAAACATTAAATCATAAACCATGCTTAAATCCCAAAGCATTAAAAATAGGTTCAACGCATGAACTATCACATATATTGGCATTTATAGTGATCTGGATAGACTACCTCTATCCCATTCATATCAGATACACGGATCTTTCATACCATGCCTAGTTAAACCGCATGATATCCTAAACCTTGCCTAGTTAAACCGCAAGATTTGACACCCTCACCTAGTTAAACTACAAGATTCCACCCTTGCCTAGTTAAACAACAAGTGTACCGGTCTTGCCTAGTTAAACCGCAAGATCACCATCAAATTGGGTTACCTAGTTAAACCGCAAACCCCAATGAGGTTCCTAATAGTCCAAGTGGCCTTGTTAAACCTCCATACCTCAAGGACCCATGGCCACGATCGATTTTATTTCATAATTTATAGTGCACTTTTAATCCTATGGCATGCCAACTATATCCGATTGTTTTCTCATCATGTCACATAGCCAATATATCATTTACAAACCATTTACTTATTGTTTTACAATGCATTACATAAAACACCACATATGCACATCTCATTGCCAATGCAATAAAACCATTCCCAACCGGAATGAAAACCAATGCTCAATAGCATTTAATATACTTTCAAACCCCTGCAAATGTACTCAAAATCATGCATTACCAGTAAATAAATCATACCATGTTTATCCTCAGAACATGCAAACAACATGTTCATATCTAAGCCGATATTCAAGAGCAAAATAAGGGAAACTTACTTTCGAGCTTAGGTAAGTGTCTCACGCTTACCCTAAACTCCCAACAACCTTTACAAACCTTTGTAAAGCATTTAAAACCAGTTTTCACTCACCGATATGCTTCGTCTTCATTGCCAACGCGATACAAGCTCCCGACAAGCAACAAAACAACGTCAAGTTGCGACGCCTTGATTATCCCCTGTTTTAAACACATAAAACCAGAAGGTAAATGCATCATTATGCATTCAAACCACTGCCTCAAAGCAAAACCCCGCAACTCTCAGGTTGCCCACTTAGAAACCATCTGAAACAAACTGAAATCATCACCAAACATTTCTGAAACTTAACCCAGCCACAAAACAACAAGTCAACCCATCAATCAACATCATATAACATCCAAAAACTCTTTCCCAACATCCTTTTACTTCCAGCAAAGATTAAACTCGAATATCATCATAAAAACTCAAATCTATCATCCTAAACAATTAGAGATCCAAGAGTTTCGGGATTCTATTGACAAAAAACTTATCAACATCACGATACATCCAAAATATGTATTACATCAATCTTAAACACTGGAAATCAGATCCACTTCGAAAATTACCTTGTTACATCAATTTTACCCAATTTAATCAAACATTGATAAATCATTAAAATCAGTTTACAATCAATAAATCAAGGATCAAATACTTGGGAATTTCAGTAAAGAACCATACAATAGAGGAGATCACGGACCTTGCCCTTATTGTGAGATTTCTCCCTCAATTGGTTTGATAAAAGCTAAGAAAACACAAGATTTAGAAGAGATTTTGTAAAAACAATGTTAATTAATCAATTACAAATCATAAATACAAGTTAAAAGAATTCTCACCTCTGGATTTTGATGAAAACTTGAGTGTTTGGCTGAGAAGAGAGTGGAGAGAAAAGTTACGAGAATTTTCTTTAAAGAGCTTAACTAACTTTTTAACTAAAATCCCTTTTTAATTAACTTTAAAACACATGATAAAATATCTTTAATTAAGGGAGAAATCATCAGAAAAAAAACTTGGTAAAATAGCTCCTTAAAGATTCTAAGAATTTGACCCTTTACATTTTAGTCACCTTTAACAGTTTTTAAAACTTGCATTTTGGTCACCAGCCAAAATGTCTGATTTCCAAATCTTATTTTCCAAAATTGATCTCACCATTATCCTTGATATAATTAATAATGATTTTATAATATTTTCCCACCATTTTATCACCTTAAAAAAATATTTAATTCAATTTAATCTCTAAACCGACTCGAATCTCTAATCCCGGTCTATCGGACCCTCGAATCAACCTTTAAAAAATCTAAGCCCAAAACTGGGGTGTTACAGATAATTCTTTGTTAAAATCGACTGTTGCAATACGGAATGGTCCCGTACCGGTACGCCAGCCATTATTTCTGGTAATATGCTTCCCTATAGTTTAAATCTTTGCAGTTTAGTCCCTGTTTCTTGATCATGCAATTAAATGAGTTTGGATAGTTATTTTAAGTTGAAATTTAATGTGTATGCTTGAAACCTAACTAATTAAGGATAGGTAACTTTAGTTTCAAGGAAGTCCTCTTAGCAAAAATTGTAATTTGGTCCCTAAAATGTTATATCGTGCAATTGGATGTCAATTCAACGCCCGATTGAGTTGCAAGTTTCACCGTTGTCAGCATGATCACCTTAGGACTTAATTGTGCATCTAGACAAGAAAAAAATGAAAAAATGGACCATTTTCTAATTAATTCTTCCGGGTTTGTCTCGGCAAACCCAATTAGCTCGCTCGATTCGGTCTTGCGACTAGACCGGGTCAAGGGGTTACATCCCTTTTATTAGACCAAAAGGCATTTGTCCTTCCAATTTATTCCAGCCTTTGGTAAGACGATGGAATTCTTTTTCCCAACTTTTTGTGTGGCGTTATTCAACTCAGATTCAGCAACCACCACCACTGCCTCATTCTCCTCTACAACTCTGTTTATGCTTTCCATTGCCACATCCTCACAAATTTGGACCCTATTTCTCTGATTAGCGGGTTTTCTCATCCCCACCAACGCCTCTTTGAAAGTTCTTGTGTCCCTTAGTGACGATAAGACCCTATTTTGTTTAATCTCATCGGTCTTCGATTGAGGAGACGTGACTGTCTTCTTTTCTGGGAATACTCTAATTCGAAAACATCCATTAGCCTACTAGAACCATTCTCAATAGCACACTTTGCGTCCTTAGCCTGCGAAAATCTGACGAAAGCAAAAGGGGTAGGCTTAGATCTTCTTTTCCTGTTCTTACTCGCAATAAAAGAGTCCAACACTGTCCCATAAACTTGGAAAGCTTCCCTTAACGCCAAATGGTGGATTCTCTTACTTACGTTGTCTATGAACACTGAATAACCACTCCAGCTTCTGGGACGACCGCTCCTTTCGACGCCCTGGAAACCCTTTTCTCTCAGACATATTTCTTTCAATCCTTCTCATTAGTAGACAATTACATTTTTAACTATCATATTTGCGTAAATTTTAACATGCTAACATATTTATATTTGTATTATTTTTAATTAATGGATAAATTATACCGTTCATCACTTTCTTCTCACTCATATTTTGGTCATTGAAATTTAAAAAGTTTAAATTTAATCACTCAACTTTTGAATTGCTCCTATTTTGGTCATTCTAGGATAACATGACATATTTTATTAATATTTTTCTATGACATGACATATTTAAAATAAAAATTAAAAAAACCTTTAAACCATAATCTTAATCTTAACCCCTAATTTATAAACAATAATCTCCAATCTACAAACTTCAAACCCTCATCTTCACCCTCACCAATTGCACCCTCGTTGGTAGCACCCTCACTGGCATCACCATCACCTCACCACACCCTTTTCGATCGTACCCTCGCCAATTTGGGTAAATTACTGGAGGAACAATCTGTTGGAAAAATGTGAGAAAAATGGTAATTTTGAACCATATTTCGAATGGGTAAAGGTGGAGATTCGAATCATGATTTTATGGGTTCTTATTCTACTCCATGAGGCCTTTACAACTGTATCTCATATGCTCAAAATAGTTGAGTGATGAATGAGAATTTGATGCTAAAAGTACGGTAGTTGTGAATTGACTAAGGAAGTGAAACCCCCTTATCCCACATTGATGGGATAAATGGAATGAGAACTGTTTATATACACTTACCCATTTTATGGTCATTGAATGACTTGAATGGAAATTGTGCCTTGCATGTAGGCATGGGGGTATGGATTGAAGCTTGTCAAACCTATTCAAGTTTGGGCGAACTTGATTGACGTGGGCAATGCAAATTTTTGGACCGGTCGGGCTCTTCGTGGACCTGCAGTGGATATTTTACCCACTCCGAATAAATTTTCCTTATTTTTGGCATGTCTTTTTGAATATTCCGAATTTAAAAGGACAATTTATGATTTCCTTTAAATTCGGATATTAAAAGGTAATAAGAGCAATTCACGGGAATATTATGTTTTAATATGGTATTAATAGATTGTTAGCGATTTAATTCGGTTAAATGGTTAATGACATTAATTCAGAATATTATAACTTCCACATTTAACCTAGCTCACTCTCCTATAAATAGCATGTCTTTCTTTTGATTTCAACAGAACGAAAACCACAAAACTTTTCTATGGTTTTACTCTATGGGTTTTTTCAAAAGTTATTTTCAGTGGTAGGCGAAGACAAGAGTAAGTTCGTGATCTCCACGGTAGTGCAACTATGGCTGATCATCTGTTGTTGTATCCAGGGAGACAGACGACCAACGAACTCGAGCACCATAGGAGTGACTGAAAATTTGTCTTAAGGAAACTGTGTTCGTGTAGGCCTCAACACGTTGCCAACTCGGTTAAATCGGTTTGATGATTTATATATGTTGTATCGTTTTAATTTTGTACTGTTCGTTTGAATAATAAATTTATTTATTATTTCAGTCTTGGATTAACGCTATTTTTCGTACAATCTTAAGACAAAAAATTTTTTCTTTCAATCCAAGACGAACATATTACTGTGTATAAAATAATGGTTTATACCACGACAAGGTTAAATCGTTTTGTTCATTCTTTTTGAATTAATTTTCCATCCGTACTAATATTTTGTTATGCACTAAATTATTATACTGTCGTGCAACCCGATTTTTGAAACCTGAATTCAGCTTTTCATTCGGAAAAGGAGTACATGTGGGATGGACTATAGAGAATTATTGATAACCACCGAAGATTGAGAATTGCCATGGAATTCGTGAGCAAGCCCTACGAACGTGTGCAGTTTCAGGTTTCAAAGATCTCTTCTTAATTTGTAGTCTTTAATTGACATCAATTTGTTTCCATACGTATTTATTGCTTATTATATTAAATAATCAATGTGAATATGGTAATATTAAAACCATACGTAAATACATGTGTACATGTATTTTTAGGGTAAAACCATAAATTATGGTAATTTTAATATCTTCAGTTATGGTACTATTTTTGGCGATATTATTATGATAATATTCATTGTATTATTACCTTATACTTTTGACCATTAATATGGCATGAATATTTTCTTTCGTACTAATAATTTTTTTTGTGAAATTTTATAGTGACGAACAGGATACTCAGGTGAAATCGTGATTTGTTTGGAAACAAAGATCTCGTAAATAATTCGTTTCGGGAATTAATTCTTGCCGTTTTAACGAGTTTAAATCTTCCAAACAAAAATCAATGGAATTAAAATCAAAGGATTAATTCCTTTTGATTTTTGTTTGTTAAACAGAATTAAGTTGGATTGATATCTGTGTTGTTTAACAGAAGATATAATAGAAATAAATTACTAAATTTATTTCTCCGTTAGAATCTTGCATTGACTCTAATTTGGTAAGGAAAATAAAGCATTGGATTTATTTTCGGGGAATTAAGTATGATTCTATTTTGGAAATAAATAGGTGAATTTATTTTTGGAAGTAACATCGGTTACTAAATTAAAAGCATTGATTCTGACCGAGGTCGCAAATCAAAGCATAGAAGAACTTTGTTCTCTATGTCAAAATTAAATTCTTAAAGCCTAGTCTGATGCATGATATGAAGTGCACAATGTTTAAAAATGGCTAAAGAATTGTAAGGGTCGTTGGACCATAAATGAAAAGTGTCGGTGCTAAGAAATTCTTAGTTACCAAATTCTTAATGATTGATTCCAAATTGTTGTGGATCAAAGGCAATGATTTTAATTGATCACTCATGCTTGGAATGATTTCAAGAATAGAATCCAAAAACAGATGATTCAAAGACAATATGAGAGTGCATGTCTAGGATTGGTTCTTTAAAAGACTTGGTATTTAAGCGTTCCTAGTGCACCACCTCTCTATTCAAAAGTTACCGACCTGGTGCACTGATCATTATTGTTCTTTCTATTAAACCATGAGAACTTTTATTTCAGGTTTTAGTTTACTAAATTCTTGACTGTAATACCCGAATTTTGACCGGGCTTAGTAATAAATAAATAATAATACTAAATAAATAAATACATATTAAATAAATAAAACCCAAAATAGTCCAAAAGTCCATGTTTAAATGTCCAAATACATATAAAATGCCCCAAAGCCCGAAATACAAATCTAAAGGCCCAATTTACATCCAATATCCCATTTTAGTATCTAAAAACACAAATGGCCCAATTTACAACCGAATTCCCACCCAAATACAAGCTTTATCAGATAAAAGCCCAAACAAACACAAATTGGCCCGCCTAAATTGGCCATGTGTCGTCCCCGTAATGGCCAATAGCTCTCTCACTCGGATTAAGCCTCTGCCTACTAGTTGTCACCAGCTGATAACCTGATGACATCATCTTCCCACTCACCTATAAAAGGAGAGAGAAAATGTCAGAGTTCAAGAATGATAGCCATTAATAATAATAATAAATAAAAGGGAGAGAAAAAAGGCATTTGAGGAATTTTACCCTCCGAAGCCGAACCGTCTAGAGCATGAACGGTCGTTGGAAAGTTCATCCGTCGCCGGTAAAGCCACACCGTCATATGAAAAGATGCCAAAATCACCACGGCCACCATAAAGAAGGTATATTTTCCCCCTTTTATTTATTCATGTAAAAAATACAAAAACATGTTAGATAAACTAAAAACAGTGGTAAACAAATATAAAATAAAAGGAGATCAAAACTTTTTTGGTCAGAGTCAGGTTTCCATGGTGGAGTTGAAGATTGAGTGTGGTTAAGTGTAGCTTTAGGCCAGGGAAGAAGGGTGGTTCGATAGAACCGGGCTAGATTTAGGTTTTCTGGTGAAAAATGATATTTTTTGGGTTTTAGGGTTTTGGCCACTACAGAGTATGGCGCCCGAAAATCGCCAGGTGGCGGCCGGGATTCGAATCTCAGTGGCCGGCAAACAGCCAAATATGGCCGGAGTTGGGCGGATAAAGATTCAATGGTGCTTTCTACGGTGGCTTGTGGCCGGAATGGATGGTGTACATCCTGTTCTTGATGAACATGGATGAACATTCATCCAAAACCAGGGTTTTTGATCGAGTCTGGGTGGTTTTCTGGGTTTGGTAAGTGTTCAAGTTAAGAGAGTTTTGGGAAAACTGAGTGAGGAGAGAGAGTGTGGGGGTGAGAAATGGGCGATTCAACCCGGTTTTAGGGTTATAAGGGTGAGTCAGTACGGCACCGTTTTGGTGCCGGGTCAAAGCCAGGATCCGCGTTATTTTTACGGATCGGGTTTGACCCGCGCATCCTCATACGGATACCCTTTGGTTTTTTGCCTAAACCTTAGTTTCTTTTCAATTTAGCCCCCATTTCCCCTAAATCGATCTCTAGGTTTTACATTCCTCTCAATTTAGTCCTTGTTTTCCCCTAATTTGTTCCCTAAGTTTTGTAACTCTTTCAATTAGATCCCTGTCCCTTTTAATTGTACCCCTTAGGTTTAAAATGTTTCAATTAGGTCACTAGGGCTTTGTAATTTAGGCTTATAGTTTTGTAATTGTTTCAGTTTGGTCCATTAATAGTAATTTGAGCTTTGTGTTTTAATGTGTTCTTAATTTAGTCATCATTTATTTATTTTATGTAATTAAATTCTATTAATTTATATGTGTGATGCATGTTTTAAATTCAGCATGTAGGGTTATATGATAGATAATTAAATACACTTAGTTTAACTAATATTAGAGCCTTTAACCTAGGTTCTCTAATTAGGATTCAATAATTGAGTATAATAGATAATTGTAGTAATCAAATGTACATTAAATATAATTTTAAAATTCCAATTTGGATGATGTTCCATTGTTTACAATGTGGTGTTATCTCAACATGAATTTTAACAAATTATATTTAATATACATTCCACTTATAATTGGAATATTATTTTAGTTCCTTAATTGACATTAAATAATTAATTAGTACACATTATAGATAATTAAATGTATGTTAAATTGAACTTTTGGGACTCAAATTTGGATGGTGTTCCATTGTTTACAATGGAGTGTTATCTCAACGTTGGTTTTAAAGGTGAACATTTAATGTACATTTTCACCCAAAATATTGATTTAATAAAATTGTAGGGCCTTAATTAGGATTAGAACTTTAATTAATTAGAAAGATCAATTAATTAAATATGGTTAATTTAAGGGCTTTAAATATATAGAATGTGTTCAAGCAATTGACATTTTCTCATAAAAGCCATTAAATTAATTAATATTCATAGTTTTAAATAATTAATTAATTAGAGCCTGTTTAGGATTAATACTTAAAATAAAAATGACAATGAAATGACATTCATAAAAAACTTTTTATGTTGGAAATTCATTTTTTAAATATGAATAGGGGTGCCACCTAACAGAGCGTCTTTAATCTCATATTCGAACAAAATGAATTTCCTTATGAAAGGATATCTGCATTCGGAATTTAAATTCAATTAATAATTATGAGATAAATTAAATTCAAATTATTATTCGAAATGCCATGTAAAATTAAAGGTACCAATAACGGGCGTTCGTAGTGGTGCTAATCCTTCTCTGGTTTATTTTTTCGGTGTCCGATCTACCTTGAAGTGATCGGTGGTGACTCCAAATGTTTTTTAAAGGATAAATAAAGGAAAATCAAATTTAATACGAAAAACCCTAAATTTTCAAGAATAAATTAAAAATGGCCAGAAAATCCTAATTTTCCAACAGATCAATCCTCGGGCTATTTTTACACACCCGGTTTCAAAAATGGTCGCGACAGCTTGGCGACTCTGCTAGAGACTTTGTAAACCGAGAGTCAGGCCTAATTAATTTTACGTGGCATTTTGGACAGTAATTTGAATTTAATTTTTTCTATAATTATTGGATGAATTTTCTGGAAAAATGCATGTAGCTTTTTTCTTGTGTGACATAAATTTTCATTCATGCATAAGCCTTCTACCCGGGCTTTCCACCTTTAAGTGGGAGAGAGGCATGATCTTACATGAGTTATTCAGCTTCATGATCAGAATTTTGTCCTCCTTCTGGTATACTAACCTTATACACCGTGAGGTTACACCTCCGCTATAAGGGGTCGTATACTCCCGAAACGATGTCTTACTAGTCTAGTAACGACAATTTGGGTACCCAAAGTCTAGATCGAAACCCACATGCTATAATAGAAGCCTACCCTACTAGAGCCAGACAGGGACCTAAGACAGGGTGTTGCTGATTTAAATTCATTTCTCTAGTTATTCTTGTGTGCAAAATAAAGTGTTCTCTGGTTAATTTTACTCAATATAAATTGTTTTTTTTCTAGTAACAATTATTTTTGCTCACAATTTTAATTCACCATACTGACATAGTTTTTTGTGTTTTGTTATATGTTTATGTGCATCACATACATGAGAGGTATCGGTTCGAGGATCAGCCGAGTAGGCAGTGGCCATAAGAGCTAAAGGGTTTGATAGACAAGTGGGGGATAATATGTCACTATGTACTTGATTCGAGAAGATTCAATATAAGAACGAAGGCAATATACGTGAAGACCAGGTGCCATTAATTCAAGGTTGTACTGGAAATTTCTGAACGTGATGAAGTTTTGCCAGAACCAGTTTAATTTGAGAACTATAGGATAGGGAATTTGAAGAGTCATTTCGAGTAAGATTTGTGGATTATAGTATTGATGCTAGACAATCAAGTAGATCAAGAGTTGTAACCTGTTTATGAAGCCAATATAATTGTTTACTTTTTGGGAGAATAGATGTAACACCAACAATAGAGAAATACGAGGCTTTTTGAGGGTAAAAAAGAAAAAGAACAGGGTTTATACAATGCTCGACAACGATTCAAGTTTCAAGATAGAGTCAACCGCAATTACAAAAATAAACAAGATGCAGTATTAAAAAAAACAATAATGATAACCAGAAGAGGAATAAATAAAAGATAAATTAAAAGGGCATTCAGGGGCCGTGGTTGACAGGAAAGAACCCAATGAAGAATGGAGAGTTTTAAACTCAGAGGCGATATCCAAGTTCCACATATGATGAAATTTTTTGAGGAATACCATAATTAGAGAATAGTTGTTTTTAATAAAAATGAGGAGCTTAGAAAAATGGCAGAATCAGAAGGACGCAGTATGACAATTGAAAGATCAGTTCATGAGTTTCCAAAAGTCACTACAATGAAGGAAAAAGTATTGAAGGTCAAGCTGGGGCAGTAATCCAGGCTATCCAGAAATAGAGTTGTGAAGAGATAAACTTTTGGAACCAAGTGCGGGGATTGCATGGCATGTGTAGATTTTATTCGACGAGGTTATAAACCTGCAACAACGCTTTGATATTGACACCGAGCTAGTACATATGATGACTCAGAGGCTGAACAAAGTGATCAACCAAAAGAGCTGGAGCTAGTGACATATTGCTTTTTCTCTGTATTCGACCCTTTAGTTAGATGGGCGTTGTTCTAATGACTAGTTCTTGAAATCGATATCTCGTGCATTCATGCATTACAACATTTAAATATTGTAATGCACCTTTGTTTAAAATATTGCATTTTTTTAAAAAAAGTAATAATAACATTACATGTTGTAATTTAAAGCTGACCTTGCTTGAGCCAGACAGGAATCTAGGTAAGGTGCTGTAAATTTAAATACGCTTCTCTGGTTATTCTCTTTGTTCAATATAACTTGTCTTGCTATATGTATTTAATTTAATTTTGCCTTCGAGATTATTTCACGTTACTGACTTATTTCTTTTGTTTTTGTTTTGTATTCCTTTACATTACATTTTCATTACATATAGGTATTGATTCAAAGGTGGATGTCATTAGAAGACGATCATGATGGATAAGGGGATTCATAACCTGATAGAATATAGTGCATGTATGAAGCATTGTTTTGGACAAGCAACAGAAGAAATGAAGGGCAGTTCATCCAAGTGTCACATATCAAGTTTTGTTAGTATTGATGCTGACAAAAATGAGATACAAGAGCTGAAAAGGCAAATGGCTAAGATGATGACTATGATGGCGGCTATGACCAAAGAAAAGGGGTATACTGAGCTGAAGGGAGAAGCAAACAAAAAACAGTACATGAATAAACAGTTAAGTTGGCACACCGTTACAATTCGCATCAATAAACCAACCAGAGGTATAATTGGGTCAAATTTCAAGAAAGTGATGACATGCCAGAGAGAAATTCAAGAAAGAAAGAAGGATGAAGGATCTTTTAATTCAATTCCGATGACATATGCAGAATTGCTTCCAATACTGTGGGAGAAAAATCTTGTGGCTCGAGCCCCGTTTAAGTCTACAATGCCTTCTTCACCCAAGGGTTATGGTATTAGTATGGCATGTTGAGTTCTGAAGATGGAAGGCCCAAATTTCCTAAAAGATGACAATTAATAGAACACCTGGAGATACAAAAATGAAGGAAAGTACACGCTCATCAGAATCAAGTAAAGGTCCAAGGCAAAGCTCAAATTCTAGCGTTCCCTCAGCCAATTATCAGAAGACAGAAGATCACAAACATCATTTTTATCCAATCCCTGTTTCATATAAAGATTTGTATCCTTAATTGTTAAAGGCCCGATTGGTGTCCCTACTTTTTCTTGCACCTTTGCAACCCTTGTATCCGAAATGGTATGACACCAATGCATACTGTGAATTTCATGATGGAATCCAAGGACATTCTATTGAGAATTATCTCACCTTCAAACGCTGAGTTCAAGCTCTCTTGGAGTTTGAAAAGTGGAAATTTGGAATAGAAAACCAGTCTTATTTAACGGACGGATATAAAGCTCAATATGACAAAGCTCATAAAGAAGGACATCAGTTCGAACATGAAGCTCAAATAAGAAAATTAAAGCAAGAGAGAGATGATTTGAATGAGAAGCTAAGAAATTTATAGTACAACTATCAAGAGTTTTGTTCAATGCTCAAGAATACTGGTTTGGGTGTAACTCTAGAACAGTCGAAGGAAAGAATTAAAGAGTTGAAACATGAAGCCGAATACTGGAAAAGGAGTTTTGAGGCAAGTGAAAGTCGAGTAAATACACTTTCGTGTGATCTGCAGGCAATAGAGCTATAATGCAATACTTTTATGGACGATCTAAGGGTTAGTGAAGCTAAACATGAGATGATAAAAATGTACATGCAGATGTATGAGGATAATGCTATCAAGCTGAATGACAGTCAATCTAAAAACGAATCACTAAAGAAGAAGGTAGGCGAATGCCTCAAGCTTACGCTGATGTACAAAGCTCTTATTGGCGATGTCAAGAAAGACTGTCAGGAAAGTGAGGGAAAATGATATGCTCGGTTTCAGAGATCAAGAGTAAAGATTCGAGAAATGGAAAATGACATGAAAATAATGTTATTCAAGCATAAAAAGTTGCTCAAAAAGTGGCAGATCTAGTTGATGTAGTAATGGCACTGAGCCAGAATATTGATCCAACATTAGATTACGGAGGGAAGCTGACTTGGCTCTTAGAGGAAGTTAGGAAGTTGGGACTTAGAGCTCGCCAATATCTGATGTATTGAATCCTTTTACTTCAATGAAAGTTGTTCTATGATGATCACTTTTAGAATCAAATACCTCATGCATTCATGCATTGTATATTTATCAATATAACATTATTATGTAATAACATGACATTGACATTCATGATCTAGAGCGGTCGGAGTTTCGACATGAGCAACCTAGGAATTGATAAAGGTTTGGGAATTTGTTATCATGGATGAAGACATGAAACAAATTGAATAGACCCAAGAAGGGTTACAAGAATGGATGATCAAGCATCAACAAAATACGAGGAACTACACTGCTACACCATGTTTGATAGTTTATCCTGTGGCATCTAATCCAAGTACAGAGGCATGGTCTGTAAAGCCTATTATCCTAGGATCAAGACTCGAATAGTTTGAAAGATAGTTATGCCAAACTTGAGGAAGATATTAAGGAAAGAAAAGGCGTCGATAATCCCAAATTCGATGCAAAAGAATTATGTTTAGTCCATGATCTAGTTATGCCGTCTGAATTTAAAGTCCCCAATTTTGAGAAGTATGATTGTTCCTGTTGTCCTAAAGTCCACTTGGCAATGTTTTGTAGGAAAATGGAAGGATATTTGGATGATGATAAATTGTTGATCCATTGTTTTCATGATAGTCTAGCTGGACCTGCCGTAGTGTGGTACAACATATTGGGTTGAGAGCAGATTCGATAATGGGTATATTTGGCCAAAGCATTCTTGGGGAAATACAAGTATGTTATAGACCTGGCTCTAGATCGCTATTTTCTGCAAAACGTAAGTATGAAGGTCAGCGGAAGTTTTAAAGACTATGCATTGAGGTGGCGAGGATTGGCATCCCAAGTACAACCTCTCTTGACAGGGAAAGAAATATCTCGCATGTTTCATCAAACTCTTCCATCTCCTTTCTTTGAGAGAATGCTTGCGAATTCAAAGTGCAGTTTCAGTAACCTCGTGGTGATTGGAGAAGCAATAGAAATAGGGATCCAATGAGGGGAAATTGGATTAAGATTTAAAGACCGTGCTGATCAAGAAGCAGAACAAAAGAAAGAGGTGAGTGAATATAATGTTCAAAGTTTTTAGAGTCGCAAGAGAAAGAGACTAGTTAATTCATCAGAACGACCGTGGAAAACTCCTCGAGCAAGTGCAAATCTGGATATCTTTGGAGTGTCTATTTCAGATTTATTACCTCACCTTATTGAAGGACAACATATCACTCTTAGGCCAATGAAGGTGGTGCCAAGTCCATTTGCCCATAGCGATGATCTAGACAATGTTTGTGACTTTCATATGGGGGTACCAGGAAATGCTACCAAGAAGTGTAGACCTTCAGTAATGGAATCTTGACACGAAAATTAGTTCAACAATGGAAAGGAGTGAGGCAAGCCGTTATACCAGTCAAGGAATCAGAGAATCAAGACGAGTGCTTCCAAAATTGTCTCGAATTATAAGAAGTCAGTGCTACCTATATGGCTGCATCATGTGGTTACAATCTACAGGGACCATTGCTGAAATAATATTGGAAATAAGTCTGGTACTCCTGGCCCAAAAGTAGTAGAAATTTTTTTCTAATGTCACATGTCATGTTTGCTGGGTTTCATTGGAATGATGTCTTTGAAGTAAATAAATAAATAAATATATATATCTTCTTACCTTTGTGGGCCCCTAGGTGCCAATTGCAAGATGTGACACTGATTCTGATACAAAAATTATTTGGATGTTGTGAAGACGATGAAGTGAAATTTATTTCTCAGTCTACTCTGGTCGGCGAGGTAAGAAAAGGTCAGATTACCACGCTTTTGATGATGTTCGATAATGAATCTTTGAAATCCATAAACAGTGAAGTGGACTAGGCGATTTTAACCAAGTAAAGTTGCTTGAAATTGAAGTTCTAAGCGTAGTTTTCTATACCTTAAAAAGCAAATTAAGAGAGAAAAAGAAAAAGGGAGAGAAAAAAAGAAAAAGAAAAAAAAAGAAGAAAAATAAAAGGAAAGAAAAAAAAGAAAAAGTGAGGAAAGAAAAAGAAAGAAAAATGTTGCAAAAGAAAAGGAAGGGAAAAAGAAAAAGAGAAGAAAATGAGATGGAAAAGAAAAGGAAAAAGAAATGTAGAGAAATAATGAACTATTTGAATAAATAAGTCTCGGAACACTCTGATGGAGCTGTGGGGGATGTTGACAAATCTAATAAGGAGCTATGCTTCACCTGTCCAATACCCAAGCATCAGAGATGTATCTTTGAAGACATGTCTATAATAATAATAATAATTAGTAACAACCATAATCACACATGCACTTATAGAATTCTATTCTTAGAATGATATTTTTGCACTCTACTAGTTAAACAAGTGCGGGAAGCTTGAACATATTTATGAATGGAAAGGAATGAGGAGAATGGAGAAGGAGTTGTTTCTGACCGGATCGAGTAACGCGATAATCATAGGGTGTGAACCGGTGATTTGGAAGAAATTTCATAACTTAAAAAATTGACACAACATTCAAATTATTCTACTCATAGGAAGGTCGAATCTAAGACATTCTTGCACTTGATATGCAGGCTATCCTATTCTATTTCCTTTCTTTATACCCTAATTTTTCAGGACTCGTAAAGTATCCTTCATTGAAATACCGATAAGTAAGCGGACATTTTTACAAACAGACAGATTTTCTTGATAAATATATGACTGGTATGAGACTTTTATCTGTTCGATAGTATTCTGGTCAGAAAGAGGAATTATCCATCAGGGGACATAGTGACAACAATGGCTAGAATGAAAAGTTTGGAGACTTGGGGGAAAGTTTAGGGATCTGAGAAGTTCAGGGACTTGAGGCATTTGCTCGCCCAAATGATGGAAGAGGGGCAATGAGACAAGAAACAAAGAGATTAGTGGGGCAGCATGATGAATAAGAGTTTAAATCAGAATATGAAAGAGTTTGCAAAGCCTGAAGGAATTCGATCAATAAAAAGGGTCAAAATTGGCTCAGGAAAAAATGAGCTCAACAACAAAAATTCTGAGGCAAATTTTGTTGGAGTATGAAGACAATTAGAGCTCAAGATAAATCTCAAGAAGATCAAATCAAGAAAGTAGGTCAATCAAAAAAGATTTAAGGAAAACAATCTTATTGTTGTAACTGAAGCAAAAAGCTCAACGGAGGGGCAAAGAGGATTAGAGCTCATCCGAGTGGTCCTTAGTTGTCACAATTCATGCATATAGTTAGGAATCTATAAGATAGAAACATACTAACTCATGCATTCAGTTTTGCAGGAATTTACAAGAATTAGCAAAGAATAGACAAAGATTTCAACCTATAACTTCATATTGGAGAAAGTAGAACCAGCAAGGATTAACAAAGATTTCAATCATTTTTCTTGAAGCAAAGATATTAATCCTTTTGAAGAAGCGGATCTCAGAAAGATTCCAATCCGTTTGAAGAGGCAGATCTCAGCAAGGATTTCAATTCGTTTGAAGAGGCAAATCCCAGCAAAGATTTCAATCCGTTTGCAGAGGCAGATTTCAACAAAGATTTTCTAATTGTTTGCATACGAAAGGAAGTGCATTACAATTCTAAATCCTTCGGGTCATCGATAAGTCCCTCGTGCATGATGTTAAATCCTTGGGTCATCAATAAGTCCTTCGGGCATGATGTTAAGTCCTCTAGGCCATCACCTTCGGGAGTGATGTAATTGTTTGCACAGGAAATGAAGTGTATTACAATTATAAATCCATCGGGTCATTAGTAAGTCCCTCGGGCATGATGTTAAATCCTTTGGGTCATCAGTAAGTCCTTCGGGCATGATGTTAAGTCATTCGGGCCATCACCTTCAGGAGTGATGTAATTGTTAGCACATGAAAGGAAGTGTATTACAATTCTAAATCCTTCGGGTCGTCACATTTGGGAGTGATGTGATTGTGTGCACAGGAAAGGAAGTGCATTACAGTTCTAAATCCTTCGGGTCATCAGTAAGTCCTTCGAGCATGATATTAAGTCCTTCGGGATGATACCTTCAAAAATGATGAGAACTTTTCGAATGTTATTGCAATAAGACGGTGGGGCATGATATCAACAGAAATATTAATCCTTTGAGCCCTCAGTTTCAAAAAAAGGAAAAAAAACAAAACAAAAAAAGAAAAAAGAAAAAAAGAAAAAAAAGAAAGAGAAAAAAGGAAAAAGAAAAAAAAGAAAACGAAAAAAAGAGAAAGAGAAAGAGAAAAAAGAAAAAGAGAAAAAAGTCAAGTTGCCGGATTGAAAAGCAAGATAGACCAACTTAAGGTTGAAATGAGGAAGATTCGTAGTTTCAGTGTCTTTTGTTGAATCACTTGAAGTTTCCTAGTGATATATCTAAATTGTACATTTTTACAATCAATGTTGGAAGATTAATGATAAATTTGATCTTTGCAGGCATAAAAGGAGGTTGATCAACAGAGGAAGAGAAAATAAGGGATTCCATGCACACTTTAGACTGAAAGATCGAGATATCTTAGGCAGAATATGTAATGACACCAAAGATCTCAGTGCTTCAAGTGAGAAATTTGGTTTTTTTTTTTTCAGAAAAGGAGATGTATTAGCATTCCCAGCAAAGAACGAAGAGCTCCTAATCAAAAGAATTCACTTGGCAAAGATAGAGTTCCTAGTGAGAAGAGTTCACATAGCAAAGAATGAAAAGCTCCTAATGTGAAGAGTTTGCTCAACAAAGACGAAGTTTGCAATGTGAAGAATATGCCAGCAAAGAATCTAGAGTTCTTAATAAGAAGAACTCATTTGTTCGATACCCTTGCAGAAAGGTGGATTGTTTGATGAAGGGAGGAAGAAATTTATAATAAGAAGAACGGCTTCAAACCTCAGAGGATGAAGAATGACAAGAGCTATTCCGAGCCTTGGAAGATGAAGAATTTCATAATAATAAGAACAACTTCAGACTCTATGGTTTGGAATAAGATTGAAGAATTTCATAATCAGAAGAACAGCTTCAAACTTCAGAGGATGGATGTGAGTTTGAACAAAATTCGTGTATTTTCAGTCTTTGCTCTATCCCTGTTCCACAACAATGTGCAAAAAGGGACAGTTGGAATACCCGAATTTTAACCGAACTTAATAACAAATAAATAATAAATACTAAATAAATAAATAAATACATATTAAATAAATAAAACCCAAAATAGTCCAAAATTCCATGTTTAAATGTCCAAATACATATAAAATACCCCAAAGCCCGAAATACAAATCTAAAGGCCCAATTTGAGCATTTGAGGAATGTTAGATAACCTGATGACGTCATCTTCCCACTCACCTATAAAAGGAGAGAGAGAATGTTAGAGTTCAAGAATGATAGCCATTAATAATAATCATTAATAATAATAATAAATAAAAGGGAAGAGAAACGACATTTGAGGAATTTTACCCTCCGAAGCTGACTCGTTTGGAGCACGAACGGTCGTCGAAAAGTTAGTCCGTCGCTGGTAAAGCCACACCGTCATCCAAAAAGACACCAGAATCACCACGGCCACCATAACGAAGGTATATTTTCTCCCTCTTCTTTATTCCTATAAAAATACAAAAACATGTCAAAGTTCAAGAATGATAGCCATTAATAATAATCATTAATAATAATAATAAATAAAAGGGAGAGAAAAGGCATTTGAGGAAATTTACCCACCGAAGCCGAACCGTCTGGAGCACAAACGGTCGTCAAAAAGTTCATCCATAGCCGGTAAAGCCACACCATCATATGAAAAGATGCTGAAATCACCACGGCCACCATAACAAAGGTATATTTTCTCCCTCTTCTTTATTCCTGTAAAAAATACAAAAACATGTTAGATAAACTAAAAACAGTGGTAAAAAATATATAATAAAAGGAGATCGAAACTTTTTTGGTCAGAGTCAGGTTTCCATGGTGGAGTTGAAGATTGAGTGTGGTTAAGGGTAGCTTTAGGCCAGGGAAGAAGGGTGGTTCGGTCGAATTGGGCTAGATTTAGGTTTTCTGGTGAAAAATGACATTTTTTGGGTTTTAGAGTTTCGGCCACGGTAGAGTACGGCGGGCGAAAATTACCAGGTGGCAGTCGACATTTCCTACGGCGGCCAAAAATCTCCAGGTAGTGGTCGGCATAGCCTACGACAACTGGGATTCGAATCTAGTGGCCAAATGTGGCCGGAGTTGGGCAGATAAAGATTCAAAGGTGATGTCTACAGTGGCTTGTAGCCGGAACGGATGATGTCCATCCTGTTCTTGATGAACTTGGATGAACATTCATCCAAAACCAGGGTTTTTGATCGAGTCTAGGTGTTTTTCTGGGTTCAGGAAGTGTTCGAGTTAAGAGAGTTTGGGAAAACTGAGTGAGGAGAGAGAGTGTGGGGTGAGAAATGGGTGAGTCAGCCCTATTATGGGGTTATAAGGGTGAGTTAGTACGGCACCATTTTGGTGTCGGGTCAAAGCCAGGATCCGCGTCATTTTTACGGGTCGGGTTTGACTCGCGCGTCCTCATACGGATACCCTTTTGTTTTTGCCTAAACCTTTGTTTCTTTTCAATTTAGCCTCCATTTCCCCTAAATCGATCTCTAGGCTTTACATTCCTCTCAATTTAGATCCCCATCCCTTTTAATTGTACCCCTTAGTTTTACAATGTTTTAATTAGGTCACTAGGGCTTTGTAATTTGGGCTTATAGTTTTGTAATTGTTTCAATTTGGTCCATTAATAATAATTTGAGCTTTGTGTTTTAATGTGTTCTTAATTTAGTCATCATTTATTTATTTTATGTAATTAAATGCAATTGATTTATATGTGTGATGTATGTTTTAAATTGAGCATATAGGGTTATATGTTAGATAATTAAATACATTTAGTTTAATTAATATTAGAGCCTTTAACGTAGGTTCTCTAATTAGGATTCAATATACATTCCATTGTTTGGATGATGTTAGTTTAATTAATATTGAGCATATAGGGTTATATGTTAGATAATTAAATATAATTTTAAATTTCCAATTTGGATGATGTTCCATTGTTTACAATGGGGTGTTATCTCAACATGAATTTTAACAAATTATATTTAATATACATTCCACTTATAATTGGAATATTATTTTAGTTCCTTAATTGACATTAAATAATTAATTAGTACACATTATAGATAATTAAATGTATGTTAAATTGAACTATTGGGACTCAAATTTGGATGTATTATTTACAATGGGGTGTTATCTCAACGTTGGTTTTAAAGGTGAACATTTAATATACATTTTCACCTAAAATATTGATTTAATAAAATGTTAGGGCCTTAATTAGGACTAGAACTTTAATTAATTAGAAAGATTAATTAATTAGGAATATGGTTAATTTAAGGGCTTTAAATATATAGAAGGTGTTCAAGCAATTGTCATTTTCTCATAAAAGCCATTAAATTAATTAATATTCATAGTTTTAAATAATTAATTAATTAATTAGAGCTTGTTTAGGATTAATACTTAAAATAAACACGACAATAAAAGGATATTCATAAAAAAGTTTTTATGTTGGAAATTCAGTTTTTTAAATATGAATAGGGGTGCCTTTAATCTCATATTCGAACAAAATGAATTTCCTTATAAAAAGATATTTGCATTCAGAATTTATATTCAATTAATAATTATGGGATAAATTAAATTCAAATTATTATTCGAAATGCCAAAATGCCACGTAAAATTAAAGGTACCGATAACGGGCGTTCGTAGAGGTGCTAACCCTTCCCTACACGTAACTGACTCCCGAACCCAATTTTTAAGACATAATCTCTGGTTTGTTTTCCGGTGTTTGGTCTACCTCGAAGTGATCAGTGGCGACTCCAAATGTTTTTTAAAGGATAAATAAAGGAAAAATAAATTTAATATGAAAACACCTAAATTTTCAAGACTAAATTTAAAATGGCCAGAAAACCCTAATTTTCCAAAAGATCAATCGTCAGGCTATTTTTACACACCCGATTTCAAAAATGGTCGCGACACTGACATCTAACAAAAGATTCATAATATTCTGTTTCTAGTTTGTGACTATGTGACACAATGGAAAACCAGTGAAATTCATTTGAAAGGATTTCAAAATGTGACAACAAAAGATGTTGCATATTTGACCAATATAAACTTGGTCAAAGGAAGATCCCCCTAGTGTTAGAGAGGATAAGGTAAATTTTGTTATCATCTTCAAATATTGCTAAGGAAAACATTGCTTGCTAGGGCAAACATAGTGGAAGTCAAAAATGACTTCAAACCGCAAATTAGGCGGTGTGTCCAAGAAACAAAAATTTCATGGGTAATGTTTCTATTACCATAAGATGGGGAATAAGTATTTGGACTATAAGCTTTCAAACGAGATCAATGTCGTGACAAATTTTGTCATAACAATTGATATGGCAGACAATTGTTTGAAGGAAATTTTTTTACCTTCATTGATGATAGGACAAACTATGTTATGTGCATTTGCTTAAAAACAAATATGCTATAGAGAAATTATTCTCTATAAGTAGGATGTTGAAACCCAAACTTAATAAATTGATTAATTTGGTGAGAAACTCTATGTGAGTAACACTACAACACCCAAGGGTACAATGATTTTGAAGATAAGAATTAAAACTTCAAAATGTGCCTAACATGTGGGGGGAGTTGTTCTATAAAGGTATCTCAAAATAAAAGAGATAAGACACCATATGAGTTATGGGAAGAAATAAAACCTTCATACAACTACAAAAAATGTGGGGGTGTCCTGCAAAGGTAATGTTCCTATTACCAAAGTAAATGGAAATAAAAGGACTATATTTTCATTGACTATGTAGAACATAGTAACAAAAATCAATTTCTTGTGTACAAACAGATTCACAAGAATGTGATAATGGAAACAGAGAATGACTCATTCTTTGAAAATATATTTCCTATACAATTAGGAAGTTGATCCAAGTTCAATGAAACAAACTTTGGAGACTATCAATGAAAATAGTCCATACGTTCAACAAAAGGTTGAAACCAAGTTATTTTCATGATGACAAGTAAGTGTGACAAATGATTGTATGTCAACATTAGGATACATGATCCTGTGTTAAGGACATACCCATTGTTATAAGTAACAATGAAATGGTAAACCTACCAAAGGCATAAAAAATGAGAATGACATGTTTGATTTTGGGTATCCAAATCTAATGACTGTCTGATGATCTCATATTGATGCAGTCGCACTACGTTCAATAAAAGATATTGTCATAAGAGTGTGACAAATGTGTGTATGTCAAAACTAGGATATATGATCCTATGTTGATGAAATGGTAAATATACCAAAAGACTAGTCAAATTCAAGATTGACATGGAAAATATGAGATTGACATATTTGATTCTGGTCATCCAAATCAAAATGGTCACTTGAACGTCTCATACATTAGAAAGATACATCAATGCACCAATAGCACTTAAGTATGACACTTCTGTACTAAGAATATCTTTATCCTTTTTCTCGAGGACGAAATGGATCTTTGTTAACATCAAGTGGCCTAACAACCATAGGGGTGCTCAACGGATATGCATTATGCATGTAAAACATCTTTAGTATTTTTCTATGTATGTTGATTGATGCACAAGGAATCCATCATTTAGGTGCTCAATATGCAATCCAAGACAAAATCTTGTTTTTTCGAGAGCTTTCATTTCAAATTCTTTCTTTAGATATTCAATTGTCAATGAGATCTCTTTAGAAGTCCAAATGATATTCAAATCATCAACATACACAACAATAATGACAAATCCGGAGTTAAACCTCTTAATAAAATACTTGGAGAAATTAAATTATTCTTATAGCATTCCGCTAATAAGTATTCAATGAGGCGATTATACCAAATACGCCCAAATTGTTTTAATCCATAAAAAGATGTGTTTAATATGATTAAATAATGTTCTCAAGAACTTGAATTAACTGCTTCTGGCAGTCTAAATCCTTCCGAAAGTTTCGTGTAAATGTTATTATCAAGAAGCTCATTCAAATAGGATGTAACAAAATCCATTAGGCGGAAACTAAGTTTTTTATTGCTAGACTAAAAAATCTAAAAGTAGTTGCATCCACCACCAAGGAGTATATTTCCTCATAATCAATTCTAGGTCTTTCTGAGAATTCTTGTGCAACCAAATGATCTTTATATCTCGCGATTTCCCTTTTTTCATTTCTATTTCTCACAAATACTCATTTATATCCACGGGCTTTACACATTCAATGTACGGACTATAGGCCCAAATACTTCTCTTTTCGAAAGAGATTTTAGTTTCACCTCAATTGCCACTTTCCATTTTTGGTCAATCATTTCTTTTTTACATTGTCCAATTGACAATGGTTCATGAACCACATCAAAATCCAAAATTTCTAGTGCTATATTGCATGTAAATGTATTATCGACGTCGATTTGATTTCGGTTCCACTTATTACCATACATGACATAATCTATTGAGATCTCTTTATTATTAGGTACCTAAATCATGTCAATGTCTCTATTGGAGACCTTTTAATATCTTCTAAAGATTTTCATAATACGTTGATTCCTCGATTAGACCATCATAAAATATAGCTCATTTTCTTTTTTCGAAGATTTTTATCTTTAGAACCTACTTGTTTACCACGCTTCAGGCGTGAGTTAGACTCATTAGCAATTAGAGTTTGTCCTTCTGGGACATCAAACTTAATCAGAGCATTCATAGCTGGTATATGTGACTTAGTCACTCTTTTAGGGTCAACAAAAAATCTGGCAATTGATTTGCCAAGTTTTGTAAATGAATTATCCTTTGAACTTATAGTTCACATTGTGAAGTAAGTGGATCAAAATGAGAAAATGATAATTTATTCCAACTTATTTCTTTTCCAGCTGTGTATTTTCTCCCCCCTAATATTGGGAAAACTGACTCATTAATATGACAATCAGCAAATCGAGTTGTAAGTAAATTCCTCATTAGAAACTCGAGATATTTAATTATCGATAGGAATTCGAATCCAACATATATTCTCAACCTTTTTTTGAGAATTCATCTTTGTATGTTGTGGTGGAGCAATTAGAGCATATACCGCACACCAAAAAATTTAAGATGAGAAATATTTGGTTCCTGACCAAAAACCATTTGTAATAGGGAGAACTTATGATAATTTATTGGCCTAATGCGAATTAATGATGCGGGTTGATAACAAGGATACATATGGCCATCTAGTCGATGCATCGATTAAAATCGCAAAATATCTAGATAGTCTATAAGAAAGGTGTATGGGCCCATATATATCACCTTGTATCCTTTCTAGAAAATTAATAGATTCAAAATCTATCTTAGCTGGTGATGGTTAAATAGTCAGTTTGCTTTGAGAGCAAGCATTACATGGAAAATATTACTTTGAAGAATATGTCATTTATTCAACGAATGACCACATGAAAGTGTAAATAATTTTTCGCATCATAATTGAACCGAGATGGCCTAACCGGTCATCCCAAATAATAAAGTTATAAGTAAACTTCTGGTTTACAGTAGCATGAGCTTCAATTTGTACTAATTCTTGTGTAGTACAATTTGGATGACAGTGCATGTAATTTTGTCAAGATTTTCTTATTGTCTTGAGTTACAGTCATAATATGGAGATAGTCAGCATCCCCTTGACTAATAGGCTCAATATGATATATATTTCTTTAAAATTCAATAAGTCTCTTTACGACTTTGACGAGTATAATGCATTGTGAATATGAAATTAAGTTCCATTTGGCAATAGCATATTTGCTCTTTCGGAGCCTTCTATGATATTAGTACTCCTGGATATAGTACTCGCATTATTCCTTTGCATTTTAAATAGGAAAAATATGCATAATTATGCACCTTTCAATATTTGCTTTGTTCCATTCGCTTAGGGGAATAAAAAATATGTGCTTTGTACCATTCACTTCGGGGAATGAAAATATTAAATATAGCACATCATATCAAATCGGTTATCTATCAAAGATAATCTCTCAAGAACTTATTGCTCTTCCGGAGCATTGATATTTAGTACTTTGAGATATAGTACTCATATTTTCCCCTTGTATTTAAATAGAAAAATATTTCTTATGCTTTTATATAGTATGAGTGCTTGCACTGTCTGATAAGCATAAATTGTCACAATTTATTGCATATTTTATTCTGGAAGTAATCATATTCTCCAAAAGATAATAAATTAACATAAAGCGTAATTAAATAATATGTAAAACAAATTAACATAAAGCAAATCAACATAAATAAATAATAAGTAAAACAAATTAATATAAAGCAAAATAAATAAAAGATTAATTATTCCCTTTAGAGGTTATAATGAAATAAAATAAAAAGGTGAATTATTCCCTTTAGGGATTATGAGGAAATCAACAACATCCAAATGAATTGGACCAACAATGTCATAATTATTTTTTCCATTTTCGTAACATTTTTTTTATACTTTCTATCATTCATGATAGTGGATAAAATGTCCATAATGCTACGTCGTATGACAAGTACGAGATTAATGGTTTGTACCATCACATTGATAACATAAATATTTCACTTTCTTAAATACTATTTTCATCTTTATAATCTCACTTCTGGTGGGTATATGCATTCTTAAAATAATAATCTTGTCCATACATATGTTCATGGCCTCAATTGCGACGACTACTGTAGCATTTATTCTTTCTACTATAGAATGTCACATTTGCTTCAGGGAATTGAGCGAAGCCAGTTGGGTGATATTCATGATTTTTCACCAGTAGCTCATTGCTTTGCTCAACCACAAGAAGGCAAGAAATTAACTCAGAATAGTTCTTAAAGCCTTTTTCACGATATTACGTTTGTAGGCCAGCATTGTTTGCGTGAAAGGTGGAGTATGCTTTTCTAACATATACTCATAAGTAATAATTTGACCACACAACTTCAATTGTGAAGTAATTCAAAACATAGCTGAGTTATACTCGCTAACTGATTTAAAATCTTGCAATCTCAAATGCAACCAATCATATCGAGCTTTAGAAAGAATAACAATTTTCTGATGGTCTTATCATTCCTTTAGATTATTCCAAAGAATAAGAGGATCTTTCACCGTTAAATATTTAGATTTCAACCCCTCATGAAGGTGACGGTGAAGAAGTATCATGGCTCTGGCCTTATTTTGAGTAGATTTTGCATTCCCCTCTTTAATAGTGTTTCCCAGATCATCTGCATCTTGGTGTATTTCGACATCTAAGATCCAGGATAAATAATTCTTTTCGGAAATATCAAGTGCCACAAACTCAATTTTATGCAAGATTTGTCATTGATGTATTATAAAAGACAAACAAACAAATTAGATCAACTATAAATTAATATAATAATGAATCTGCCCCCCCCCCAAAAAAAAATTCTTTTACATCATATCAATATCTTTAAAAAAAACATATATATACAAACCAACAAAGAACAAAGATTTAATCCTCGTACACAACATTGTTAAACCAGTTCACAAGGTCCTTTAGAAACCTCCTTTAAGACCAATAGCCTCGCAGAACGGGATGTCCAGCCAATATACTTGGATTAAACCAACAGAACAGAGAACATATTAACTAATTAAAGAACATGCTTTAGGCGTTAAATTAATATAACAAAACTTTTTATAATAAAACATGTTTTAGGTGTTACAAGAACAAAACATACAATCGATTTATTATTATGATGATGCTTATTAATTAAAATAAAACATAGTAGAAAAGGGAGATAATATACCGAATAATTAATGTCTCTGAAGAGGCTTGATTTCTTACTAAAAACTTTCGAGCAAACTCGTGCTGATAATGTGTTGTAAATAATGTAAAGAAGAGCAAGAACAAGAGATGAACAAGAACATGATGAGAGACAAAGAGAGAAAGAGAGAGAGACTTGTATTATTTCAATGTAGTGCTATATACAATGATTTCTCCAAACTCTATATTTATAGGCATAAGATGGAAACCCTAATTACAATGGGTATTAAACCCTAATAATAAAATACATTAAAGTCTCATTTAATATACGGATATCCACCATAAATAAAGATATTCATAACAATAAATATACTATAAAAACATATATTATTTATATATAAGATATTAACGTATATATAATAATAAAAAGAAAGTTAAAGTATTATATAGAGAGAAAAACTTTGATACACAAGGTTGTATAAATTAAAGTTTACACATGATTGTTAAATTTAGCAATTGTGGGTTTAATTAGGGTTTAGGAGTTTATGTTTAAGATTTAGAGTTTAAGCTGTAGGGTTTAGAGTGGTGGTTTATGGTCTAGTATTTAAGATTTAGTGTTAGAGTTTGAGTTGTAGGTTTTTGGTCTAGTATTTATGATTTAATGTTAAAGTTTATGGTGTAGAGGTTAGAATGTAGGGATTAGGATTTAGGATGTTAGGTTAGGGATTTAGATTTTATATTTTAATGATGGGTTATGTAATTTTTTTACACTTATATATCAAATTATAACAATATATGTGAAGGTGATGTTATAAGGAAAAAAGAAATGTATGTATATCAAAATAATTGTTATTTTTATATAAAAAATTAATATAATAAAAAAATAAAAATTATGATAGGTTTAGAAAATTATATGGTAATTGGATCTGAATGTAATTACAAATATCTAGTATGTTTTACTAACCATTATAATATAAGAGCATTATGAGTGAGTATTCGATTGAGTTTAAATAAAAGAAATTGAATTAATCAAGTTTACGAATCATAATTTATAACTTAAATTTTTTTTTTAAAAAAATTCGTTTCGAGTTTGGTTTATACCGTTACAAGTCTAGTAAAAATGAGTAGAGTTAATATAATCGGAGGCATTACAAAATCCATGCAATGCGAAAGGCAACCAATCATTGTACGCCGCGCAGGCATTCAACCACTGAAAATCAATCCACGATCCTCACCGTCTGTCCATTCATTTCAGGCTAGCTTCTTCCAAAGAATCCCCACCAAAACACCCATAGCTCTAAGAAAATTTGTACCCAGACATGGAATCCGTAGCTGTTTATAGCAGCAAAGGAAGTCCATTTCTGTTTTCTTCAAGTATTACAACAAAAAGGTCTTTCGAATCATCTCCAAATCCTGCAACTTTCTCACCTTTTCTCATCCGATCCATGGCTACTCAGAAACCACCGTCTTCCGTTGCTAAAACTGTTGGCTCTAGAAAGGTCGGTTCTCTTTTCAATTCAATCCCATTCTGGTTTTTCTTTCTCTCTTTCGATTATTATTATTTTTTTTTCTCCTGGGGTTTTCTCTTGATGTTTCAATGGCTGAATTTGAGTTTCAACATGTTTATTGTTTTTGCTCTCAGCTTGTTTGATTAAATGACAAATTAAGTTAATCCCTTGTTCTAATCTTTTTTTTTGAACTACCTTTATTTGACTATACTTGATTGAAATCCCTTAATGATTGCATACTTGGATTTGTTCCGTTAATTCATGAATTCATTTTAAAAGGCTACATCTAACAAGTTCAACCGGGACGGACCTATAATCTTATGTAAGAGAGTACGAACTATTAGAAGCTACTATATTAGAAACTACAAAAATTTAGGGGTGCTAAGTTAAATTATCAATAGAAAATATAAAAAAAATCTAAACTATAAGTGAATTTAAATTTTTAGGAAGTGGGACTGCCTCCATCTAGCATCTGTTGGTCCATCCCTGAAGTTCAGGACTCAATAGTTCATACAATCATTTTAAAGAAGTTACATTTAACAAGACCGGGTTCGAAGTATGATATCTAGTCACCTAGTAATGGCTTAAATAATAGAGACATCCAGGTTTAATGTGTAAAATCTTTTACGGAAAAAAAAACACGATCAGAGAACGAAAAATTCATTACAACGTGGGAAAAAAATGGAGTTGATGCGACTAAACTGTTTGCGACATGTTTCACTGAAAAACCCTAATCCACATTAACTTTATACATTTGTTTTGGAGCTATGACCATATTTGTTTCTATAGCACCTTAATGATTGATTGCTAGTAACGGCTTATATCTTGGAATATGATCAACAGAAACAATAGGATGAATAGACTCAAACTTGATGCAATGCCATATGAAAATAATGCAGGGCTCGAACTCGACTGTTTTCCCGCTGGGCGAGCCGGGGCCACGGAACAGCACGGTGGTGACACAACCAGTGAAGCTACTGACAAATGTGGAGAAACTGAAACTGCTAACCAAAGCAGAGAAAGCAGGGCTACTATCAGCAGCAGAGAAGTTTGGGTTATCTCTATCGTCAATAGAGAAACTCGGACTCCTCTCCAAGGCCGAAGAGCTCGGGGTGCTGTCGGCCGCGACGGACCCCGGAACTCCGGGAGCACTCTTGACACTCAGCTTGGGTTTATTGCTTTTGGGTCCTTCATGTGTTTACCTTGTGCCTGAAGATAACCTATGGGAGATTGTGTTGCAGATTGTGGTGGCTGTTGTATGTGTTGGTGGTGGATCTGCAGCTTTTGCTGCATCAAAACTTGTATCAAATTTGCAGAAATCAGGCTGAATTAGGTATTTAAATAATCAAAATTTGTATCAAATTTGCAGAAATCAATTGATCTTTGGTATTCACCTATCTGATATCCCCAAAATTTGAGAGTAAAAATAGTGGTTTTAATACTTTCACATTATTGTTATTCAGTAGGGACTTCCATTTTCTGTGATAATATCCAGAGTTACATGTTTTTATTAAGTAGAGATATTACATTCTCATGCCGGGATTCAAACTATACAAGATGAGTATCCTTAGTCACTCGGTCAATTAGTGGATCTCAGAGTTACTTTGTTTTTGACCAACTCTATCAGCATCTTTTATCCATCTCATCAGTTTTCTGCACCCTTCAATGGTGTGAACCATCACAATAATTATATGGATATCATCTATACTTTGTGAATTTAATTTCTTTATTCTAATTTTGTTAATTTTAATTAGGTTTTCAAATTTTAAAATTTCAATCATGACTCAAATAATAGAGAAACAATATAATTAAATTAACGACTTAAAATTATAAAATTTGAGAACAAGAACTAAATTTACAGCCAGCGTATGATGCCAGGATTAATGCATGAGTTGAGTTTAATTTAACATATTTCAAAGATATTGTTGGGATCATATTGAAACTTCAAGCTTTGCAAAAAAAATATTGAAACTTTAAAACCTGGAAAGGACATGGACTAAAAATGACCAAACTAATGGTTAAAAATGATCAAATTAAAAATTCACAACTTATGCATAGTACAATCACTAATCATGAAATTTAATCATATATTTTTTTCATTCATGTTTAAGGCTCATGATTGTATAAGAAAAATAACGTTAATCCAAGACTGAAATAATAAATAAATTTATTATTCAAACGAACAGTACAAAATTAAAACGATACAAGATATATAAATCATCAAACCGATTTAACCGAGTTGGAAATGTGTTGAGGCCTGCACGAACGCAGTTTCCTTAAGACAGATTTTCGGCCACTCCTATGGTGCTCGAGTTCGTTGGTCGTCTGTCTCCCATGATGCAACAATAGATGATCAGCCACAGTTGCACTACCGTGGAGATCACGAATTTACTCTTGTCTTTGCCTACCACCGAAAATAACTTTCGCAAAACCCACAGAGTAAAACCATAGAAAGTTATGTGGTTTTCTTTCTGTTGACATCAAAGGAATGACATGCTATTTATAGGGGAGTGAGATAGGTTAAATGCGGACATTATAATATTCTAATTAATGTCATTAACCATTTAACCGAATTAAATCGATAATAATCTGTTAATACCATATTAAAATAGAATATTCTCGTGAATTGCTCTTATTACCTTTTAATATCCGAATTTAAAGGAAACCATAAATTATCCTTTTAAATTTAGAATATTCAAAAAGATATGCCAAAAATAAGGAAAAATTTATTCAAAGTGGGTAAAATATCTGCTGCTGGTCCACGAAGGGCCCGACCGGTCCAGACATTCGCGTCGCCCACGTTGTGCGAGTGCGCCCCAATCCGAATGGGTTCGACGAGCTTCGATCCGTACTCCCCTGCGCCTGCGCGCGAGGCACAGTTTCCATTCAAGTCATTCAATGATCACAAAGTGGGTAAGTGTATATAAACACTTCCCATTCCATTTATCCCATTAATGTGGAATAATGGGGTTTCACTTCCTTACTCAATTCACAACTACCATACTTTGAGCATTAATTTCTCATTCATCACTCAACCATTTTGAGCATATGAGATGCCATTGTAAAGGTTTCATGGAGTAGAATAAGATCCCATAAAATCATTATTCGAATATCCACCTTTACCCATTCGAAATATAGCTCAAAGTTACCATTTTTCTCACATTTTTACAACAATCCCCCACACGAATGAAATTGATGATTTTATCAAAAACATTTTGACTCGATGTGGTGATAGATTCTACGCTCGATAGATGTATATGATAGGTAGGTTTCCTCTTTTGAACCTTCCTTTGTGAAAGTATATTTACTTTACTAGCTAACCAGTAGACGTGATGTCCTTGAACTGTTCAGTCGTTTGTATAAACGATGATATACTTCACACAACTATCTTTCTGACAAGAGTTTTATTTCTCATGGTTATGTCCATATAGCCGTGGACATCGCCTGGTTCTGCAAGAGTTTAAGAGAACTATGCCCAATAGTCTCCTTGAAGCGGCCCCACTCCACTCTCACATAGGTGACTTATGTTGCTCGGCTCATCGAAGCACACAATGGTTATTAAAAGCTTTGCTTAGCCTATACCACTTTTGATCACTATTTACATCATAGGAATGGTCTTGGGAGAAGAACCCCCATAGTGACCGAACAGGTCTATGCAGTTAGGTTGTCCATTCGAACCTAGATCTTGGGATCTCCAATCAACTAGGTAGGGTTTTCCTTCACATAGCGCCTTAAATTTTCCATGGGTGTTAGTCTCATTCCTTTTGATGTTTTCTCAACTTGATCTCGATGTAACCCTTTGGTTAGCAAATCCGCAACGTTATCCTTTTGATAACTCCATTTGAGATCAGTTGTCTAACGGTGTTATGTCGATGACGCATATGTCTCGACTTACCGTTGTACATAAAGCTTTGTGCTCTACCAATTTTTGGTTTTCAATATATAAATATTGTTGGCACATGCTTTAGCCATTCAAGAATATCCTCCAAGACATTTTAAAGTCATTTGACTTTTTCTCCGAATTTGTCTAGAGCTGCAAACTTAGATTCCATTGTGGATCTATTTATAATCATATCATTTATCTTGAGGATTTCTATGACACGACTCATTTCTTCGATGTGAAACATATTCACTCTTGCCTTTGATATCTTAAATATCTTACTGGCATCAAAGAATCCTTCTAAATAATAAGATCTCTGGAATAATGCAATTCATAATCTTGAATATATCTGAGATATCTCAATACCTTTACAATTGCTTTCTAGTGGTTTTCACTTGGATTGCTTGTGAATCTTGCTTAAATTGCTCATAGTAAAAGCAATATCTTGTCTAGTGCAGCTCATAGGATACATTAGACTGCCTATGACCCTTGCATATTCCACTTTGAAGAAATGTTGGCTTGTATGACAAGACCTGACATATCATTTGTTGTCAATTTGTTGGCAAGATTTAGCTCATGTCTAACCCGAAGACATTGGAATGGGGTTAAACACATATTGTGTTATCTTCAAGGTACTAAAGATATGGGATTATTTTTCCTAATCTATCCAAAATAGAACTGGTTGGTCTTGCAGATGCATGATACTTATATGATCCTCATAATGCTCGATCATAGACTGGTTATGTATTTACATATCGTGGCACCACAATTTCTTGGCGCTCAATGAAACAAACAATTAATGTCATTTCCTCTAATCATGCTGAGATTTTGGCTATCCATGAGGCTAGTCGTGAATGTGTATGGCTAAGGTCTTTGACCCATCACATTCAAGAAAATTATGGTTTACACTACGAAAAAATAGCTCCGACAGTCTTATATGAGGATAATACAACATGCATTGCCTAACTTAAGGAAGGATACAGAAAGGGTGATAAAACAAAACAGATCTCACCAAAATTCTTCTTCACTCATGATCTACAAAAGAATGGAGACATTGATGTCCAAAAGATTCGTTCATGTGATAATTTGGTAGATCTATTTACTAAGGCGCTCCCTACTAATCCATTTGAGAAGTTGATTTACAGCATTGGATTGTGTCGTGCTATAGATCTTATTTGATGTATTTATGAGGGGGTAAATACGCGTTGCACTCTTTTTCCCTTAACCGAGGTTTTGTCCCAATGGGTTTTACTAGTAAGATTTTTAATGAGGCAACATGTTATGCGTATCAAAGATGTGTGTACTCTTTCTCCTTCACTAAGAATTTTTTCCCACAGGGTTTTTATCTTTGTAAGGTTTTAACGAGACACATTATCTTCATGGATATCCAAGGGAGAGTGTTGTGAATATCTTTATTTATAGTGGATATCCATATATTAAATGATATTTTAATGTACTTTATTATTAGGGTTTTATACCCATTGGAATTATGGTTTCCATCTTATGCTTATAAATAGAGTTTGGAGAAAGCATTCTACATAACACTACATTGAAATAATACAAGTCTCTCTGTTTCTCTCTTTGTCTGTCATCTTGTTCTTGTTCATCTCTTTGTTATTGCTCTTCTTTACATTATTTACAACATTCATAACATTTTTTCAACCTTAATAATTTTATTATAAAATACGTACTTAAATTTTACAAAAAATTAGTGTTTAAGGTTTATTTTAAAAAATAATAATAATATTTAAAATTAGAATTCATATAACTATATAATTACAATTTGTACAATCAAACATGACATTAGAAAATAAAATGTAATTACCCCGGGGTTGTTAAATATATATGGGTAATGGATGAGTCTACAACAAATTACATACACTGGTATGTAATATGAATATCACAAATCGATATGCATCATTAAATTTTATTTTTTTAAATAACTTTTAAGAACTTCGGGGTCGAGATCGCGATTAACCCTATTAAAAACTGAATTATAATTCTAGTAGGTTTCTACTTCCACCCCTTTTCATCTTTAATTTTTTATTATAAAATATTGATTTATTATATTAATACTCTATTATATTACTTTTAAATAAAATCTATTAACCCTAAACATAATTTAACTGGACATCAATAGCTTTTCAAATACAATTCAACAGAGGTAGAATCCATAGCATTTCATGTTTTTGTTGCAGTAACATAGTTAAGTAAAGTCGCCATCGACTATATCAATAATTAGTTGGTTTAACGGGTTGAGGCTCTATGTTTCTTAAACAAAGTTAGAGGTTCGAATCATGATACTGTGAAAAAAAAGGTTAGGAGGGTTACTCCCATATTATGTCTCTACAAAATCTGATCCGGATTAGTCGGCCAATGAATTGGATACCAGTAATTAAACAAAAAAATTACCAAGTCAAATGGATTCATTTGAAGAACAAGTTGAAACCTAAAGCTTGATCTTCGATGAAGATTTTTTTAGACGATTCTGCAGAAAACACCATTATTTTGATATTTGACAGTGTAACAAGTGATGTTTTTGTATCAGATGATCTCAATTTTGAGAAAATTAATGAAATTTCATATTCTATTCCTATGCTAATTTCCCTTCAAAATTTTCATGGTTTTAGTGGTCTAACAGAGATCACAAGCCAATAGCATGCCACCGGCACCGATAACATGCCAGCGGCGCCGGTGACTAACTTGTGAGAACAGAAGAATCTTAAATGGTTGGATAGATCAGATAAGAAAAAATAATCAAAGTTGGCTTCTCTCCAAGTTTATGTTAGGTAAAGAGTAATGACTAATTAATTAACCTTAAGATATTATGTACTAGACAATTATGCATATGGCTAGCTAATTTCATATGGCACCTATAATTCAATTTTTAATACGGTTAATCGTATTTCGGATCTTGACAATTCAGATTATGGATTAAGATATTTGTGATGAGGAAATATTTCATGCGCTGGCGGCAGGGGCGGTTCAAAAATTTTGGGGGCCCTGTGCAATTTTTAAAATGCGGCACTTAATTTATAATCGGTGAGAGATATAAATTTTTTTCTTTTAAAAAATTACCTTAATAGAAAAATATTGTTGTATTATCCTCTTGAGCAACAAAAAAATTGACTTATAAGCATCTAAAAATCAAACATTTTCATTTAAAAGGTGTCATTCTTGTTGCGTGTTTAAAGTTTTAGATAATTGTTATATATATACACATAATTATATATACAATTTTATAATTTTTTACAACTATTTAACTTAAATTCTCTATTTTTGGGCCCCTTTCTCTCGGGGGCCCTTTGCGGTCGCTCCTATCGCGCCTGTCTAGAACCCCCACTGGCTAGCGGTAAAAATTTTGTTTTCCTTAAGCGGACCTAATTTAGGATTTAGAGATTTAGTTTACAATTTAGGATTTATTAGTTTAGGTCTCAGGATTTTAATATTAAAGTGTAGAGTTTAAAGTTTATGTGTTAGGGTTTTGGGTTTATGAGTTTGAAGTTTATGATTTGAGGTTTAGAGTTTAGATATTATATTGTGAAGTTTAAATATACATATGTAAATAAAGATTTACACAGTGCATCAAATATTAACTCATTTGTGATTATCCAATCCATTTTTCATGAATTTGTTTAACGTGTGTTCAAATGATTTATAAATTTGGATGTTAAAATGTAACGTTCCAAATTCGCATTTTTGAATTTATATATTTATGTATATGAATTTTTAAGTGATTAGGTGTAACACCTCCTTCCCGGTCTGATAGAAAACCGGGTTCAGATATGTTAACGTTGAACAATAGCAATGATTAAACGGTGAAAATTTCAAAATTTCTTCTTGTTACCAATGAGACAATGCATTACAACTATATCAATAACATTACTATGTGGTTATTAAGGCAAAGGATTCATTTCATAATATGTAAAATCAGTGAGATGACCAATTTGTAGTATTCTTGAAATTCAAGGACTAATTTGTAAGTAGGTGATCTTAATATTATTTAATATCATTAAGAGTACTAACATGTCATTTATAGAAATATTGGGTCAGGGGTCAAGATCCATGTAAAATGGAATACATTAGCTAGCTCGATTTAACTTAATCATACCTTAAGGACTAAAATGTAAAATATATAATTTACTAGCCCTTTCCTGTAAATCAATGCACCACCATGTAATTCAATAATCATTCAACATACATATCCATTTTTATACCATTTAGACTTTAGACAAGGGTCCGAATTGCCCTATCAATATTAGTGACTAAACTGTAAGCTTTTAAACTTGTCCTTAGCCATTAGTTGAATTACCTGAATCGGTATCGGTACTTAATTGTTTGTATCGGTACACCTTTACAATATTTTAACCCAATATTCAACATAAGGATCGGTACGGACCACACCGTGCCGATACGGTGTCACACGATGTTAGGGATCTATACGGGCTTATCTTGTATCGGTACTCCGTTTATTAATCAAATTCCAGAAACTATTTACCGTACCAATACGCCACAACCCGTACTAGTACAGTGCTGCAAAAATTTCCAATGTCAAAGATGCGTACCGATACGCCTTTGAACGTATCGATACCCAATGTTAACCCTGTCAAATTATGGATACTCGTACCGATATACAATTACCCGTATCGGTACGCCAAGCCCTATAATGACAGATTCTGTCTGGTTTTTATTCATTTTAGGCACCTAAATCATGTTCAATATCTATGAAGTTTTGCGCACAATGTTCTTGCATTTATAACTTGTTGTATACCAAGTTTTATGGTGAAACGAATCCATCATTTTAGGCACCTAAATCATGTTCAATATCTATGAAGTTTTGCGCACAATGTTCTTGCATTTATAACTTGTTGTATACCAAGTTTTATGGTGAAACGAATCCATTTACTAACAATATAGGTTCCAAAGATGCCGTTGCTTACCTTGACCAACAATGCACTTTTATACCAAAATCATATTATGCTCAAGCCTTAGACTTCTCTATCATATATATACACTCTAAAACTTAGCCAAGTATCTATAAGGCACATATTTATCTTGCTAACCATGTCTTTAGTCATATGCTATAATTAAGCATCCTATTATTATTTCATTAACATAATTTATGCATTCATAATATCTTTATATCTCCATGATCAAGTAAATGCAAGTGTTACACCAATATATATATCCATTAACATAATATTCTTACTCCCTTCTATTAAATCAGTATAATTATCTAGTGCATATTATCTTTGTAATAAAACATGTCATACTTGAAGTTCATGAAACACACATAACCAGGATATACGAATATTCAATATTCATTCATGCCAAATGCCACCATTCTAGGAGTTATAAGGAAAGAAACTTTACTAATAGGCTTGAGAGTTTGACTTGAAACCTCCAACCACGATCAATCCCTTTAAGTCCTTTTTTTTCTGAAATATGCATAGAAATGAATGCATTAGGCATACTTTGCCTAGTGAGGTAGTGACTCAATAATATCATGATGACGAAAATAATAGATTTCATGCGAGCAATGCAATCAATGACTATGGTGACCTCAATGAATACATGTCAACATGTGAACAATGCTTAATATCAAGAATCCATTTCCATGTCTTGTTCTTGTCTATTCATACACTAGTCTTGCCCATAATTTTACTTATCTTTTAACATTGTTCGCCTTGGATCATGTTTAGCCATCGATAACAGTGGTCTGTGTTTAAGCAAGCGCAAAGAAATAGCTTGTAATGAATCCATGCTTCTTCCTTTATCATCCATCATCCCCTCTAACCTCCATCATTGCCAATTCAATGTAGGGTCATTACCCTTGAGCCTAGTTCATGGACCGCAGTCCCAATATACCATGTACCATGCCAAGTGTCCAAGGGCTTCCATTGCAAGGCAACTTATACATCTTATGATTTTAGCAATAGTAAAGGGTTCTTGTAAGAGAGTTGAGCCTTAATTCCAATAATCATTGTCCATACAATAGTCTTGCCAATATTATATCTTTGTCAATAAAGTGGTCTTATCAATACAATATTTTCATCGATGCAATGATCTAGTCAATGCTATGAACTTGCCGATGCAATGAACTTGCCAATGCAACATGATGCAAGGCAACACAAAAAGACTTACCAATGCTTTCCAATGTTATGAGTATTGCCACCAAATGCTCTATATGAGCCAATAAACAATTCCATAATAACCATACAATAAACTATAGAAGACAATAAAATGAGGATGGCACCTAGCCATCCAAACCATGAACTACACTTACCAAACTTTCCAAAGCTGTGGATAGCCATGTATGTGGATTCCCTTGTTTCTTAACTTGGACTTCTTTGAAGAGATGGATAGGTTCCTACTTTTACCTTGAATAAGATTAGAGTGGAAGAGGACTAGGAATTCTATGAAAAATTCTAAGCTTTCAAAGCTTCATTAATGAAGGTGTGTGCTTACACATGGAGATGTGCTAGCTTACTCATCTAAAGAAGAAGATGAAGATGAGATAGCAATTCCCTTTTCTTTGGTTTATGCTTCCCCCGGTGAATTCTTTCTTCACCTTTAATTCTCTTTTCCAATTAATCAAAACTATCCAAAACATCATTATCGTCATTCTTCAACTTTTCCATGACTATGTCACCAATTGACACATAAGCATTTTTATGACAATGGGTAAATCTTTCTTCTAGTCCTCCAAGAACCTTTCTTTCCAATGAAGAAAGGTCATGGTCAAATTACACTTTAGGTCCTTGTATTTCTTAACTTTATACTATGGCACCTTAGCTTTGAATATTTTCAATTTAGTCACTAATCATAATTTTACTCTTTCCAATTTAGTCACTAGGTGGTATAGTTACACACCTAGTCCTTGTATTTAGCCGTGACTTTTATCTATATCATTCTACGCTTTATTTCTAAGTTTTAGCCAATAACTACATATTTCCAATCTTTACGATTTAGTCCAATGCTCAACAATGGTCCAATAATTAATCAATTTTGAATCAATATCTTATAATTCAATAATTCCATTATTTGTCGGAAGTTGATTTTCCAAACATCAAAAACCCTATTCTAACTAAGCCTGTTTTCGGGGTGTTACATTAGGCTTGATTTATTTCAATGTTCGAAATAAATATAGTATAGGATTTGGTTGTCGTAAACATGTGTTGATGGCTTAGAAATGCTTGAAACTGAATCGATAAACTTTAAGGGGAAATATGTCATATTCAATGATTAAACTTTCTATGTGTAGGGAAAGGTTCGAAATGGGAAACTTGGTTTCGACACCTTTATTCCTAAAGGCATATCAGTTTTGGTATCTTCTAAGGAGTATCGAAACCAAACCATGAGTTTTGATACCCCTAGTCCTGATTTCGATACTAGGGTTGTTGAGAAACTTGATTTGAACCGTTTAAGACTCTTTTTTTACTCGATAGGTCATTTGGACTGACATGTTGATTGCCAAGCCTGTTTGTAAATTTGATAAGTCATTTTTAGCCTTGACACTTTCAAATTAACTATTAACCATTCTGAGGCTAAGATACTAGAATACCATTATTAACTAAAATGACCAAAATACCATTGTATACTAAAATGATTGAAATACCCACTATTTTCTAAAATGTCCAAAATAATTGTGTCATTTAGGGATGTTCACTGTTTAGTTAAAACCGAATTAATCGACCGAATCGAAATTTTGGTCAATTAATTAGATGTTAGATTGATTAGCAGTTAATTTTTTTTGAAAGTTCGGTTATCAGTTAATTCGGCTCGAAATAGGTTAATTAACCGAAATGATATTAAGCGAAAAATTAACCGAAAATATATATATATTAAGCAAAACTTAACCGAATATATATATATATATTAACTGAAAATTTAGGTGTTCCATACTTATTTCGATTAATTCAAAAATTAACCGAATTAACCTAACAAAATTCGGCTAGCTAGTTCGGTTCGATTATTTAACCGAATTAACCTATTGAACACCCCTAGTGTCAATTCCTAAATGCTTTGGTGAAACCCTTTCAATTACCGAACCACCCCTATAAGGTTTCATGTCTGGAATTCGTTAAAATGACAAAAGACCATTGTATCTCTTCCTTGTAATTACCAAAGTACCATTGTGTATTGTTGTCCACAATGCCGACTTGGGTTGTAAAGTTTAGATATTGAACTACGTACCACTACTGAGTATGTTACAAGAGTATGAGAACACAACGCGATGTTCAATTATCTGGGGGAAATTCTGTGACGACTTGTTGTACCCATTTTTAGTCCGGGTCAAACCTATTTTTTATTAACCTAGATCCATTACAAAATTCAATTACAAATAATATCCAAGCCCAAATTAAATACAAACTAAACCCAAAAACAGCTCAAATACCCATTTTAATTAAAAAAATTAATATATCCTAAATTACTCCAATACCCCTAGACCTAATTATCAAACTCTAACACCCACTTGCACCCTTAGGCGTTGTCCCTTTGTGCCCCCTCACTGCCCTCGCGTGGCCGACATGCGTGCCACCATTGGCCACGCGCGCCGGCCGCCAGCTTGCAACGCCGCACTCTGCCGCCCAAGCCACCGCCCCTGTCAGAGAAAAAGTAAATAAATCAGATCTAAAAAATCATCAAATGGTATGCAAGTTGTAATTTTTTATATATTTTTTCTGGTTATATAAATCCAAGCAAATCATATGTAAATAGGAGGATTCGAATATAAAAAATAGGGTTGTTTCAGTTTAAAAAATAGGAGAGTTTGAATAGAAAAAAGAGAGGTTTGATTCGAAATAAATATCTTTTTTTTCAACATCCATATATTGAACACACAAAAGCAAAAAAAGGGGGACATATTGGAAGCAAGAAATAAGGTAATATATATATAATCGAACATTTTTTCTAGATCTACTCACCTAGGTGTGTTTTTGGTGAAATCCGACTTCGGATTTGGATTCAGCACGTCGAAAGAAGCCGAAAAGCTGCGACCTTCAAATTCTTCGGCTGCCGGCGACGGCGGCGACCGACGGTTCACGGCGGTACGGGAGGCCGGCGGCCAAGCACGACCGAGTGGGAGACATAGGGTTGAGAGAATTTTTTGGGCTTTTTTTATATATCAGATTCGAATGATTTTTTTTGGCAAAATGGGCTATATATATATAGATTCCAAAACGACGTCGTTTTGGCACTCGACCTTTAAGCCCAAAACGATGTCGTTTTGACTCTTGACCCGAGTATCAACCCGACTCGGCTAAGGATCCACGCAATTTTTAAAGAAATGGGTAAATTACATTTTGGTCCTTCCGCATGGTAAAATTACCACTTCAGTCCCTTAAACTTTCAAATGTTTTGCAATTTGGTCCTGAAATCCAATTAAATCAGTTTTAAAAGGGATATTTACCCATTTAACCCCTCTGTTTTATTTTAATTCCCCCCGCAATCCTTTCCATTTTCATTGTCTTTCAATTTCGTCCTTTTTTCAGTTTAAAACTTCACTTTTTTGCAATTTAGTCATTGTTTCCTTTATTATTATTATTATTATTATTATTATTATTATTATTATATATGTGTGTGTATATATATATATATTAGTACATATGATGTATTTTATGTCTACATATGTATATATCATTATTATTATTGTTATCCTATAGTATATTATTATGTATATATTATTAATATGTTATTATTTTTTATCATTATTTTTATTAACGTATGTTAATATAATACTTAGTATATTATAGAATATATATGTACATTATTATTATTATTATTATTATCACTATATATATGTTATATTTTACATGTATATTATATATTATATTTACATATTTTAACTCATTTCGGATATTTTGTTTAAAAAACTCCGTTTACTTAAGGGAATATTTTCCACTTTATTTCAGATATCGGCTAGGAAGTGATGTCTTGACTCATTCAGGTGTCATCTTCCTCGGTTTCGTAAATAAGGAAGTGTTCTCCTTAGACCGTTCTCTTTGGGATTAAATTTTAAATTTAAAAATCAAAATTTTATTTTCTTGCAAAGACAACACTAAATCAACGCGGTGCCAATTTTGGACATTGTGGGGTTGTTAATCCTTCCCCACGCGTAACCGACTCCCGAACCCAAACTTTTAGAATCTCTAGTTGACTTTTAACAGTGTCCGGCCTACCAAAGTGGCAGGTGGCGACTCCATTTTCCATTTTCAAAATTTTTACGGTGATCTGCTGGGAGTGTGGGAGTGATAATCCTTCCACACATGTAACCAACTCCCAAACCCATAATTTTTGAATCTCTGGTTATCTTTTACAGTGTTCGGCCTACAAAAGTGGTCGGTGGCAACTTCATCTCCTATTTTTAAAAATTTTACCATTTTCCATTTTCCACATTCCGTTTTTAAATTTTTACGGTATTATGCTGGGAGTGTCATCCCGGTCTCCGGGTGACGTCTACTTTGATATCGTAAAGAAACACATTTTTTAAACTACATATTTTCGGAGGAGGGAAAAAAGCCTATTACAGCTTGGCGACTCCGCTGAGGACTTTTTTAAAGAGAGTCAGACCAATGTTGATCTTGTGTTGTCTTTTAAGAAATTCAAAATTTTGATTTGATTTAATTTTTAATCCCCCGACATTCATACATGAGCTTTCTAACCGGGCTTCTCACCTTTAAGCGGGAGGGGTTACTTCACTCCGTGAGGTTTTCACCCCCCGTATAGTGTTGTAATGTACTCCTAGAGTACTGGTCCTCATATTTCGTGGGGTTTTCACCCCCGTATGGTATAAGGGTCGTATTCCTCTAAATCGATGTCCTCGCGATAGTTCGGGTTCCCTTTACTTTAGATCCGAACCTCATATAGTGAGCCGTAAAAGCCACCCTTTTAAAGCCATGTGAAACTCTGCCTGTTTAGTGGTCACCCTTTTTAGGCTTTGGTGCCTTTATTTGTTTTTTATGTACAGTTTTTTATCTGTTCTAATTTTTATTTTTATTTTGATCATTTAATTATTTTTATCCAGATTGAACTCAATTTCTTGTTTTGATCGTATCATATTAAATTCACTCATTTTTGCATTAATTGCATGACACCATCATTTTAATTTCTTGCATTTCATTTGCACGAAGCACTGATTCATGACTGGTTCCCAATTTGAAAAAGATTCATTATCGGGAGGAAGTACTCTAGATATTAAATGCAACGTTCAAAGTTGCGAATAAATCCCGTGAGTTTGAAAGTTGGGCCGTGGGAACCATTTTTGAATTAGTACCTCCGCATCTAGGACATGCACCTTGCATTTACATGCATACATTCACAATTTTGAAATTAGTCCTCGAGATGCCCCGTGCCAGCAATACCATATAAAGCGAAGTCTAGCATCATGTTGAACCTACGCAAGGGCCTGGTCCAAAGGCATTTTTGAGAATAACCTTCGCATTCATATAAACACTATGCCTCTACAAGGCCTCACACCCAGGGGAATTTCTAGGTCCGACTAGGGGCAATATATTGCCTTCATCCTTCAAGAAAAGGCGAAAACATACTCCAAGCTTCAAATTCGCTTCATTCTAGACGATGTTCAATGAAAATAATTTTAGGGCATACACCCAAAAAGATAAAAGAAGATGATCAAAGCCAAGGAATATTGGGGGCATCTTCGTAAAACAAGATCAATAACTCAATCCGATCAACATAGAGTCAAGGGCATCCCTTTGAGGGGCAAAAAAATCATTCACACATTCATTGAGATCATTTAGCATCAAGTGCATACAACATACATTTATCATGCATTTAGATTAAACATGCACATTAGACATAAAGTTAGGGGCATCCATCATGCATTTTTGAATGTAAAAATAGGTCCAAGTAAGAGACCGAACAACCTCGACCATGGGACAATGACGTGATGACCAACCTTTAGCACTAAAAGATGTCGAACACGCAGAAAAGTTGACATCCAGATAAAATTGGTAAATTTTCTAAACATATTTCTAACTAATGTTTATTTTGTTTTCAGGGCGCGACTACCCATCATGGTACAATAGAACCGATATTTCCCAATCTTGCCTCCGTTAATAGTGGTGGGCTAGCTTAATCTAAATCCTGCTTCTCCATCAGTGGTGTTGCAGATCAAATTTTTCTCTAGATATTGTTTCAGATCTTGCTTCTCCGTCGGTGGTGTGGTAGATCAAATTTTTGAAGATCTTGTCTCTCTGTTTGTAGTGCTGCAGATCAAACATTTTATCAAAGTTTTCTTCTGGATCTTATCTCTTCGTCAATGGTGTAGTGGATCCTAGTGTTTCCAGATCTTGCCTCCCCGTCAGTGGTGTAGTAGATCAAATTCTTTCCAGATCTTGTCTCTCCATCAGTGGCGTAGTAGATCAAACATTTTGTGGGTTATGCCTTCGTCAATGGTAGTAAACCAACTTAGTTCAGTCATTGTCTCTCCGTCAGTGGTGTAGCAGATCAAACCTTATCCAGGTCTTGCTTCTTCGTCGGTGTTGCAACTAGACCAAACTTCTTCCTCGGATATTATATTCTTCTTGTAGTTATAGCTCAAAAAAATAAAAAGAAAATTCAAAATTAAAAAAATTTAAAAAAAAATTCAAAAAAAGAAGAAAAAATTAGAAAAATCAAAATTCAGGGAAAATAAAAAAAATCAAAAAATCAAAGCTTCACTCTCTGATCCTGCCTATTCGTCAATGTTGCAGCTAGATCAAAACTTTCACCTTTAGACTGTGCCTCTTCGCCGGTGTTGTAGCTCTATCAAATTCAGGTCTTGCATTTTCGTCGGTATCGTAGTTGGACCAAATTTACTGACTTTTGATCATGTCTCTTCATCGGTGCTGTAGCTGGATCAACCCTACTAACTTCAGACCCTGCCTCTTCGTCGGTGCTGTAGCTGGGTCAAACCGTATCGAATCTGGTCCTGCCTCTTCGTCAGTGCTGTAGCTGGGCCAAATTTATTGACTTTCGATCCTACCTCTTCGTTAGTGTTGTAGCTAGATCAACCTTACTGACTTCAGACCCTGCCTCTTCATCAGTACTGTAGCTAGGTCAAACCTTTACTGACTTCAGGTCTTGCCTCTTCGTCGGTGCTGTAGCTGGACCAAATTTACTTACTTCCGATCCTACCTTTTCTTCGGTGTTGTAGCTAGATCAACCCTATTGACTTTAAGACCTTGCCTCTTCGTCAAGTGTTGTAGCTTGGTCGAACCATATCATTCTTCAGTCCTGCCTCTTCGTCAGGTGTTGTAGCTGGGCCAAATTTACTCTTTTAGATCATGTCTCTTTGTCAGAGTTGTAGCTAGATCAGACATCAGAACCTCTATCTTTCAATCCTGCCTCTTCATCAGTGTTGCAGCTGGATCAAACTATTTTGATAAGTCCAACAAAATGTTGGCACAACGTGCTTAAACACGATAAAGCTTAAGACAATGGATAATTCAAATGTCCATCGAAAATCCATTTTCACAAATGGTCCAAGGAAAATAAATCCTCTGAAAAATCCAATGTCATGATTGGTATAAACTGATTGTACCCAGGGGAATGGTACAACTAGCCCGAAGCAAACGGCTACCGGTAAAGGCAACTCAAAATTGTTGATCCCTGTATATTTGGGAAAAATGCAAAAGAAGCTCTGTATCAAATCTACCGACTTTCGGTCCTGCCTCTTCACCAGTGTTGTAGCTGGGCGAAACCTTCATTCTTCGATCCTCTGTCTTCATCAGTGTTGTAGCTAGATCAAGTTTTGCAGACCTTGTCTCTTCGCCAGTGTTGCAGCTAGGTTAAATTTTCTTCAGGCATTGTGTCGTCGTCAGAGTCGTAGCAAGCCAAGCTCGTTTTGTCTCCTCCAACGAATCACCTCAGATTTTTGTCCTCCCCAACGGATCTCCTTTTGAAGATTTTGCTTACAAGAGCGGTAAAGAAGATCAAGAGAAGCCCAGGAAAGAAGCGGTGGCTAGAGAATAAACCCCGACTGGACAAAAATAGTTACTCTTTTATCTTTGCTCTATTCTTGTTACACATCAATAAGCAAAGAAGGGTAGTTGTTGTACCTATTTTTGGTCCGGGTCAGACCCATTTCTTATTAACCCATACCCATTACAAAACCCAATTACAAATAATATCCAAGCCCAAATTAAATACAAACCAAAACCAAAAACAGCCCAAATACCCATTTTAATTAAAAAATAACATATCCTAAATTACTCCAATACCCCTAGACTTAATTATCAAACCCTAACACTTACTTGCACCCTTAGCCGCCGCCCCTTTGTGCCCCCTCACTGCCCGCGCGTGGCCGAAACGCACGCAGGTCGCCGCCCTGCTATGCCGCACTTCTCTGCCCAAGCCACCGCCCCTATCAGAGAAAAAGCAAATAAATCAGATCTGAAAAATCATCAAATGGTATGCAAGTTGTAATTTTTTATATTTTTTGGGTTATATAAACGCAAGTAAATCATATGTAAAGAGGAGGATTTGATTATAAAAAATAGGGTTGTTTTGGTTCAAAAAAGAGGGGAGTTCGAATAAAAAAATAGAGGTTTGGTTCGAAATAAAAAATCTTTTTTTCAACATCCACATATCGAACACACAAAAGCAAAAAAAAAAGACAGATTTGAAGCAAGAAAAAAGTAATATATATATATATATAATCGAACTTTTTTTCTAGATATACTCACCTAGGGGTGTTTTGGGCGAAATCTGACCTCAAATTTGGATTCAGCACGGCAGTGCGGGAGGCCGGCGGCCAAGCACGGTCGAGTGGGAGAAATAGAGTTGAGAGAATTATTTTGTTTTATTATATATCAGATTAGAATGAATTTTTTGGCAAAATGGGCTATATATTTATATATTCCAAAACGACGTTGTTTTGGCACCCGGCCTTTAACCCAAAATGACATCGTTTTGACTCTTTACCCGAGTATCAACCCGACCCGGCTAAGGATCTGCCCAATTTTTAAAGAAATGGGTAAATTACATTATGATCCTTTCGTATGGTAAAATTACCACCTTAGTCCCTTAAACTTTTAAATGTTTTGCAATTTGGTCCTAAAATCCAATTAAATCAGTTTTAAAAGGGATATTTACCCATTTAACCCCTCAGTCTTATTTTAATTCCCCGGCAATCCTTTCCATTTTCATTGTCTTTCAATTTCGTCCTTTTTTAGTTTAAAACTTTACTTTTTTTACAATTTTATTATTATTATTATATATTTATGTATACATATATGTGTATATATATTTTTATTTTTAGTACATATGATGTATTTTATATGCACATATGTATATATCATTATTATTATTATCCTATAGTATAATATTATGTATATATTATTAATATGTTCATTATTTTTATCATTATTTTTTATTAATGTATATTAATATAAACTTAGTATGTTATAGAATAAATATGTACATTATTATTATTATTATTATTATTTTCACTATATATATGTTACATTTTACATGTATATTATATTTTTATTTTTACATATTTTTTTAACTCATTTCATATATTTTGTTTAAAAAAAACTATGTTTACTTAAGGGAATATTTTCGATTTTATTTCGGATACCGTCTAGGAAGTGATGTCCTAACTCATTCAGGTGTCATCTTCACCGGTTTCGTAAATAAGGAAGTGTTCTCCTTAGACCGTTCCTTTTGGGATTAAATTTTAAATTTAAAAATCAAATTTTTATTTTCTTGCAAAGACAACACTAAATCAACGCGGTACCAATTTTGGGCATTGTGGGGTGCTAATCCTTCCCCACGCATAACTGATTCTCGAACCCAAACTTTTAGAATCTCTGGTTGACTTTTAACAGTGTTCGGCCTACCAAAGTGGCCGGTGGCGACTCCATTTTCCATTTTCAAAATTTTTACGGTATTCTACTGGGAGTACGGGGGTGCTAATCCTTCCCCACGCGTAACTGACTCCTGAACCTAAACTTTTTGAATCTCTTGTTATTTTTTACGGTGTCCGGCCTACTAAAGTGGTCGGTGGCGACTTTATCTCCTATTTTTAAAAATTTTACCATTTTCCATTTCCACCTTCTGTTTTTAAATTATTACGATATTCTACTGGGAGCGTCATCTTGGTCTCCGGGTGACGTCTACTTTGATATCGTAAAGAAACACATTTTTAAACTACATATTTTCGTAAGAGGGAAAAACCCCTATTACACGACTTTTGATGTTTGGTTTGATCATTAAATGAAGCTGGAAAAAGAATCGTCTATATACAGTTTACACCTATTTGAGATTACAGTATTAAGACTCGATAAGTCTATATGACTCTCGCTGACTTGTGGTAAGTAATTATACATGTGTGTTTTATTTATGTCTTGTATTACTCGAAAATCTTGTAGTTTGTACTTGTTTATATGTTTGGTAAGTCCTTTGGACTCTAGATATGATATGATATGGATGTTAGCCGTGCATATTGGTGTTGAATCTTATATATAGGAACGTACGTGATTACGTTTCTAGTCGTAGCACATTGACACTGACTCTTGCGATTCTAGTCGTAGAGCATTAGCTTTGACTATTATAGTAATGGATGACTACGTCCCCGACGTAGCACAGTAGTGTCGATATTTTAATATATAGTCGTAGCACGCTAGTGTCAATATCGTATCACAATCAATTGAGGTAAGCATGTGATCGGATGTTTAATAAGCGTACACTGTCAATGCAAGTATAGTAGACAGATGTGAGTATATCAAATATCGATCCCACGAGGATGGTTGTTCTGATGTTTAAAAATGTCAGTGTGGTGATAATAAAAATAGTGTATAATTGTGGGAAATGTTGTCGGAGCAATAACTTGGAAATAAAGATGAATTATGAAAAATGATAAAACGGGATCCCCTTAGTGAACCTTTAGCAGAATACCAAGCATTTACAAGAAAATATGAAATAGATGATTGTCAGCCCAATAAAGCCCATGCATATTTTACCAACTTCACTTCTATTTTTAATCAAAGACTTATATAAGCCTACTCACCACATCTTCCAGTGATTGCAAATAAAATATAACAATAACAAGTGAGTCAAATTCTTTTGTACTCCCATGCAACTTCCGTTGTAACGGCTTGAATTTTTGAATCAATGATGAGATGTTGACCCGGGTCATAGACTTCCGTGTGAGGTTGGATAATTGGATCTATTGGGCCAAGTTTGGGCCTTATTGAATGATTTATGGACCTTGCAAGCTTGGGATGTGACCATTTTGTATTAAGGGAGAAGATTGGGGGTTTTATGTTGAGATTATCCCCTTTTTAAAATAAAGGATGGCCACCTTTATTATTATTGGTTATCACCACATGGGAGAGGGGAGACAAGCTTACCTCACTCTCCCAACTTTTCTATTTTTTCTCTCTCAAACCCCATTTTCTTCCATGCTTCAAGTTGGTTTTGTCTTCTCTAAAAATCAAATCTTTACCTCCCAAGTTGCATTTTGAGATTCATGATAGAGAAAGAAATTAATCTCCTCTTCAAGAGCTTCAAGAAAAGTCTAGTATCTGTTGGAAAGGTAAGATACCGATTTATGGGTTTTTGAGAAAGTTAAGCTTTGTGGAGTGTTTTCATTTGAGTTAAAGGTTATAATTTCGTGGTTAAGCCATCCTATATCATTAGTCTAAGCATGATTTGATTTACATGTTTTTATTGGCATGCGAGAGTGGTTGAAGAAACCCTCAAGCTTGGGGCAAAAAGGGAGCTTGAGGAAAGTTGTGTGGAAGCTTGATTCTGGGAATCTTTGCTAAAGGTTAGTACACTACTAACTCTTCGTTTCATGCACATCCTATGGATGATGCCTTGTTGCTTAATTTTGATGAATGGTTGATTTTTGGGTGTTGAATGCTTAAGAGTATTTTTAATGGCATAATCAAGATTTCATGTTAATAACTCATAAAATAGTAGTAAAGCACCCTAATTACTTCTATAAGATGTAGGATTGATTTAAGGGGTTAAAGGTGGTGTTTTGGAGGCTTGGGAAGTGATTTCCTGTGCCTAGGAAGCTATTTATAGGCTTTAGTATTCATTGAAGATGAACTATTAGTGGGGTGCCGGTAAGGTGTTCAACCAGTAGCAGTAACCCATGCAAGGGAGTATTGGTATGGGTCGGCCTGTACCGGTGCACGAAGAGCAAATAAATTATAGTAAGCTCAAACTGTATCGTACGCTTTGAGTACCGATACCCAAGGAGTATCGTACTGGTACACAAGGGTTGGTATTGGTACCCACTAGGCAATCTACCCAAAAAATACATTTTGAGTTCGAGGGGCTGATAATTCAAGAGCTATGGCCTAATGAGCTTTTAATATGGTAAAATGAATTGTAAAAATGAGAAACCAAGATTTGATCCTCATATATGAGCATAATGTGTAATAACTTGGTAAACTTTGGGTGACTTGTTTGTAATAGTAACAATAGGGATCCTTAGTGGATCGAGTGTTGTTGTGTGCCAAGTTAGGGCACTTGTTTGGTTGTGTCACCTTATTTTTTGGGATCCAGATACCTAGAAAGTGTGTTGCAATACCATGAGATAAGACACCGAATGTACTTTCCTGAGGTTGTGTGACACTGGACCTTATTTGAACACACTCGAGGAGAGATGTCGAGTGTAGGTGTACATCCTAAGGTTGTGTGACACTGGGCCTCACCTAGAGAGAGTGTGTATGCTCCCGAGACTGTGTGACACTGGGCATCACTCAGAGTATATGTTCCCGAGGTTGTGTGACACTGAGCCTCAGTCCAAGTTTGTGTGGTATAATGCATTTGCTTGTTTTGTGAGATTGATGCATCCTTTGTTGATTGCTATGTGTTTAGGCGACTAGAGGTAGTGGCGTACATTGATATTTGCCATATCATCATTTTTAGTTACATGCTCGTGTTTATGATTTGCATGAAGCATAGTTGAGTGGAAGTGTATCCACTGAGCTTGTTAGATCAGCATTCAAAATCGTTGTTTCCGTTCACAGGTTACTAGGTTTGGCACGTTGCTTGGTAGAGCACCATTAGGGAAGGATTCCAGTGCTTTGTCTCAGTAGAGTATAGTACTTAGATCTTTGGGCTATTGTAACGCCTCATTTTTGGGCCTAGGAGTTTTCTAAGTGGTTTAGACTGTCCGATGGATCAGATTAGGGGATTCGAGTTAGTTTTGAGATTTAATTCGAAATAAATATTTTTGGGTGAGATAAAAATATATAAAAATATCCTAAAATCAGTATTTAATATGCAAATGATTTTGGTAAAATCAATTTTACAAAAGGAGGTCTCGAAATTGGACATTTTGGTTAGTGACCAAAATATAAAGTTTTAAAACTATTTTAGTGACTGTTTTGTAAAAGGGTCAGGGTCAAAACTTAGATTCTTTAAGGAGTTATTTGGCCAAAATATAATATCAGACTTTTCTCTTTTAATTGGATAATTTAAAAAGTTTTTAAAGGAAATAAAAGGGTTTGGAGAGATTAATTTCATAATTGGATTTAAAAGATATTTTACGTAACTAACTTTTAACCAAAAGCTTTTCTCTCAAATTCTCTCCAGCCAAACACTATTTTCCACTTCAATTTTCTTAGGTAAATACTTGATTTTAATAATCTTTTGTTATCAAATGAATCTTTAATAGTTTCCTAACAAAACCTATTTGATTTGATCTTGTTTTCTCAAGAAAATTCATCCAATTAAAAGGAAAGTCAAATTTAGAGGTGAGCTTCGTTCTTCTCCTCTAATACAAGGTTCTTTAATGAAACTCCCAAGTTATTGATTCTTTTCTTGTGCTTTCTAACTTGATTTGAGGATTTAATTATGGAAAATTGGTTAAATCAAGGTTTAATTGATTGGATTGATAGATTTTCATATAGGCTCTGTTTTGCTGAGTTCTTAATTGATTTTAATCATGATTTTGATGTTTATTAATGTTATTAAATGGGTTTTAACATTGGAATCCCGAAGCTAGGTGAATCTCTAATTTTTTAGGTTGTTAATTGTGAGTTTTTGGGGAGTTGTGGAGGTTTAATGAATAATGAAGGTAAAAGGATGTTGTTATTATGTTTTTAGATGTTAATTGATGCTAATTGATGGGTTAAAACGTTAGGTTTTTGCTGGGTTAAGTTTGAAAGATGTTTGATGTTGATTTCGGTTGTTGTGGAATGAAAATGGGTAGTGGATGTTGAAGATTTATGTGAATTGATGTTGTTGGGCTATTGAATGCATTTTGATGCATTACATCCTCTGTTTTTGTGTGGATAAAATAGGGGAAGTTGATCCTCAAGCTTGAATGATCATTTTGAAAGCTTTGGAGGCGTGTTTACCGTATCGGCAAGCGAGGCTTTACGTGTCGGTGAGTGAAAACGTGTTTTACAACTTTTCAAAGGTTTGAAAGTTGTGTTTGGGGGTTTAGATCAAGCTTGAAACGCTGGCCTAAGCTCAAAAGTAAGTAAAGGATGAATTCTCTCCTGAACTTGGTTTGGCAATTGTTTTTATGCACTTGTTTTGATAATTTGATTACTCACTGTATATGCATGATTTGGGCATGGTTTAATGTTGGAAAATGTTGATCTAATGATGTTGATGCATTTAGAAGTAATGCATGTTTTGATAATGTTTTTGGAATATTGGTAATGCATTGAGTAAATGGTTTTGTTTGATACATATGAAAACAATGAGTTAATGTTTAAGAATTGAATTATATTGGCAAGTGATGGTATGGAAAGGTTTTGAAAATGTTATCGGATATAGTTGGCCGGCCATAGGATTGATAGTGCACTATAAAAACTCGCCTTGGATGTTGAGGGGTTTTGATCGGGTGTACCATAAACTCCATCCAAGTACCCTAACGGTCGAGGGGTTTTGATCTTTATACCGAAGACTCCCTTAATGGGTTATGCACCCAACTGATGTGTGGGGTAGTGAATATACCCGGTTGTAAACGTACCTTTAATTCCGATTGAGATGGCATGAAGTGTTGGGAACACTTGTTGAATCCGTGTATCTGATGTTATATTTTGTAAAGGGAAATTTGGTTAATGATCACTTGTAAGCCAATATAATTGATGATGTATCATGAGATGGATTATGTTGTTGAATATGGTTTAAACATGTTTTCTTCTTTAAGCCTTGCATTGGTAGTATGTATGGGAAAACTTAAATTGAGGGTAGCAAATGGGATTTTGTTGTTGATCCAAGATACATGTTGCATATGGTTTAATATGCATGATTTGGAAATGTTAAGTGCGTGATTTGATAAGGCATGATGTTGAAATGACGTTTGTAAAGTGTTTTGGAAAGTGGTTTTTCAAAAGAATGGTTAAATGGTTTTAAATGCATTGATGGTGGTTGGTTTTTGAGCATTCCTTAATAAGCCTGATATACTTACGCTCTCTCTTTTTCCATCAATATAGAGAATTAAAAGTAAAAAAGGCAGCGAGGAAGCAAAGAATGAATCCAAAGACTTATTTGCAAAGTATGGTTTGAAACGATACATGGTAGTAATAAGGGCAACGTGTCAATTGTTGTTTTGGGAAGGTTATTGATGAACTCCCTGTTTGTGCAAGTTTTAATTGTTGGTTTGGAATTTTAAGAGGTATAAAGTGCTTGATATGTGGATGGATTTATGTTTTGGATGTTGACTAGGGAGCATGCTTATAGACTTTGTGATTGATTGTGTTAGATTTGTTAGGATTTCTTAAAATACTGGTATGTTGATTTTAAGCATGCTTTTGATGTTTTATGTTGTTTTGATATGCGTTAAAGTTGATTGGAGTGAGCCAAAGAGTCACATGTTGGACCTAGAGGTCATTACAGGCCTCTGCATACCGGTACAGGCACCCAAGGATCGGTACGCGAGGACTGGAGAGGCTCAAGTCATTGAAAAATAACAAAGGGTGTCGGTACACCTAGCCACTGTATTGGTACGCCTTAAGCAATTTTTGCACTGGTGTCGGTACACGAGTTTGAGTACTAGTACGATTCCCTTAATTTTAAGGAGTCGTACCAATACGCAGGGTACTGTATCAGTACGCGTTTTGATTACTGAAATTTTGAGTTTTTGAGAATACAAAGAGGGATCGATACGGGGTCAAGGCCGTATCGGTACGGTTGGGTCAACTTACCGTATCAATACGGTTATACAAGTATCAATATGAGTAGACGTTTTTTTTGTTAAGCTGTATCAGTACGGGCTTGCCCGTATTGGTACACCATGGTGATATTGTACGTGTTAGTTTGCTGAAGTTTGGAAATCTTGTAATTTAGTCCCTGAATGTTATGTATGCAATTGAATGAGTTCAGAGGCTTGTTTAAAGTTGAAATTAAACAAGTAAGCATGAAATTGGACTAATGAAGGTTGGTAATCTCGTATTCAAATTAAGTCCCTATAATTTGTGAAAATTTCATTTTGGTCCCCGATGAGCATTTTTGAGCAATTGAACCTTATTTGAAATTTGATTTCAATGAGACGTTTCTGCTGAAGCATGTTCACCATAGGAAATTAATCGATTCATTTAGATAAGATAAAAATAAAATAATGGTCTGGTTTAGGTTATTAGCTCGGGTTTGCTTCGGCAAACTTAATGTGATCCTTTTAGTTCGGTTTCGGCTAGGCCGGGCTAAGGGGGTTACAACTATGTATTCATAGAACACTATCATGTGTTTTGTAACTCGTATTTGAATTTAAATGATTGATTCAAATGCTTTTATAATGTAATTTAAAAAGGAGCTCCCTTATAAATGCTTTCAAATAGGTATCTATATTTTAAATGATTGAAAATGTAATGGATTCAGAAATTAATTATAGATTAGGCTAAACTGGGTCAAAATTTTATGCTTGCAGGTTGGGCTTGAGGCCCAAATGTGAAATTTGGGTTTAGGGTGTTACATCCGTTGTCATGTTTGTTAACCTGAATTGTCACAACACCTTCCAGTGACAGTGACTACAATAAACACTTTTATGCATAAAACATTCAAACCCAAAGATTAAAGATAGAGAAAAAGCTTGATAAAATATCATTTAGTCAAATTCCATAATATCTCCCCACAAACAGAATTAAAAACAAAATATCAACGTTTAAGCAAAAGAAAATATTAATAACAAATGGAGAAATCTATTCTTAACTAAATTGAAATGTTCTCACAAATCTTTCATGCTTCGCACTTGGTTCTACTTGTCAAGAGCGCTTCTGCATCGCTTTCACCCTGGTTCACCCAAGAAAACCTCAAGCTGCCATGGCCGAAAGCTTCAAAAGATAGATTTTGAGAAGATGATGCACATACCCCTTTATCTCTCCTCCCTCTTCTGTTTATACTCTCATCCAAAAAGTACAGGTGTCCTCTCATGCCTTTTACACTTCGCCATTTCGTACAGAGTTTGTTATACCAGATTGGACAGCTCACGAATTTTTGTCCTTATCCACTTGAGAAACTTCTTTGACAGTTGGCTCTAATATTGACTATCCTGACTACAATTCTGGAAGGACTCATATGACGACATTAGCAGTAAAATATGACAAATTCAAATGTAATTCAATTAACTACCATTCAGTTAAGAAATGCAAATAACTAAGATGAAAAGGCTGAAATGCATGCAAAAACTAACTAAATAAGGGCAAATAAACTACTAATGTAATACACTGAAGTTTGGTTAGTGACTGAAATGATAAGATTGAAAGTTTGATATGCAAAGTGAAGTGACCAAAATAAATAAAATGAAAGTTTGGTGGGTAAAGTGAAAATTTCTGACAGAAATGTTGGCACAACGTGCTTAAACACGATAAAGTTTAAGACAATGTATAATTCAAATGTCCATCGAAAAGCCATTTTCACGAATGGTCGAAGGTAAATAAATCCTTTGAAAATCCAATGTCATGATTGATATAAACTGATTGTACCCAGGGGGATGGTACAACTAGCCCGGAGCAAACGGCTACTGGTAAAGGCAACTCAAAACCGTTGATCCGTATGCATTTGGAAAAAATGCAAAAGAAACTCTGCATCAAATCTACTGACTTCCGGTCCTGCCTCCTCGTCAGTGTTGTAGCTGGGCCAAACATGTAACACCCTCAACGTATATTCGATATTCGAATACACATTAAAGATGTTACTAACTGATTTATACTGATTTTCAGATTTGTACATTTTTTATGCAAAACCAATTTGATTAAACAACTCTTTCTCGGTTTTCACTAAATTACAAATCCGTCTAGAGTCACCTAGTTTCGACCCTAAATTAGTTAATAAAATACTTTAAGCAGTTATTAAAAAGAAAATATAATTCAGGTTGAAAACTATGTGTGCTGCCTAGACCCTTTTCTTGATTTTAAAATCACTACGCGATAAACAACCAAGTCTAAAATCGTTTGAAATATCTTTTCTAATATTCTTAATTCCTCAAACTAAGTCATGTTTCTAGATCATACAAAATAGCCACTTATTTAATATCTATAGATGCCCCACTAGACTAGGATGTAGTGATACTTACTGATAATGCATGCTAACTTGATCCAATGATGTGCAACTCCTTCTCTACTATCTAGTCCAAGGTACCTACATGTGATACAAAACACACGCTAAGTATAACTTAGTGGGGCATAATCATAACAATGTAAACAATGATTATTAATCTGTAATACATGAATAATCATGTAAGAAATTTGTACTGCAATAATTTTGTACTGTAAAGTCATGTACTGTACTATAAAATCTTATGGCCCAAAGTAAATATCAAGTCATATAACAGTGTAATACATTTTCAGCAAAATGGCAAGCGATTTCCAATTGCAGTTGATAACATTTTATCATGCATAGAACTACCTTACATGTATAGTTCATTAAACCAATATAATATTCAATCCATAGGATTCGATCAATCTTACCAGTCTTGTGTACGATAAGCTTTTTAGCTTAACTACCTGCATAAATGCATTTCAAGTTTTATAGCCCAAAGTACAAAATCATGTGATGCTATGGTACACGAGTAATCACGACACCGTAGTGTCTACAACGCCGTAGCGTCTACATCACCGAAGCGACTGAGATGAGTATGTACTCAAGGATGCCCTTTTCTCCTCATACTCGTACATTTTGTGCTATATAACACTATAGTGTTTGAACCGACTTTGTAGAGTCTAACTCGACTCCGTAGAGTCTATCTCGACCCCGAAGAGTCTATCTCGCACCGTAGTGCTATGACGCAGCTGCTAGGACTCTATAGATATCCAACTATGCCAAAGATTCTCATGCAATTTCATGTGAACCTATGGTATACTAGTCATCTTACGACACAGTAGTGTCTACAACACCGTAGCGTCTGATGGTGAGTACGTACTAGAGGACGCCCTTTGCTCCTCATTATAGCATCTTTTTGTGCTAGCTGACACCGTAGTGTCTAATTATCACTAAGTGACTGCAACGTCGTAGCGTCTGATATCAACACCGAAGTGTATGGATCGCACCGTAGTGCTGGATTGCAGCTACTATAACTCTATGGATATCCAATTATACCAAAGACTCTCACACTATTACTTGGGCATAACAATATAATATTTTCATATTTAATATCCAATCCTTCAATACTATTATCCATAATTCGTTAATGGACAGTTCATATTCAAATATCTAAAATTCGATTTACCTTGAGTAAATCATTATGCTACAATCATTGTATCAATATGCCATATAATATTTCATGCTATTTGCATAAATAAGCCATCATACATTTTTATTTATACCAATGTCGGTTCATCGCAAGTTGTCCTAATTATCAACATGTCATAAATACATATAATGAAATCTCTCATATCACATATATAATAAATAAGTAAAAATGCACTCACATGGGCCATGAATGATATTAGCCTCACTAAGCTATTTCGATACTTTTTCTTTGTTTTTCTTTGATCTAGTACCCATAGTCTCGTCAATAGTTGTACAGTACCATTTGAACATACATAACAATATTCATGTTAGATTTTTAATCTAGCATTGCTTAACTATACTATACTAGTATAATTATCCGAATATAGAATGTTTTCTAAAAATTTCACTTTTTCCTTTAATAATGTCGAATTGTTCATTATGGTCCCTAGTGACCATTTTGCATATTTTACAATTTATTCCAGCTCGAATCACAATTATTCAATAATTCCATCATTTTTCACTAACTTTTATTCAATATCCCTTTCATCCACTAACTTTTACCAAAGTGACGTTTTAGTCACTAATTTTACACAAACTTGTATCGAATAATTAATCCAACATTTCTATAATTTTTCTCACATTTTCCCCTACTTTTAGACTAAAGCTGAATTGGTCCTTGAACTATCCAGGACTGTCGAAATTGTCCCTTTCTATTTTATTTCTTGTCAAATTAGTCCCTTGGGTTCTAATTTCAATTCTAACTTTATACAACATATTCGAATCATAAAATCTCATAATCATAATTTTCATAAAATTTTCCCATTATTCTTCCATGTGGACAAATTGGTCACTTAGCTTTTCTAGGCTCATTTTTCATCCAAACAACATTCTAGCATGTTCTAATTAATTTTCCAACATATATTCTTCATTTCCAAAAATTAACACTTAAAACCCCAATTTAATCCTACATACCGAATTAGGTGTCTAAACTTTTCAAGGACTTTATTTTGGTCCTAATGCTATAATCAAGCTTGTAATTTCATAATCTCTTCAAATCCACCACTAGAATAATTTTCACAATATTTTCCCTAATTTACCAAGCATGCCAAAATAGTCACTTAGAAGACTAGTAGAGGATTTTTCATTTTAACATCAAAATCAAGCTTCTAATATCATCAATCTTTCATTTTCATCATCAATTTCAAAACCCTAAATAAAATACCAAATTCTAGGGCTAGGGTTTTTAATCCTTAAACATGAAGTTAATCATAATCTAAGCTTGATTTCATCTCTACAACACTAGATTTGCATAGATCAAGCTTCAATCTAAATATGGAACATGAAACCCTATTTTCTCTCTCTTCAAGAACATAATCAAATCTTCATAACTCTTGATAAAATTACTATCGATTGAAAGAAAAGCAAACATAGATTAATTTTCTATCAAAAACATACCTTGAATCTTGTTCGGAAGCCTTCAAAATGCCTAGGAATTTTTTTTTGTATTTTCCCTTATTTTCTTTTGTATTTTCGAATTGGAGGGGAAGAAGATGAACATTTTGTTCATCTTTTTTTTTAATTTATGCCCCATGTAATTAATAAATTGAATTTTTTATTCAATTTAGTCCTTATTCCAAAATTAACCTTCAACTGAATCATAATTTACAAGTTGTCATTCTAGTTCAATTCCAACCAAATTCCATTCAACTATAACCAAACTAGAGTAATGCTTTCACATGGGAAATTACCATATTGCCCATGGTACTTTCAAAATATTTCAAAATTGCCATTGTGACCAAATTACCAAAACTAGTCACTTAAATCACCAGTTTTGCCATTTTGTAAAAATACAACTATTCTAGTTAGATCACAATCAACCAAGTAATAATTTATTCATAAAATTATATTTTATGAATTTTTCGTGACTTATGGAACAACATCTGAAATTTCGATTCAATCCGATTTCTCAATATTCACTTACTACTTCTACTACGATTTCCCTTTCACTGGGCTATCAAATAAATTCTAAAAATTCCTTATTTCCATATGTGAAAAATAAATAATATTATCAAATAAAATATTCCATATTTATGAAGTCAAACTTAAAATTTTGACTCGATCCAAATATACCGATAATTACCCGAAATCTTTATCGGGTACAATTTCTCTTAATATTTCTCAATCGGCTATCCATATGAATAATATTAACTCAAAATGATTCATTTTTATCAATAAAAAGTACTGACATGGGACCTTCCCAATAGGTCACTCATCCTAGTGCTATTCTAGCCTGATCACACTTAACTTTGCAGTTCGATCCGGGTATCCGAATTCCACTTAAACTTTAACTATGATTTCCAAATATTTAAAATATCGAATCAAACCAGTAATTCCATATTCGGTCCACACTAATAGGTTATCTATCTATTTATGAAATAAAACACCTAACTTTTGGGAAATTATAACTTTGGTCCTTCAACTTTTCATATTTCGACTTGTACCGTACAAGTTTTGAAAACTTATCATTTTGGTCACTAAACTTTAACCTTGAATTCCCATTCCAATTTTTCCTTGGATTTATTACCAAACTTTGTGAGTACCCTAATTTGTTTATCCTCTATCACACGGTACTCTAAATTCTCAGAAATTCCTTTCCTATAATCCATAATTAAAGAAATCCTAACTTTTATATTTTGTCATTTTAGTCACTAAGTTAGCTTTTAAGCCCTTATCTTAGTACTAAATGACTCTTAAACAACTTAGAAAATTTTGGGGTATTACCAAACCTTCATCATTCGATCCTGTCTCTTCATTAGTGTTTTAGCTAGATCAAGTTTTGTAGACCTTGTCTCTTCGTCAGTGTTGCAGCTAGGTCGAATTTTCTCCAGGCATTGCATCGTCTTCAGAGTCGTAGCAAGCTGAGCTTGTTTTATCTCCTCCAACAGATCCTCTTTCTTACAAAAGCGGTAAAGAAGATCAAGAGAAGCCTAGGGAAGAAGCGGTGGCTAGAGAAGAAACCCCGACCGAACAAAAATGGTTACTCTTTGCTCTATTCCTATTACACAACAATGAGCAAAGAGGGGCAGCTGTTGTACCTATTTTTGGTCCGGATTAGACCCATTTCTTATTAACCCAGACCCATTACAAAACCCAATTACAAATAATATCCAAGCCCAAATTAAATTAAAACCAAACCCAAAAACAACCCAAATACCATTTTAATTAAAAAATAATATATCTTAAATTACTCCAATACCACTAAACTTAATTATCAAACCCTAACACCCACTTGCACCCTTAGCCTTCGCCCCTTTGTGCCCCCCCACTGCCCGTGCGTGGCCGACACGCTCGCCACCATTGGCCACACGCGCCAGACGCTGCCCTGCTACGCCGCACTATGTCGCCCAAGCCACCACCTCTATCAGAGAAAAAGCAAATAAATTAGATCTGAAAAATCATCAAATGGTATGCAAGTTGTAATTTTTTTATGTTTTTTCGGGTTATATAAACCCAAGCAAATCATATGTAAAGAGGACAATTCGAATATAAAAAGGGTTGTTTCGGTTCAAAAAAAGAGGAGAGATCGAATAGAAAAAAGAGGTTTGGTTCGAAATAAAAAATCTTTTTTTCAACATCCACATATCAAACACACAAAAGCAAAAAAATGACAGATTCGAAGCAAGAAAAAGGTAAAATATATATATAATCGAACACTTTTTTCTAGATCTACTCACCTAGGGGTGTTTTTGGCAAAATCCGACCTCAGATTTGGATTTATCACGTCGAAAAAACTCAAAAAGCCGCGACCTTCGAAGTTTCCGACCACCGGTTCACGGCGGTGCAGGAGGTCGGCGGCCACGCACGGCCGACTGGGAGAAATAGGGTTGAGAGAATTTTTTTTGTTTTTTTATATATCAGATTTGAATGAATTTTTTTGGCAAAATAGGCTATATATATAGATTCCAAAACGATGTCGTTTTGGCACCCAGCCTTTAAGCCCAAAACGACGTCGTTTTGACTCTTGACCCGAGTATCAACCCAACCTGGCTAAGGATCCACGTAATTTAAAGAAATGGGTAAATTACATTTTGGTCCTTCCGCATGGTAAAATTACCACCTTAGTCCCTTAAACTTTCAAATGTTTTCAATTTGGTCCTGAAATCCAATTAATCAGTTTTAAAAGGGATATTTACCTATTTAACCCCTCCGTCTTATTTTAATTCCCCCCGCAATCCTTTCCCTTTTCATTGTCTTTCAATTTTGTCCTTTTTCAGTTTAAAACTTTACTTTTTTTGCAATTCGGTCACTGTTTCCTTTATTATTATTATTATTATTATTATTATTATATATTTATATATATATGTGTGTGTATATATATATATTTATTTTAGTACATATGATGTATTTTATATCTACATATGTATATATCATTATTATTCTTATCTTATAGTATATTATTATGCATATATTATTAATATGTTCATTATTTTTTATCATTATTTTTATTAATGTATATTAATATAATACTTAGTATATTATAGAATATATATGTACATTGTTATTATTATTTTCACTATATATATGTTATATTTTACATGTATATTATATTATTATGTTTACATATTTTTAACTCATTTCAGATATTTTGTTTAAAAAAACTTTGTTTACCTAAGGGAATATTGTCCACTTTATTTTGGATACCGGCTAGGAAGTGATGTCCTGACTCATTCAGGTGTCATCTTCCTCGGTTTCGTAAATAAGGAAGTGTTCTCCTTAGACCGTTCTTTTTGGGATTAAATTTTAAATTTAAAAATCAAAATTTTATTTTCTTGCAAAGGAAACACTAAATCAACGTGGTACCAATTTTGGGCGTTGTGGGGTGCTAATCCTTCCCCACGCGTAACCGACTCCCGAACCCAAACTTTTAGAATCTCTGGTTGACTTTTAACAGTGTCCGACCTACCAAAGTGGCCAGTGGCGACTCCATTTTAAATTTTCAAAATTTTTACAATGTTCTGCTGGGAGTGCGGGGGTGCTAATCTTTCCCCACGCGTAACCGACTCCTGAACGCAAACTTTTTGAATCTCTGGTTATCTTTTACGGTGTCCGACCTACTAAAGTGGCCAGTGGCGACTCTATCTCCTATTTTTAAATTTTTTACCATTTTTCATTTTCTACCTTCTGTTTTTAGATTTTACGGTATTCTGCTGGGAGCGTCATCCCAGTCTTCGGGTGGCTTCTACTTTGATATCGTAAAGAAACACATTTTTTTAAACTACATATGTTCGGAGGAGGGAAAAACCTTTATTACATGACTTTTGATGTTTGGTTTGATCATTAAATGAAGCTGGAAAAAGAATCGTCTATATACAGTTTACACCTTGTAACACCCCCTTCCCGGCTTGGTAGAAAACCGGGTCGGAAGGCGTTACCGAAACAAAAAACGGTGATCTTTGTAATCAAATTTTTATAATTTAATGTCTTCATGATTTATAACAATACAAAATGTTACCATAAGTTCAATTAATCCAATACAAACTGTGATTATCCATTTTGGACCCATTTTAAACTTTTACAAGTTTTAGGGATTGATCTGTAAATTAATTATTTTAAAGGTCCTTTTCTAAATTTAACCATACCATACTGAAATTCATCCTATATTTAGTGTTATTATAAATTTTCATGTCAATCAGAGTTCATTTACACTTCCAATTAAGTTTCTTAAAATGCTGACCATTTTGAATTTTTTCAAAATTAGTTAACTAATTTACTTAAATTGGTGCCCATGCTACAGTGAAATTTCAGTAACCATTTTTCGTGCCGATATGAACTATTCAGTATCTATACGTCCCTTAACTTAGATTCATTATGGTAAGCCTGTACCGATACGGCTGGGTTTGAAATCGTAAAATATTTTTTGGTTTTTCATTAATTTAACCTACCAAATATTGTCCAAAAATTATGAAAATTTACCAGTAACTTATTATCAACCATTTTTAATATCATACAAAATTTGAAGTCATTCTGAGTCCGTTTTCTAATATTTTATTTTTTAGTGCATTATAAGCCGATTTATTAGTTTTTAATATTTTACAAACATAACAAAAATCAAATTTTTATCTTATTAGCCTAGGGCTATCACACACACAAAAGAGGGCTAATTTAACATGTTTATGTCACATGCCACCCTACTAGGAGTTTAAAGACAAAATAGCATACATGAAGATTTATGTTGAGTGACTTGCAACTTCAACAACACAATCAAGTTAATATTCTTCAAGGTCTTGAAATGCATGAGACATGCGTATGTTAGGTTTTCATAGCCTAGTGAGGTAGTTTCACAAAAAATGCATAAACATTACCTAATTAGCAATATGGAGTACATGAACATGCATTTATGTCATGAATAAAACATCAGCATATATATATATATATATCTTATTTCATATCATCAAATTTAACATAGATCATATCATAATTTATAAGTATCATAACGTTCTTTTCCTTGGACAAAGTAACCCATGGATACGTGGATTTCATCGAACACCATAACATATAATATATAGGCCTTAGCCTTGAACCGTAGTTCGAAATCCCTTACAAAATCCATCATTTACACCACATGTAGGTCGTAGCCCCGGATCGTAGTCCAATCCCTTACTTGGTGAGTTCATATAACCCTATGGCATGCCAATTGTATCCAAATTCCACAAGTGTCCAAGGAGTGTACTTTTTTTACTTATCAACCTTGTGCCCTTAGTCCATATATAATATCATATCAATTTACATGGTACATCAAAATAATATTAAAGCATGTTTCACATATATGTATCATCTTTGTTAAATTCCATAAAATAACGTACTTCATATAGCACATAAATCATTAATATGCATCAAAAATTAATATGGTAAACTTACCATACTTATCGAGTGAAGTCTACACATGTATGCTCTACTTGAGCATCCTAACATAGATGCAACATATTCGAAATATTTAATTCAATCGGGATGGCACCTAGCCATTCCTGAGACGCAACTACACTCACCTAGTACTTGGAAAATTCAAGACTCCTGAATAAAAATTCCTTTGGCTTTAGAGAAGCTTGGTTTAACGGATGGTGATGATGGCTTTTCTTCCACAACTTACGCTAGACAAAAGTTAGGGAAATTTATTAAAATTGAAACCATTAATTTAAAAAAAAATTATTCAAGCTTACTAAAGCTTGTAGACAACATTATCTTCATAAAATTGAGTTTCTAATACATTGGTGTAACTTGAAATTTCAAGTCTTTAATCTTGAAATTAAACCTCAAGAATTCATGAAATTTTTAATTTGATTGAGAGATTAAACTTACCAATCCAAAACCTTTCTATTGATATTTGGAAATCAAAGATATTCCAAGGATTTGAGAGAGATGGTAGCTTGAGCTCAAGGTTTAAGATAACAATGGAGGTGCTTGCTTAAGGTGCTTGTTTGTTTTTAAGGAAAATATGAAGCAAAGGGTCTTAGTGTTTTCAATAGCCTTTAGAGAAAATATTTCCAATTCTCCAAGCATTCCAATTTCTACCTGATGGATTTCCTCTCCATTATTTCTCTTATCTGTGTGGTATAGGCATGAATGATTGCCATCCAAATCAAAGAAATAATAATATTATCTTTACTTTTCTTTTATTATAAAATAAATAAAGATTTTGTCTCCTTACAATTTTTATCTTCCATTATCTCCTTTTATCAAATTGGCAAGTTGCCATCTTTATGACACCAGCCCAACATCTTCACGTGGAATTAATCAAACAAGGGATAGTTACCATTTTCAAATCTGCATAAGCTTTTTGCCGGTCAAATGTAGCTTTGAGCCGATCATAGATGATAGTTACCATTTCTTCGGTTTCCCGAAGTAAGTCGGGGCCTAACATCTTGCCTTCCCCTAGCTAAGACCAACATAAGGGAGTTCTACATCTTCTTCCATAGAGAGCTTCATATGGGGCCATTTTAATCGAAGCTTGGTAACTATTATTGTAGGCAAATTCCATCAATGATATAGACTTGTCCCACGTATTTCCAAAATCGATGACACAGGCTTGCAACATATCTTCTAGGATCTGAATAACTTTCTCGGATTGTCCATCAGTTTGAGGATGGAAGGCAGTTCTTAGGTGCACTCGAGTTCCTAAAGCCTCATGTAAGGTTTTCTAAAATCGAGATGCAAAACGTGGATAACGGTCAGAAATGATGGATGTGGGAACTCCATGTAGGCGTATCACTTCTCGAATGTATAACTTAGCAAGTCTAGGCAAGGTAAAATCCATTCTCACTGGAATGAAATGATCCAATTTGGTGAATCGATCCATAATGACCTAAATAGCATCATTTTTCTTTGGAGTCATTGGAGGACCACTTACGAAGTCCATCGTAATACGCTCACATTTCCACTGTGGTAGATCAATGGGTTACAGAAGGCTGGTAGGTACCTTGTGTTCAGCTTTCACTCGTTGCCAGGTTAGACATCTAGCCACAAAGTCTGTGACCTCACGTTTCATTCCAGTCCACCAATATAACTCTTTTAGATCTTTATACATCTTAATGGCTCCAGGGTGAATAGAGAAATGACTGCAATGAGCCTCACTAGGGATTTGATTTCGAAGATCATCATCATCAGAAATACAAATTCGATTTCGAAAGCATAATAATCCTTCTGAATTTAGGGAAAAGTCTGAATCCTGCTCGTCCTTGATCCTAGCAATAATGGATTGTAACTCCTGATCAGAATCTTGAAGTGCTTTGATTCGAGACACAATGGTTGACTGAACTCGCAATTCAGCCACTAACTTGCCATACTTTTTAAGTCGAAAGTGAGCATTTAGAGACCTTGGAGAAGGGGGTTTTGACTGAGAGCGTCAGCTACGACATTGGCTTTACTAGGATCGTAATCAATAACCAAGTCATAATCCTTCAAAAGTTCCATCCACCGACGTTGGCAGAGATTCAATTCTTTTTGAGTTAAAAGATACTTCAAACTCTTATGATCCGTGAACAGATAGCATTTTTCACCATACAAGTAATGTCTCCAAATCTTCAAAGCGAACACAACAACAGCCAGCTCCAAGTCGTGAATAGGATAGTTCATGTGGTTTAAGTTGTCGTAAAGCATAGGCTATGACTTTTCCTTCTTGCATCAAAACATAACCTAGTCCCAAGTGGGATGCATCACTATACACAGTGAAGTCTTTTCTAGACTCAGGTTGTATTAGGACATGAGCATGAGTCAAAACTTGCTTAAGTTGGTCAAAACTCCTCTATTGCTTCTCGGTCCACAAAAAGGAAACTTCTTTAAGAAAGATTTTCGTCAAAGGCGCAACAATCATAGAGAACCCTTTGACAAACCTATGGTAGTAGCCAACAAGAAACTTCTCTTACATTCTTGGGAAGAATCCAGTCAATGATCACTTGAATCTTCTTTGGATCAACTTGGATACCCGCAGAAGAAATCACATGGCCTAAAAAGAGACTTTAGACAACCAGAATTCACATTTACTGAATTTGGCATACAACTATTTCTCTCGGAGAGTTTGAAGTACAATTTTGAGATGCTCTTCATGTGTGGTAGTGTCTTTGGAATAGATTAAAATGTCATCTATAAACATAACCACAAACTTATCTAGATAAGGCCGGAATACTCGATTCATCAGATCCATAAAAGTCGCCAGTGCATTCGTAAGCCCAAAAGGCATTACTAGGAATTCATAGTGGCCATATCTAGTTCGAAAGGCAGTCTTTGAAACATCAGATTCTTTCACCAACATTTGATAGTACCCAGATCGTAGGTCTATCTTAGAGAATACTGAAGCACCCATCAACTGATCGAAAAGGTCATCGATCCTCGGCAATGGGTACTTATTCTTTATAGTTACTTTATTTAATTACCGATAGTCAATACAAAGGCGCATCAACCCATCTTTCTTCTTAACAAAGAAAACAGGTGCTCCTTAGGGTGAGGAACTCGGTTGGATGAATCCTTTTTCCAAGAGATCTTGGATTTGAGCTTTCAACTCTTTCAACTCAATGGGGGCCATTCTATACAGAGCAACGGAGACTGGTGTAGTTACCGATTGTACTTCGATCCTGAACTCTACTTCTCGAGTCAGAGGAAGTCCCAAAAGTTCGTCAGGAAACACATCTGAGAATTCTCTCACTACAGGTACATTCTCGATTTTAGGGTCTTCCTTTACTTCAATTGCACACATGATAGCTTTATCGTGTTTAGGCTCAATTTTCATTAGAGTTATACTTTCCTTATCGAGTCCCCGAAGATATAAATCGTGAAAAGGTAGAGCCATCAAAATGGAAGGAAATGGGATCCCTTGGATCTTTAGAGGACATACTTTACAGATTAAACGTAGAACCACATTATCCCTTAAAGGATTCGAGACAATTATTTCTGAAGCAACTGGTTCCTGTTCTAAGGCATACTTCTCAATCAATGGTGTACTAATAAAGGAATACGTAGAATCTGGATCTATCAAAGCATTAACATGGTCAGAGCATAGTTCCACCATACCTGCAATGACATCTGGGTTATTTTCTTGTTCTCGACCCTGGACATGATACTTCTGTACTGAAGCTGGTGAGTCACGTCCAACAGATAGAGAGTTAGGGTTACGAGGTCTCCCCGTTATTCCAGACTGTGTTTTCTTGACTCTTTTTCCTTTGGCAGAGTTATTCTGAGATGCCACTGAAGTAAGAGCATTAGGGTTCTGTGGGCAATGTTGGATGAAGTAACCCGTCTTGCCACAAAGGTAGCAAGTTTCAAACTGCTTGCGACATGGCCTGAGATGCTTCTTCTGAAAAAAAATTATATAAAAGACTCTGGGAACCTTGTCATGAACTGCCCGTACTAACAACAGAAACTGTACGATTAGCAGACATCCCAGGTGGTTGAGATCGCCTCATGTATCCTGCCTTCGGTGGTTGCTGCTAAATAGTATACTTCTAATCATACTATCTACCCTTCTTCTAAGTCATGGAAGGTTTTTACTCCTCTCTGAACCTCTTATCAGATCGAGCTTGATTCCATTTCCTTCTTTCATAAGCCTTCTGAGAGGCTTCGGTATCAATCACTCTATTGACCAGGTTCTGAAAATCCTCTAACTCTATAGCAGTAAAAAGAAGACATAATTCATCATAGAGGTCGTATATGAACATTCGGCACTTCTCCTTCTCAGTACGTATGGTTTCAGTACCATACCTTGAATATTTGCAGAAATCATAGATATATTGTTCTACAGGTCTCCCTCTTTGTCGCAAATGGAGAAACTTCTTACGCCTTTCAGTGATGTAATAATCACTGATATACGTCTTGTGGAATTCCTGAAGTAAGAAATCCTACGTAACCATGCGCTCAGGCACAGTGAGTGTCACAATGTCCCACCAGTTCTGAGCCTCTTCTACAATTAACGCCAGTCCACACTCCAGCTTATGCTCATCTGGACATTTTAGTTGCTTATTCAAAATCTTTAGTGTGTTTTCTAGCCAGTATTTAGCCACTTCAGGATCATCTTTTTCCTGCCCAGTAAATGTGTAAGCTCGGTATTGACTAAGTTTATCAATCGGGGCTTTCAAAATGGAGGAAGATGCTACAGTAGCATGTTGAGGTGGCTGCTTTTGCCTAAGAGAAACAACCACTTGCTTAATCATCTCAGGCATAGACATAAGATACTCCTGCTGAGTGGAAGGCATCGGAAGAGGATTAGGTAGGTTATTCTGTCCTATCAAATCAGGTTGAGTTTCAGTTTCGACATTATTCCCCTGTGTCGAAGAGGATCCGAGTGGAGCTCTATCCTCTCACGTCCAGCATTAAACTCATACATTTTTAAATCTAATCAAATAGTAATAATGAATCATGTTAGTTGCAAGTCACGGATTACATACTTAAATAAACTTCTAGGTGGCATATGCACATACAAACTCATGATGAACTTTGGTTTAGTCATAGAATCGACTAAACTCTAGCTCTGATACCACAAATGTAACACCCCCTTCCCGGCCTGGTAGAAAATTGGGTCGGAAGGCATTATTGAAACAGAAAACGGTGATCGTTATAATCAAATTTTGATAATTTAATGTCTTCATGATTTATAACAATTCAAAATGTTACCATAAGTTCAATTAATCCAATACGAACTGTGATTATCCATTTAGGACTCATTTTAAACTTTTACAAGTTTTTGGACTAATCAGTAAATTCATTATTTTAAAGGCCATTTTCTAAATTTAACCGTACCATACTGAAATTCATCCTATATTTAGTGTTCTTATAAATTTTTATGTCAATCAGAGTTCATTTACACTTCCAATTAAGTCATTCTTAAAATGGTGACCATTTTGAAAATTTTCAAAATCAGTTAACTAATTTACTTAAATTGGTACCCATGCTATAGTGAAATTTCAGTAACCATTTTTCGTGCCGATATTCACTATTCAGTATCTATACGTCCCTTAACTTAGATTTATTATGGTAATCCTGTACCGATACGGCTGGGTTTGAAATCATAATTTTTTTTTGGGTTTTTCATTAATTTAACCTACCAAATCTTGTCCAAAAATTATGAAAATTAACCAGCAACTTATTATCAGCCATTTTTAACATCATAAAAAATTTCAAGTCATTTTGAGTCCATTTGCTAATATTTTATTTTTTAGTGCATTATAAGCCGATTTATTAGTTTTTAATATTTTACAAACATATCAAAAATCAATTTTTTATATTATTAGCCTAGGGGCTATCACACATACAAAAGAGTGCTAATTTAACATGTTTATGTCCCATGCCACCTTACTAGGAGTTTAAAGACAAAATAGTATACATGAAGATTTACGTTGAGTGACTTGCAACTTCAACAACACGATCAAGCTAAGATTCTTCAAGGTCCTGAAATGCATGAGACACACGTATGTTAGGTTTACATAGCCTAGTAAGGTAGTTTCACAAAATATGCATAAACATTACCTAATTAGCAATATGAAGTACATGAACATGCATTTATGTCATGAATAAAACATCAGCATATATATATATATATATTATTTCATATCATCAAATTTAACATAGATCATATCATAATTTTTAAGTATCATAACGTTCTTTTCCTTGGAAAAAGTAACCCATGGATACGCAGATTTCACCGAACACCATAACATATCATATATTGGCCTTTGCCTTAAACCGTAGTTTGAAATCCCTTACACAATCCATCCTTTACACCACATGTAGGCCGTAGCCCCGGACCGTAGTCCAATCCCTTACTTGGAGAGCTCATATAACCCTATGGCATGCCAATTGTATCCAAAGACCACAAGTGTCCAAGGAGTGTATTTTTATTACTTATCAACCTTGTGCCCTTAGTCCATATAATATCATATCAATTTACATGGTACATCAAAATAATATTAAAGCATGTTTCACATATATGTATCATCTTTGTTAAATTCCATAAAATAACGTACTTCATATAGCACATAAATCATTAATATGCATCAAAAATTAATATGGTAAACTTACCATACTTACCGAGTGAAGTCTACACATGTATGCTCTACTTGAGCTTCCTAACATAGATGCAACATATTCGAAATATTTAATGCAATCGGGATGGCACCTAGCCATTCCTGAGACGCAACTACACTCACCTAGTACTTGGAAAATTCAAGAGTCCCGAATAAAAATTCCTTTGCCTTTAGCGAAGCTTGGTTTAATGGATGGTGATGATGGCTTTTCTTCCACAACTTGCGCTAGACCAAAATTAGGGAAATTTATTAAAATTGAAACCATTAATTTAAAAAAAATTATTCAAGCATACTAAAGCTTGTAGACATCATTATCTTCATAAATTTGAGTTTCTAATACATGGGTGTAACTTGAAATTTCAAGACTTTAATCTTGAAATTAAACCTCAAGAATTCATGAAATTTTTAATTTGATTGAGAGATTAAACTTATCAATCCAAAAGCTTTCTATTAATATTTGGAAATCAAAGATATTCCAAGGATTTGAGAGAGATGCTAGCTTGAGCTCAAGGTTGAAGACAACAATGGAGGTGCTTGCTTTTTTTTAAGGAAAATATGAAGCAAAGGGTCTCGGTGTTTTCAATAGCCTTTAGAGAAAATATTTCCAATTCTCCAAGCATTCCTATTTCTACCCGATGGATTTCCTCTCCATTATTTCTCTTATTTGTGTGGTATGGGCATGAATGATTGCCATCCAAATCAAAGAAATAATAATATTATCTTTACTTTTCTTTTATTATATTATCTTCTTTTATCAAATTTGCAAGTTGCCATCTTTATGACACCAACCCAACATCTTCACGTGGAATTAATCAAACAAGGAGGTGACTCATACCTCTAAATGGTCTAATTACGAGGGTGGTCCCTCAACTTTTCAAAGTTTGCACTTTTGCCTCCAAACCTTTAATTTTCAAATTTTATTCATTAAAATGATTCTTAAATTTTTCCAAAAAGGTTCAACATCATCAATTAGGCTCAATTGGATCCATTACCTCAATTCAGAAATTTTGTTTTTTTATCATTAGAACCTAATTCTGACTAGACCGATTTTTGGGGTGTGACACACATGTTTGAGCTTATAGTATTAAGACTCGATAAGTCTATACAACTCTCGTTGACTTATGGTAAGTAATTATACATGTGTGGTTTATTTATGTCTTGTATTACTCGAATATCTTGTAGTTTATACTTGTTTATATGTTTGGTAAGTCCTTTGGACTCATATGATATGATACGATACGATACGATACGATATGATATGATATGATATAGGTGTTAGCCGTGCATATTAGTGTCGACTCTTATATATAGAAACGTACGTGATTACGTTTTTAGTCGTAGCACATCGACATTGTCTCTTGCAATTCTAGTCGTAGAGCGTTAGCTTTGACTCTTACAGTAATGGATGACTACGTCACTAACGCAGCACAGTAGTGTCGATATTTTATTATATAGTCGTAGCACGCTAGTGCCGATATCCTATCACAATCAATTGAGGTAAGCATGTGATCGGATGTTTAACAAGCGTACATTGTCAATGCAAGTATAGTAGATAGATGTGAGTATATGAATATCGATCCCACGAGGATGGTTGTTTTGATGTTTAAAAATGTCAATGCAATGATAATAAAAATAGTATATAATTGTGGGAAATTTTGTCGGAGCAATAACTTGAAAATAAAGATGAATTATGAAAAATGATAAAACGTGATCCCCTCAGTGAACCTTCAGCAGAATACCAAGTACTTACAAGAAAATATGAAATAGATGATTGTCGGCCCAATAAAGCCCATGCATATTTTACCAACTTCACTTCTATTTTTAATCAAAGACTTAGATAAGCCTACTCACCACATCTTCCATTGAGTGCAAATAAAATATAACAATAACAAGTGAGTCAAATTCTTTTGTACTTCCATGTAACTTCCGTTGTAATGGCCTGAATTTTTGAATCAACGATGGGGCGTTGACCCGAGTCATGGACTTTCGTGTGAGGTTGGATAATTGGATCCATTGGGCCAAGTTTGGGCCTTATTGAATGAGTTATGGACCTTGCAAGCTTGGGATGTGACCATTTTGTATTAAGGAATAAGATTTGGGGTTTTATGTTAAGAATATCTCTTTTTTAAAATAAAGATAACCACATTTATTATTATTGGTTATCACCACATGGGAGAGGGGAGACAAGCTTACCTCACTCTCCCAACTTTTCTCTTTTTTCTCCCTCAAACCCCATTTTCTCCCATGCTTCAAGTTGGTTTTGTCTCCTCTAAAAATCAAATCTTTACCTCCCAAGTTGCATTTCGAGATTCATGATAGAAGAAGAAATTAATCTCCTCTTCAAGGGCTTCAAGAAAAGTCTAGTATCTGTTGGAAAGGTAAGATACCGATTTATGGGTTTTTGAGAAAGTTAAGCTTTATGGAGTGTTTTCATTTGAGTTAAAGGTTATAATTTCGTGGTTAAGCCATCCTATATCATTAGTCTAAGCATGATTTGATTTACATGTTTTTATTGGCATGCGAGAGTGCTTGAAGAAACCCCCAAGCTTGGGGCAAAAAGGGAGCTTGAGGAAAGTTGTGTTGAAGCTTGATTCCGGGAATCTTTGCTAAAGGTTACTACACTACTAACTCTTTTGTTTCATGCAAATCCTAAGGATGATGTCTTGTTGCTTAATTTTGATGAATGGTTAATTTTTGGGTGTTGAATGTTTAAGACTATTTTTAATGGCATAATCAAGATTTTATGTTAATAACTCATAAAAACAGTAGTAAACCACCCTAATTACTTCCATAAGATGTAGGATTGAGTTAAGGGGTTAAATGTGGTGCTTTGGAGGCTTGGGAAGTGATTTCCTAAGCTTAGGAAGCTATTTATAGGCTTCAGTATTCATTGAAGATGAACTATTAGTGGGGTACCGATAAGGTGTTCAACCAGTAGCGATACCAAATACAAGGGAGTATTGGTACGGGTCAGCCTGTACCGGTACACTAAGAGCAAATAAATTATAGTAAGCTCAAATTGTATCGGTACGCTTTGAGTACCGATACCCAAGGAGTACCATACTGGTAAACAAGGGCCGGCATCGGTACCCACTAGGTAATCTACCCAAAAAATACATTTTGAGTCCGAGGGGCTGGTAATTTGAGAGCTATGGCCTAATGAGCTTTTAATGTGGTAAAATGAATATTAAAACTGAGAAACCAAGATTTGATCATCATATATGAGCATAATGTGTAATAACTTGGTAAAATTTGGTGACTTGTTTGCAATAGTAACAATAGGGATCCTTGGTGGATCGAGTGTTGTTGTGTGCCAAGTAAGGGAACTTGTTTGGTTGTGTCACCTTATTTTTTGGGATCTAGATACCTAGAGAGTGTGTTGCAACACCATGAGATGAGACACCGAATGTATGTTCCTGAGGTTGTGTGACATCGGGCCTCATTTGAACACACTCGAGGATAGATGTCGAGTGTATGTGTACATTCCTAAGGTTGTATGAAACTGGGCCTCACCTAGAGAGTATGTGTATGCTCTCGAAACTGTGTGAAACTAGGCCTCACTCAGAGTATATGTTCCTGAGGTGGTGTGACACTGGGCCTCACTCCAAGTTTGTGTGGTATGATGCATTTGCTTGTTTTGTGAGATTGATTCATCCTTTGTTGATTGCTATGTGTTTAGGAAACTAGAGGTAGTGGCGTATGTTGATATTTTCCATGTCATCATTTTTAGTTACATGGTAATGTTTATGATTTGCATGAAGCATAGTTGAGTGGAAGTGTATCCACTGAGCTTGTTAGATCAGCATTCGAAATTGTTGTTTCCGTTCACGGGTTACTAGGTTTGGCACGTTGCTTGGTAGAGCACCATCAGGGAAGGATTCCAGCGCTTTGTCTTAGCAGAGTACAGTATTTATATCTTTGGGCTACTGTAACGCCCCAGTTTTGCACCTAGGAGTTTTCTAAGTGGTTTAGATGGTCCGACGGATAGGATTAGGGTATTCGAGTTAATTTCGAGATTTAATTCGAAATAAATATTTTTGGGTGAGATAAAAATATAGAAAAAAATTATAAAATCAATATTCAATATGCAAATGATTTTGGTAAAATCAAGTTTACAAAAGGAGGTCTCGAAATTGGACATTTTGGTTAGTGGCTAAAATATAAAGTTTTAAAATTGTTTTAGTGACTGTTTTGTAAAAAGGTCAAAACTTAGATTCTTTAAGGAGCTTTTTGGCCAAAATCTAATATCAGACTTTTATCTTTTAATTGGATATTTTAAAAAGGTTTTAAAGGAAATAAAAAGGTTTGGAGAGATTAATTTCATAATTTGATTTAAAAGATATTTTACGTAACTAACTTTTCACCAAAAGCTTTTCCCTCAAATTCTCTCCAGCCAAACACTCTTTTCCACTTCAATTTTCTCAGGTAAATACTTGATTTTAATAATCTTTTGTTATCAAATAAATCTTTAATGGTTTCCTAACAAAACCTATTTGATTTGATCTTGTTTTCTCAAGAAAATCCATCCAATTTAGAGGTGAGCTTCGTTCTTCTCCTCTAATACAAGTTTCTTTAATGAAATTCCCAAGTTATTGATTCTTTACTTTTGTTTTCTAACTTGATTTGATGATTTAATTATGGAAAATTGGTTAAATCAAGGTTTAATTGATTAGATTGATGGATTTTCGTATAGGCACTATTTTGCTGAGTTCATAATTGATTTTAATCATGATTTTGATGTTTATTAATGTTATTAAGTGGGTTTTAACATTGGAATCTTGAAGCTAGGTGAATCTCTAATTTTCTATGTTGTTAATTGTGAGTTTTTGGGGAGTTGTGGAGGTTTAATGAATGATGGAGGTAAAAGGATGTTGTTATTATGTTTTTAGATGTTAATTGATGGGTTAAAATGTTAGGTTTCGGCTGGGTTAAGTTTGAAAGATATTTGATGTTGATTTCGGTTGTTGTGGAGTGAAATTGGGTAATGGATGTTGAAGATTTATGTAAATTGATGTTGCTGGGCTATTGAATGCATTTTGATGCATTGAATCCTATGTTTTTGTGTGGATAAAATAGGGGAAGTTGATCCTCAAGCTTGAACGATCGTTTCGAAAGCTTTGGAGACGTGTTTACCGTATCGACAAGCGAGGCTTTGTGTGTCGGTGAGTGAAAACGTGTTTTACAACTTTTCAAAGGTTTGAAATTTGTGTTTGGTGGTTTAGTTCAATCCTGAAACGCTGGTCTAAGCTCGGAAGTAAGTAAAGGATGAATTCTCTCTTGAACTTGGTTCGGCAATTGTTTTTTATGCACTTGTTTTGATAACTTGATTACTCACTGTATATGCATGATTTGGGCATGGTTTAATGCTGGAAAATGTTGATCTAATGATGTTGATGCATTTGGAAGTAATGCATGTTTTGATAATGTTTTTGAACATTGGTAATGCAAGGTAGAATACATTGAGTAAATGGTTTTGATTGATGCATATTGATAAGTGTTCAAAAGTACTATTTTTCTTACCCTTTTTACTCATATTATTGTTAGACTTAGGCTCATATTAGTTGCATAATTAGTCATTCATGCATTAATTCATGTTTCCTTCCACCGTTGAGCTTGATTACATAACTTGGTGATTTTTGTGGGAAAAGATGTTGCTTTGGTGTGTTTTGTGTGTATGTGCAGAATCACTTGCCAAAGCAAGGCTAGAACCAGTTGCTAGGGCAATGCATGAATGGGATGCCGAGCTAGTTGCTAGGGCAATGCATAAAGGAGATGTCGAGCCAGTTGCCAGGGCAATTGTCGACAAAGAATAAGGTGATATGGTAGTCAAAATTGATGACTAGAAAAGCTCAAGATGACGTGGAGCAATGCTAAATCCAAAAGGAGTTTGATTCCCATGAAGAGGTTAAAGAAGAATTAAATCCCAAGAAGATAGGAGAAGTTCTAGAAGGAATATAAATATAATAAAGAAATATATTCTTTAAAGATAATTTAATTCCAACTTAACTTCCTCCTCAAAGAAGGACTTTAACCTAGCCCTATTAATAGATCACCAAGCCGTCAACTCCAAGGGGGAGAGAAGAGAGAATTTTTGACAAGCTTCAAGGGGGAGATCTCGACAAGAAGTCTTCATCCATCCTTCATCTTTTTCTTTCTTGTTCGATTAGGTTCATGCTAGGAATTCTTTATCTTGTGTTTCTTTGGAACCTAGCCATGAACTAAATCTATTTGGCTATGGTTATTGTGTTTTGTGGTTGTGAGAAACAATTGGATTTTGTTTAGGTAATAAGAGTTTGCACTTTCTATTCAGGGTTTATTCATTCTTGGTTCTTATTCTTGCTTGCGAGTGAATTGGGAGAGGATCTCGTAACTTCATCTATTTATCTAATACGAGGAGAGTTAGATTCAAGAAATGAATGAGTATGATCTTTATTCAATCTATTGATGGTGAAGATTAACTTGGCTTAAGAATAAGTTAAGGATTTCAACGGCTAAGAGGAGCGCAAGATTGGTTTTTGTTCACCCTTGATTCACGCAGGGATGTATTATCAAGGCATGCACAAGTAGCTAGACTTTCGACTTAGGGATAAGAAGAAACCATTGAAGAACGCTCTGTCGAACCTTGAAGTTGCTGCCCAGACGCCCAAGTGGTTGCCCAACTAGTCGCCCAGGCAACCATCGATTAGTTGCCAAGGCAACCCCGTTGTGCAAGTTGCCACGGAAACTGAGTTGTCCTTGCACTCTTTTACCAAGACAATCCAATCGGCTATCACACCTCAACTCACGATAACCTGACCTATCTCTCTTATTTGATATCATCTATTCTTTTACTTTATTGCTTTCTAGTTTAGTTATTAGTTAAACTCCTATAATCTTCTATTTGTGATTTTACTTTTTACAGTGCAAGATATTAGATTCTTGAAGTGGCACCAATCCCTGTGGAGACGATATCTTTTATACTATAACTTGCGACGTGTATACTTGCACAATTGCATAGCACTTATTACTCGCAACAAGTTTTTGGCGCCGTTGCCGGGGATTGGCAATAACAACTTTGTTTTTATTTTCTTGCACTTTTTATTTTTCTTGTTTAAGATTCAAAGGGTTAACAAACTTTGGTTTTGCATTGGTATATGACCAGGGCTAGACCGATTACACCAGAATATCCCTTTGATCCAGAAATCGAACAAACCTTACAAAGACTTGGACGAAGGTTAAGAGAAGCAATGGCTAATCAAGACGGAAATATGAATCAAGATGTACCAGCAGGAGGAGGAGTGATTATTGCACAAAACAGAACTATTCGAGACTATCTTGAAGAAGATCTTGATGGACTTAATCCAGGAGTTGTCGCACCTGAAATTGAAGCCGACCACTTTGAGTTGAAACCAGTGATGTTTAATATAATCAACACAATTGGTCAATTTGGCGGCTCAGCAACTGAAGATGCACGACAACATCTTAAATCTTTCCTCAAGATTTGCAACTCATTCAAAATACACGAAATCACCCATGATGTTTTACGATTAAGATTATTCCCCTATTCACTGAGAGATAGGGCGAAAGCATGGTTGAATAGCATTCTGGCTGGATCAGTAGGATCTTGGACCGATCTTTGTCATGATTTCCTTGCTCGGTTTAATCCTACAAATTTGACTGATAAGCTTCGTATAGACATTACTTCTTTTCGGCAGGCAGATGATGAATCCATGTACGAGGCTTGGGATCGATGCAGAGAACTTTTACACAAATGCCCCCTACACAGATTCCCAGTGTGGACACAAGTAACAATGTTTTACAATGCCGTGAATACACCAACAAGGATGATGCTAGACGCCTCGGCAAACGGCATACTCCTAGATAAGTCGCCGGAGGAAGCAATGCAAATTCTAAATAGGCTGGCCAAGAATGATTATCAATTCCCCTCTACTAGAAGAGGAGGAGTTAGACGCCAAGCCACAATACATGAACTAGGATCATCAGACTCAATTTCGGCACAATTGGCTACCTTAACCAATATGGTCCAGAACATGCAGAAACCAAACAACACACGTGAGGTCAAGGTAATGGATTCCTTTTGTGAGTTATGTGGTGGTAACCATGATTCTTTTGAATGTATGCAGAATCCGGAATCGAGCTTCTATGTGGGGAATTACAACCGGAACAACAATGTGATGTCCAATACATACAATCCAGCTTGGAAGAAGCACCCGAATTTTGCATGGAGTAATCCCAACAATGCTCTAAACCATAACAATCAGAATGCACAAGCATCGGGATTCCAGCAGAATATGCCACGGCAACAGTTGCCGCAGCAACAACCAACAACGTCTAGTTCTTTGGAAAATTCTCTCAATGCTTTTATGTTGAAAATTGAATCTTAAATGGCTGAGAATAGTAACTTCATAAAAAGAACTGATGCTTTTATTAACAGGACCGAGATGAGATTGCAAAACCAAGAGGCAACAATCAAATCATTGGAAAATCAAGTCGGACAATTTGCTCAAAACCTGAATACTAGACCACAAGGAGGTTTACCTAGTGATACTGAAGCCGCAAGAGGAACTGGCCATGAGCAATGTAAGGCGATCGCCACTAGAAGTGGCCAACAACTTAAAGAGGCTCAAGCTCACTCACCAAACAAAACTCCACAAAAAGATCAAGATGAACCCAGCGGCAAAACCTCAGAGGATGAACCAGGAATTGCCGCGACAACCGGCAATAAGCATGCCTCGGCAACCAACGATAAGCATGCCTCGGCAACCGACGATAAGCATGCCTCGGAAATCGATGATAGGCACGCCATGGCAACCTCAGTTGATGATGCCTCGGCAACTCCAGTTGTCCCAGCAATACCGTCAATCAGGTTCCAAACCAATGAAAGGATCGAAGATATCTGACTTCCACCACCATTCCCCCAAAGATTGAAGCGACAAAAGTAATAATATCAATTCAAGAAGTTTCTTGATATCCTCAAGCAAATCTACACCAACTTGCCATTAGTGGAAGCAATTGAACAAATGCCGAACTATGCCAAGTTCCTTAAAGACATTGTGTCCAAGAGAACAAGGCTAGGAGAGTTTGAAACAGTTGCTGCAACAAAGGGATGCATGGCCATGTTGCAAAATTGTATGCCACCCAAGTTGAAGGATCCCGAAAGTTTCACAATACCCTGTTCCATTGGAAACCACAATGTCGGGAAAGCATTATGAGACCTTGGGGCTAGCATAAACTTGATTCCTGAATCGGTTTTCCAGAAACTAGGAATCAGGAAGGCAAGACCTACAACAGTTATGCTACAGCTAGCCGACAGATCCTATGTGCATCCAGAGGGAAAATCGAAGACATACTGGTAAAAAGTTGATAAATTTATTTTTCCGGCTGACTTTATTATTTTGGATTGTTAAGCAGATGAGCATACACCTATCATTCTCGGGAGACCATTCCTAGCAACAGGGAGAACCTTGATCGATGTTGAAAAGGGAGAACTCGTAATGAGGGTGAATGACCAGCAAGTTAAACTAAATGTGTTCCAAACACTAAGGCATGCCAATGATCCAGAAGAATGCCAACTTCTTCATGCCACGGCAGAGTTTAACTTCGACGAGGAATTTAGTTGCCTTGGCAACTACATTGCCGATCAAGAGGAACCTGAGGAGTATGAAGAACCGGTCGACGAGGAACAACAAGAAGAGGCAAATTGGCTAGTCAATCGACCAAGTACATACTTTGAACCACTAGATTACTCAGGTAAGGAAGGTAAGCTCGAAAAGACCTCTATTGAACAACCACTGATTCTTGAGTTGAAACAGTTGCCAGAGCAACTAAAATATGCATACTTAGGAACCGATAATACATTGTCTATAATTATTTCTTCTAAGTTACAGCCTGAGCAGGAAAAGAAGCTGATCAAAATGTTGATGCTACACAAGAAGGCAATAGGGTGGACAATTGCCGACTTGAAGGGAATTAGCCCGACAGTGTGCATGCATAAGATTTTGTTGGAAGATGATCACAAACCTTCAATTGAGGCCCAGAGGAGACTGAATCATGCCATGAAAGGGGTTGTAATGAAAGAAATCATCAAGTGGCTTGACGCCGGCATTATATACCCTATCTCTGATAGTACATGGGTAAGTCCAATATAATGTGTACCAAAAAAGGGAGGTATAACGGTGGTAAGTAATGAAAACAATGAACTCATTCCAACCAGGACTGTGACCGGTTAGAGGGTTTGTATAGATTATCGAAAGCTAAACAAAGCCACTATGAGAGATCACTTCCCATTACCCTTTATTGATCAAATGCTTGATTGTCTTGCAGGTAAACCCTTTTTATTGTATTCTTGATGGTTATTCAGGTTACAATCAAATTGCCATAGCCCTAGAAGATTAAGAAAAGACAACCTTCACATGCCCATATGGTACTTATGCTTTCCGAATGATGCCGTTCGGATTGTGTAACGCCCCAGCAACCTTCCAAAGATGCATGATGGCACTCTTTTCGACATGGTCGAAGACTTCCTTGAGATCTTCATGGATGATTTTTCTATTTTTGGTAATGACTTCGGCAGTTTGCCTCGGCAATTTAGAGAAGGTGTTGGCAATATGTTAAGAAACTGATTTAGTCCTCAATTGGGAGAAGTGCCATTTTATGGTAGATGAAGGAATAGTGCTCGGCCATAAGATTTCATCCAAGGGAATTGAAGTAGACAAAGCCAAGGTGGACGTGATCGAGAGATTACCCTCACCAAGTTTGGTTAAAGGAATTCGAAGCTTTCTTGGACATGCAGGTTTTTATAGGAGGTTCATTCATAATTTTTCTAAAATCACTAAACCCTTGTGCAATTTTCTTGAACAGGATAAAGTCTTCAATTTTGATGATTCTTGCGCCCAAGCATTCGAAACCCTAAAGGAAAAGCTTGCCACGGCACCCATTGTCGTTCCACCAGATTGGATGCTACCTTTTGAGCTCATGTGTGATGCAAGTGATTTTGCAGTAGGAGCAGTCCTAGGCCAACGCACATGTAAGACCTTCCATGTGATATACTACGCTAGTAAAACTCTTAATAGTGCTCAAGTGAATTACACAACAACAGAGAAAGAATTACTAGCTATAATTTTCGCATTTGACAAGTTCCGATCCTATTTGATTGGTACAAAGGTAATTGTTCATACGGACCACTATGCAATTAAATAACTATTTGCTAAAAAGGATGCCAAACCTCGTTTGATTCGTTGGATATTACTTTTACAAGAATTTGATATTGAAATTAAGGACAGGAAAGGAACAGAAAATCAAGTGGTTGATCACTTATCACGTTTAGAACGCAATAGGGAGGAGGATGCGAATTTAAAGATATACGATGCATTCCTGAATGAGCAACTTTTAGTTGCCTCGGCAACCATGGGTGCGCATGCCTCGGTAGCCCTTGACGTGCAAGCCTCGGAAACCATGGATGCGCATGCCTCAGTAACCCTCGACGCCGTAGCAACCTTCGATGCCGTAGCAGCTCTTGACGCGCACGCCTTGGCAACCACGGATGCATATGCCTCGGTAACCCTCGATGTTGCAGCAGCTCTTGACATGCACGCCTCAACAATTTTGGGAGCAGTCGACACGGCAGCACATGCCTCGGTAATACCCTGGTACACGGATTTAGTTAATTTCCTTGTTTGTGGTATTTTACCTTATGGCCTTACTCACCAAGGGAAGAAGCAGTTTCGCCATGATGCTAAGCATTACTTTTGGGACGAGCCTCTTTTGTTTAAACAATGTGCAGATCAGGTTATACGTCGATGTGTCCCTGGAGAAGAGCAGCAGAATGTACTCCGGCAATTCCATTCTTCACCCTATGGAGGAAATTTTGGAGGAACTCGTACCGCAGCCAAAGTTTTGCAATCCAGTTTGTATTGGCCAACACTGTACAAAGATGCCCAAGACTTTTACAAGCAATGTGATCGTTGCCAGAGGACGGGCAATATCTCTAGACGACATGAGATGCCGCTCTAAAACATCATCAAGGTGGAATTGTTCAATGTGTGGGGAATTGATTTTATGGGACCTTTCCCATCTTCATTTGGCAACCTCTACATTCTACTTGCCGTTGACTCGTGTCTAAATGGGTTGAGGCAGTTGCAGTTCCCAACAACGATTCCAAGACCGTGCAACGATTCTTGTAGAAAAACATATTTACACGGTTTGGGATGCCGAGAGCAATTATCAGTGATGAAGGTAAGCATTTTGACAACAGACTTATTGCCAATATGTTGCAACGCTTTGGTGTATCACACAAGATTGCCACGACATATCACCCACAAACCAATGGGCAAGCAGAAATTTCCAACCGAGAATTTAAGGGTATACTCGAGAAAGTTGTAAATCCCTCTAGGAAGGATTGGTCATTAAGACTAGATGACGCACTTTGGGCATATCGCACTACATTCAAAACACCCTTAGGTATGTCCCCCTTCCGACTTGTCTATGGCAAAACATGCCATCTACTGGTGGAAATCGAACACAAGGCATATTGGGCAATCAAGACCGTGAATATGAATTGGGAAAGTGCCGGACAAAAGAGTTTGTTGGACCTCAACGAGATAGAAGAATTATGTGCACTCGCCTATAACAATGCACGAATCTACAAGGAGAAAACAAAGCAATGGCATGACAAGAAACTATTGTCGCGACAATTCATGCCAGGGCAACTAGTTCTCTTATTCAATTCTCGGCTAAAACTTTTCCCGGGAAAACTGAAATCAAGATGGTCGGGACCATTCGAAGTTGTCAAACCATTCTCCCATGGTGCCGTGATAATCAAGTCCATCACTGACAAACATGAATTCAAAGTTAATGGACAATGATTAAAGCACTACAATGGTGCCCATGTGGAACGTAAAAAAGAAGTGGTCACCTTAGGAGATGCATGAGCATGCTCTCCTTTCGATATTTTTTTTTATTTTTTTCTTTTTATTTTTATTTTAATTTTTAATTTTTTTTCAAACTATTTAATTTTTATTTTTTATTATTTTCGATTATTTGCTCTTTTAGGATAGATTTATTTTCTTTAAGATTAAAACTACATCTTTCATATTTATCTTTTTAAGTTTAAGAATCCTTTTACACATCTTTATTTATTTTCTTTTATTAGTTTATCTTTAATTTTAATCCTTATTTGATTTGTCTTTGAATTGTAGGAAAAGAATTCAAGATAAAGAGGAATTTTGATTCAAGAAGGAAACTTCTTCAACAAGGAAATTAATGGGCTGAATCTAAAGCTTATATAAAGCCTCTAACTTACCCTAAATAAACCCCCTAGCCGTCACCCTTCCCCTAAACCGAAACCCTCTTTTTCTCCTTTCCAAAATTAATCTCACCCACCATATTTACTACCTATCTTTTCTATATAACCCATCACCATTAACTTCCAAGAAACCTATTCCTACTTTTCATCTTGCAACTCTTTAGTTTCTTTTATTTTCTTTTCTTTGTTTTAACAAAAATCACAACCAAGATCATCCATGGCATCCAAAAGTAAATTTTTGGTTCGTCCAAGTTCCTCCAAAGAACCAAGATACAAGAAGTTTGCTACACCGGTGGTTCAAGAAATATTTCACTCCAAGTTTGAGAGCCGGAAGATTTACGAAGAACAAGGCTTTGAATACTCCAACTCTCATCAAGATTTTGGCCTTGAACCATTCATCTTCGAGAGGATTGCACATCAAAAGTGGCAAATCTTTTGCCATCAATCGGAATCGGGTAACATCTCATGGGTAAGAGAATTCTATGCTCACTCACCTAACCCCAAATAATCCTTATGTTTTTGTTCGTGACAAGGCCATACTCATAAGCCCCGAAAATATCAACACCTTTTACGGGCTCTACATTGAGAAGGACGAGCATCAAGCCTTTTGTTGATCAAATCACGCCCAAGAAACTCGATAAGGTGCTTCAAGAACTCACTCTACTGGGAACTCATTGGAACGACGGTAAATACAAGGGCACGGTAAATCGCCTTCGGCTTAAACCCAAGGCAAAACTATGGAATAAGTTTGCTAAAACTTCTTTAATGCCCACCACACACAATACTACCGTTGATATACCACGTCTTTTGCTCATACATTCTATCTTGCATAATCGCATCATTAACATTGGAAAAAAAATTTATGATGAGATTTTTGTATGTAGCTCAAAGGACAAGGGTTCTCTTTTCTTCCCTTGCTTAATTTCCAATCTTTGCAAGGAGATGCATGTCCCAAGTGAGTCCACCGATGAAAAGGCCCTACCAAAGTCTGGTTGGAATTAAGCACAAATTCGAAAGCTAATAGGAGAGGCACTGGTAAAATCCTCAAGGCCTCCAATTGCCGCGGAAACCCCTGCCGCCTCGGCAACCCCTAATCCCCAAGCACCTAATGCCCGGGCAACTCGGCCATCAACCCCGGGACACTTTAAGGCAATCTTGCAACCATTGGCGAGCTACCTTAGGCAAATTGAAGACCGACAACTAATGTTCATGTGGTACATGAATGAGCACAATAATGCCATCACCCAATTCATTCTAGAAAAGTACCCAGACAGCCGCGTGCCATTCCCAATCTTTCCGGCCGAGATCCTTGCCACGGAAACCAATGAAGCAGTCACCACGGCAACCGCAACAGATGATGCTGCGGCAACCTACACCGCAACCAACCTTGAAGATGCCACGGCAACCAACCCTGAAGATGCCATGGCAACCAGAGCTAAAGACGTCCCGGCAATCACTGCAAAAGCCAAAGGTAAAGCACCTATGCCCGAATCAACTCCTACGGAATCATTGTCTGATTTTTCATATTCGGATGAGTCCTACATTGCACCAACAAAGATCGTACCAATTGAATCCTCCAAGCAAAAAGCCAATGACATTGATAAAGGGGACGATGAGGACAACCCCATACGAGGATCGATTCCACCATCGGCAATAAGGAAACAACCATCGCGTTCAAGCAAGAGAATCAAGACACTGACCAAAAGGAAACTAATCATCCATGACGATGAACTCTCGGAGTAAGTCCTCGTTTGCATTTTACTTTTCTTTATTTTTATTTCTCTTTAATGTGTGCGTTGAGGACAATGCCTCACTCGAGTTTGGGGGGATTGTGCTTAGTTAGTTACCATGTTTAGTTGCATTCATCTTAAGTATTGCATTTAGGATACATAAATTGCTTGCCATGCATTTAGTTGGAACAAGAATTGCCTAGATTTGATGAATATCCGATGATGACTTTGCCAATGAACTTAATTGATAGAATTTTTATTCTAGGATAACCATGGAAACACTTAGAATTTTACTATGATGCTAAATTTTGATGAAACACTGTTGTGGTTTGATTGGTTTAAGGAATTCTAGTGAACTTAGGTTGATAGTTAAAAAAATTGGGGGATTAGAATAAAAATTGGATAAATACTAGAGGTGCCCGAAATTGGCTCTAGCATGTGCTAAATATTTGATTGCTAGAGGTGCCCAAAATTGGCTCTAGTATGTGCTAAAAAAATTGATTGCTAGAGGTGTCCGAAACCGGCTTTAGTCGAATAAATTAATTAACTTAAGAAAACTAAAAACAAAACACTAGAGGTGCCCAAAACCGGCTCTAGTTAAAACATGTTAAAACAACCCAATGAAGTAATTTGAAAACCTCTTGTTTGCGTAGAATCTGAAAAATCAACTCTGCACACAACTCTGCACACACTCACAAGCATTATAGTTTGATTCCGAGTAACTCCTAAGTTTTCCGAAAAATGAAAAGCCAGTCATACTTTGTGCCCCGGTTCTGAGAATTGAAATCAAGTTCAAGGCTAAGTTTGTGAAAATTGAAGCCTTGGCAGGTAATTATTAGTTTGCATTGCTTGAGGACAAGCAATAGTTCGAGTTTGGGGTGTGATAAGTGTTCAAAAGTACTATTTTTCTTACCCTTTTTACTCATATTATTGTTAGACTTAGGCTCATATTAGTTGCATAATTAGTCATTCATGCATTAATTCATGTTTCCTTCCACCGTTGAGCTTGATTACATAACTTGGTGATTTTTGTGGGAAAATATGTGCTTTGGTGTGTTTTGTGTGTATGTGCAGAATCACTTGCCAAAGCAAGGATAGAACCAGTTGCCAGGGCAATGCATGAACGAGATGCCGAGCTAGTTGCCAGGGCAATGCATGAAGGAGATGCAGAGCCAGTTGCCAGGGCAATTGTCGACAAAGAATAAGGTGATATGGTAGTCGAAATTGATGACTAGACAAGCCCAAGATGACATGGAGCAAAGCTGAATCCCAAAGGAGTTTGATTTCCATGAAGAGGTTAAAGAAGAATTAAATCCCAAGAAGATATGAGAAGTTCTAGAAGGAATATAAATATAATAAATAATTATATTCTTTAAAGATAATTTAATTCCAACTTAACCTCCTCCTCAAAGAAGGACTTTGACCTAGCCCTATAAATAGATCATCAAGTCGTCAACTCCAAGGCGAGAGAAGAGAGAATTTTCGACAAGCTTCAAGGGGAAGATCTCGACAAGAAGGCTTCATCCATCCCTCATCTTTTTCTTTCTTGTTCAATTAGGTTCATGCTAGGAATTCTTTATCTTGTGTTTCTTTGGAACCTAGCCATGAACTAAATCTATTTGGCTATGTTTATTGTGTTTTGTGGTTGTGAGAAACAATTGGATTTTGTTTAGGTAATAAGAGTTTGCACTTTCTATTCAAGGTTTATTCATTCTTGGTTCTTATTCTTGCTTCCGAGTAAATTGGGAGAGGATCTCGTAACTTCATCTATTTATCTAATATCGAGAGAGTTAGATTCAAGAAACGAATGAGTATGATCTTTATTCAATCTATTGATGGTGAAGATTAATCCGGCTTAGGAATAAGTTAAGGATTTCAACGGCTAAGAGGAGCGCAAGATTGGTTGTTGTTTACCATTGATTCATGCAGGGATGTATTATCAAGGCATGCACAAGTAGCTAGAGTTTTGACTTAGGGATAAGAAGAAACCATTGAAGAACGCTCTGCCGAACCTTGAAGTTGCTGCCCAGACGCCCAAGTAGTTGCCCAACTAGTCGCCCAGGTAACCATCGATTAGTTGCCAAGGCAACCCCGTTGTGCAAGTTGCCACGGCAACTGAGTTGCCCTTGCACTCTTTTACCAAGACGATCCAATCGGCTATCACACCTCAACTCACGATAACCTGGCCTATCTCTCTTATTTGATCTAATCTATTCTTTTACTTTATTGCTTTCTAGTTTAGTTATTATTTAAACTCCTATAATCTTCTTTTTTTTTTACTTTTTACAGTGCAAGAGATTAGATTCTTGAAGTGGCACCAATCCCTGTGGAGACGATATCTTTTATACTATAACTTGTGACGTGTATACTTGCACAATTGCGTAGCACTTATTACGCGTAACACATATGAAAACAATGAGTTAATGTTTAAGAAATGAATTATATTGGCAAGTGATGGTATGGAAAGGTTTTGAAAATGTTATCGGATAAAGTTGGTCGGCCATAGGATTGATAGTGCACTATAAAAAGTTACCTTGGATGTTGAGGGGTTTTGATCGGGTATACCGTAAACTCCTTCCAAGTACCTTAACGATCGAGGGGTTTTGATCGGGTATACCATAAACTCCTTCCAAGTAGCCTAACGGTCGAGGGGTTTTGATCTTTGTACCGAAGACTCATGTTAGTGGGTTATGCATCCAACCGATGTGTGGGGTAGTGAATGTACCCGGTTGTAAACGTACCTTTAATTCCGGTTGAGATGGCATGAAGTGTTAGGAACACTTGTTGAATCCGTGTATCCGATGTTATGTTTTGTAAAGGGAAATTTGGTTAATGATCACTTGTAAGCCAATATAATTAATGATGTATCATGAGATAGATTATGTTGTTTAATGTGGTTTAAACATGTTTTACTCTTTAAGCCATGCATTGTGTTGATCCATGATACATATTGTATATGGTTTAATATGTATGATTTGGAAATATTAAGTGCATGGTTTGATAAGGCATGATGTTGAAATGATGTTTGTAAAGTGTCTTGGAAAGTGGTTTTTCAAAAGAATGGTTAAATGGTTTTAAATGCATTGATGGTGGTTGGTTTTTGAGCATTCCTCACTAAGCCTTGTATACTTACACTCTCTTTTTTCCATCAATGTAGAGAATTAAAAGTTAAAAGGTCAGCGAGGAAGCAAGGAATGAATCCAAAGACTTGTTTGCAAAGTATGGTTTGAAACGATAGATAGTAGTAATAAGGGCAATGTGTCAATTGTTGTTTTGGGAGAGTTATTGATGAACTATTGTTTGTGCAATTTTTAATTGTTGGTTTGGACTTTTAAGAGGTACAAAGTGCTTGAGATGTTGATGGATTTATGTTTTGGATGTTGACTAGGGATCATGCTTATAGACTTTGTGATTGATTGTGTTAGACTTGTTAGGATTGCTTAAAATACTGGTATGTTGATGTTAAGCACGCTTTTGATGTTTTATGTTGTTTTGATATGTGTTAAAGTTGATTGAAGTGAGCCAAAGAGTCACATGTTAGACCTAGAGGTCATTACAGGCCTCTGCATACCGGTACAGGTACCCAAGGATCAGTACGCGGGGTCTGGAGAGGCTCAAGTCATCGAAAAATAACAAAGGGTATCGGTACACCTAGCCGCCATATCGGTACGCCTTAAGGAATTTTTGTACTAGTGTCGGTACACGGGTTTGAGTACCGGTATGATTCCCTCAATTTTAAAGAGTCATAACGATACGCGGGGTACTGTATCGGTACGCATTTTGATTACTGAAATTCAGAGTTTTTGAGAAAACAAAAAGCGATCGATACAGGGTCAAGGTCGTACTGGTACAGTTGGGTCAACTTACCGTATCGATACGGTTATACAAGTATCAGTACGAGTAGATGTTTTGTTTGTTAAGCTATATCTATTCATGCATTGATGCATAGGTGATATATTATGACAAATGGACAAGCATGAAAGTCCGATGACATTAGCATGTAGTAAATCATTACTAATGTAATGTAAAAGTTGATGTATTGGCATATATCATGATATATAAACATAGCCATGAAGTCGAATAAGATTAAATTATTGTTATTAACTTCGTTTATTGCTGCACTAAGTTCGTACTTAGCGTGTGTTTGATTGTGCACATGTAGGTGGTTCGAGTTATTGGACGAAGTAAAGAGTTGCATCAAGTTCAGAAATTTTCATTAAGCTACCGCATTAATGACATCCTACTTGAGGTTTTTAATTAATTTTAGTGACATGTATAAATGAGATAAATTTGTCTATTTTTGGTTCAGAGTCTGTTATTTATCAAAGAGTTAATTTATTTTTCGAAAAGAAAAGGAGCTTCGATTTTGTGTACAAGTCAATATAAATATTTTCAAAGGTTATAAATTTTACAGTATTATTGAATAAGTTTTATTGTTTGTACTGTATTGATTTTGTGACATTTCCAACTTAAATCTGATGATCGTAGTCGAGAAGAGGGTCTTACAACTAAATAGAAAAAAAATATGATCTTAAGAGTACTATCAACATGCTATTATATAAATAAATGATATTATGCGCGTATATGCGAACCATGTACTATGATTTGGTACATTTCTTGAGATGTATAGAGAATGGTTTGTTGATTGGAAATTGTTATCTTATGAATGAAAATAGGGAATATCAAAATGCTTGTCTTTAAATATTTGTGAATTATATTTGGACCTTTATATTTATGCTTAATCTGCTTGTTTGATTATAGCGTTTTAGGTAATTTTGTATTATTAGGCTCTCAAGTTCACATAATTATTCATCCTCACAGGTTATCAGGTTTAAGAATAAGAATTCCAGCGACATGGCTTACAAACTACGGTACATATGTATTTAGGGGCATGTAGGTTACATCTTGTATTCATATTTAAGTATGAAACTTGGCTTTGCTAATTGATTTTTCTAAATCTTCTTTTTTGGTCAGCCGCAAGTGTTTTGTATAAACACATTTTTTATGAAGGATTTGATTTTATAGATTTCAAATGGTTTGGAAAGTTGTAATTTATGTGGATTTTTATTTGTGGGTGGCTCCGGTGACCCAAATTTGACTCTTCGAATTGAGTCAGATCGACTGTATCGGTCTAGAATGTTACATAAAATTACTATCCTCTAATTACAAAAATAAGAATATGTTTGTTTTTAAGGAGATTCAAATATTGATCATCCAACTTATAAGGATAGGAATTTGAATTTGTACAAGTTCAAATATTCACTATATATTTGATCAAAAAATATTCAATATATAATTTAAAAGTTTGAATTTAGATTATTTGTGGATTCGAGTCTATGATGCTAATAATATTTAATTTAGATTTGTATAGTAATATTGAGATAATTTGTGGATACAGATAGATTCGAATTTGAATAATAATAATAATATTTGTGAATTTGAATTTTTAAGCATATTTGTGAATTTGAATTGTACTTGAATAATTCGAAAGTTATAAATATTCAATTTGTGGTCATTCCTATTATTATAAAAGTAACGGGGAAATTGGCCGGATATGATTGTGAAAAAAATATTTTTAACCTATTGTACACCTTAAAATATTTTTCAATCTATTGCACTTTGAACAGTGCATTATGAAATCGGAATTCTTGTATTTCATCTTGCTACAGTGCACTATTTTTTCCTGTTAAAAAATTGAAAAAAAAAAGTGAAGTATGATTTCTTACCTGAAAAAAAAAAGTGAAGTAGGATTCCTTACCTGCTGCCACATGGCATCATCACTCTTTGAAGACGGTAAGAAAGTAATCCGTCTTCAATATTTTTAATAAAAAAATTCAAATGTTGTTTGAATACGGAAGGAAAACAATTTGACTTCATATTTACTGTAAAAAATACAATAGATTTGAAAATAATCTGAAGAGTACAATACATTCAAAAAAAAATTCCCCAACAACAATATTCAACCAAGTAGGCCAAAAAATAACTATTACGATAATAATCATATTTTATACAAGTACATCTTAAATTAATATAATAATTATAAAATCCATTGAATGATCTTAGTGAAAAAGAGAATTTTGTTATTTTTAAGAGACTCAAATTCAAATAATTTATTTATACAGTGTATATGCATTCTCAAGTGTTTAATACTAAAGAACAAATAATAATCATACATGAATGTTAAGAAGTATAAAAATTACATCATTCATACAATATAAAATTATATATTACTCACCATCTTCTTTTCCGTTTCAATTTTTGGCTATCTATCAACCAACCACAAGAAGAGGGTAAAGTTCATAAATGCTCACTAAATTATCGATTTTGTTATAGAATGATTATTGAGTTCTAACTATCGTTAAGCGGATTGATATGGTAGTCTGGGTAAAATTATTTAATAATACAATTAGTCTTTTATATTTATATATTCTATCAATTTAGTCTTAATTAAAAATAAATCAATTAATTTAAGCTCATTAATTGATTTTTTTCGAGTTAAGACCAAATTGATCGAATGTATACATATAAAAGACTAATTATGTTACTAAACATTTACCCAAACTGTCACGTCACTCCACTTATCGATAGTTTAATAATCATTTTATAATAATTGAAAATTTAGTGATCAAAATGGACATTAAGATATAATTTAGTGACCATTTATGAACTTTACCAAAAAGAAGTGGTTGTCTCCACTTTATTTTTAGTATCCCAATGATTCCTCCAACCAATTTATTCGAAAATAAAACCAAAATTAAATCTGTCTAAATTATCCAAAAAAAAACAAATTTTAAACTAAAAATCAATTTTTTTATTATTATTCCGTTGTAAAACACGACTTTTGCTAGTTTACAAAGGATATTCTCAGGGAATATGGATAGATTCATGGCATGAGATGCTATTGCTATCAGATAACACTTGGCACGTTTATCTTATCATTATGATTATGGAAACTTTTAACTGATAACCCATCATCTCGGACCTTATAAAGTGTTTATAGTTGCAAAAAAAAGTTCGAAACAGGGGATCTCATCCTCTTAGAGAAGTGGGTTTATTGTTTGAGAGGGTAAAGCAATGAGTTTGAGAGGTAAGTTTTGATCTTTTCATTGGGTTTTTTCACCATGTTAGATTTGATCGTTTTTAACTTTTTCTGGGTTTATGCTGTTTTTTTTCTTAGTTTTTCTCTTCATTAGTTTGATTGTTTAGTTTCTGGGTTTTCATATATTTTTCATGCTTATATGTTTGTTTCCTTCTAGCCATTTTTTGACGCTATTTTCCCTCTTCTGGGGTTTTCAGTTCAGTGTTTAATATGACCACAGATTAATTCATAGCCTTTGCATTTATTCATTTGAATAAAGGGTTTTGTGTTTCTTTTGATTCATTGGCCTTTGGGAAATGATTAGTAGTAGGGCGTGTGTGATGGGACGGGGGCAAGATTTTATGTCTGTTAGGGAGTTATATTAGAAATTTAGGGGTGTGAAATTATAAAATTTTTAGGGATGCAAGCTTAAGATCATGGTAGAAAATACAGAGAGTATAAAGAAAAGGAGTTTGAAATTTCCAGGGGTGCAGCTGCCCCCTCCAACGCCCCTCGGTCCATTCCTAAATGTGTGTGTATCTATCAGCTAAACATAATGATCATGATCATCCACCATAACTTTTGTATGATAGATTCAAAACTTGCTTGCAGATTCTACTTCTTTAGATTATGGCAATCTTTTCCCCCAATTTTTGTAAATTGCTCAGGTCAAATCTTGGCTACTGCATATCTTAGAAGGGCTTACTCACTATATAGTTTCTTTCATATGTCTCAATTGTATGACTATTATATTAAGAATGGTATTTCATGTGATGCTATGAAACAATGCAGGCTTTGTCCCTCTCGTGTGTCTATCACTCGTTGCTGCCTGTGCTGCAAGGCCTTTCTATCCACTTCCTAGTAAAATAGTCAATCAAAATAGACAGCCTCTACAAACCTCACGTCCTTATAACATCGCACATCGAGGTTCAAATGGAGAGATCCCTGAAGAAACAGCTGCTGCATACGTGGTATGTTTTGAGTGTGCACATTCTACTACTATTTATGCTTTTCCCTTTCTGATTGTGCAATGGAAAGAATTATTTGGCACCATACTGTCGAAATTACTTAGTTCAATCGCTTCTCTTAGTTTCTTGAGAAACATTCTTGGGGCATAGGGCGGGGATTTTAAAATTGTAGAAGAAAACTTGTGATAATCCCTAATTTATCTGTTGTAGTCAATTATAGATACTGAAATATCCATATTACATTGTGAAATGGTTGCCAATGTTATATGTACGTTAAACATATACAGCTTCTTGCAGAGAGCTATTGAAGAGGGCGCAGACTTCATAGAAACAGATATCCTATCATCTAAAGATGGTGTCCTTATTTGTTTCCATGATCTCACTCTTGACAAGACAACTGATGTTGCAGATCACAAAGTGTTTGCAAATCGTAAAAGGACATATGAAGTTCAAGGTGTCAACAGCACTGGCTTTTTTGTTGGTATGGAAGCATACAACTTTTAGCCCCTTTTCCCTCTTGTTATAAAGATGACAAAGCCCATAGACGGGCACCATGTTTAGTCTAACACCTTAAATTCTCTGAAAACTTTGGATTTGTAATATTTTGCATTTATTTCCTACTAGTACGTTTTTCATCTAGCTGAAAATAGAAAACTATTCCTCGTATACTGCAGTTGATTTCACTCTAGAAGAATTAAAGAAGTTACGGGTGAAGCAGCGGTACAAATTCCGTGATCAGCAGTATAATGGTTAGTTCCTCTCTGATTTTTATTTGTTTGGATCTATTTAAATTCCAGGTTCCAACATATAAGGGGTCAAGGAAACACTCGTAATGCAAAATGAAATTAGCTGCTTTTTTCTGCTTTCTGGTTGTTATCGCATTGCTTCGTGATTTGAACTATTTTAAATCTCCTCAACTTCTTATTATCAAGTTATGTTGTTAGGAATTTTCCTGATTTCTTTGATCCACATTGTCCATTATGAACTTTATGGCACTAGAATTTTATTACTACGAAAGACGGATGTTAATTTTCAGGGCTGATTTGGGTTGTCCTGTATTCAACAGGAAAGTTTCAGATTATTACTTTTGAGGAGTTCATTTCAATTGCACTGGATGCACCAAGAGTTGTTGGAATTTATCCCGAGATTAAAAATCCGGTGTTAATCAATCAGCATGTAAGTACCTTTATTGCATATTTCTCAGAGAATTTACCTTCAGATCATAATTGATCATTTGAAAAGGAATGGACTGTTTTTTTTTTTTTTGTATTTTATTTAAAAAGTATATGTTCCCGAAACAACTTCCAACGATTCCTATGATACCTCTTACATTCCTTGGACTGTGGCATTAGAAATGCCAGTGAAAAGCAAAGAACTTATCTCTCATTTTCCAATTAGTAAACCATGTGAAACTAGGGTCGGTTTTAAAATTCGGTGAACTGTGTCATTTGAATGATATTTCCTTTTAGCTTTGATTCCTTTGATTTCGGAAAATTGCCTTCAACAGGTAAAATGGCCAAATGGGAAGAGATTCGAGGACAAGTTTGTGGAGGCACTTAAGAAGTATGGATATAAAGGTTCATACATGTCGAAAGATTGGTTGGAAAAACCTTTATTTATACAGTCCTTCGCTCCAACTTCACTTGTGTACATATCAAATCTTACTGACTCGCCAAGGATCTTCTTGATCGATGATGTTACGATTCCGACTCAGGATACTAATCAGGTTTGTCCTCGATGCACCCTTGTTATTTCCACCTTTAGTTTTTGTATAATGCCCCCATAAGACATCATTCTAAAGCAGAGTTCACAAAATAGTTTAAATCAAAGACATGTTTCGGGGAAAATAAAAGATGTTTCCAGCATTGCTAAGATTGCATGATATATTGTTAATTTCTTCACGAGTATGGGGTCAATCGAAAGAAAATTTCTACCTGATATTAATTTTTTACAATTAAAACATGAAATATGGCCTTGTACCTTAAAACATAAGCTAATGGAATAAAATGTTGGCATTGCAGTCATATTGGGAAATTACATCGGATAAGTATCTCGACTTTATTAAGGAATACGTGGTCGGCATCGGACCTTGGAAAGATACAGTGGCTCCTGTAAAAGACAATTACTTGCAAGTACCAACAGATCTTGTTGCTCGAGCACACGTTCGGGATCTACAGGTACTTACTATCTATAGCTTTGGGTTGTCAACATTTTCTGTGATTCGTAATAACTGCTTCGATGTGCGATATTGGTTTCTGATACAGGTTCATCCATACACTTACCGCGACGAAAACTCGTTTTTACACTTCGATTTTCATCAAGATCCATACCAAGAATATGATTATTGGTTAAACAAGATTCGAGTTGATGGTCTGTTTACAGACTTCACAGGAAGCCTGCATAATTTTCAGGAATGGACATCGCCTCTCAGGAAATGATATTTAAGGAAAAGGATACTGCATCAAAATTGTTGGATAAATTGCATTTTAATCCCTTTCTATACGATAGATTACATCTATGTCTTCATCTTGAGAAGAATAGTGATTTTTTTATGCTTAGCCAAATTCCAACCTTCAACTGTGTTTTATACTCCATGTTTCATTGTAAACAAGGTTAGTCAAAGTGGTAAGCAGTTTGATATCGCTTAAATAGACCTCAAGTTTGAGACATTTTGTATGCAAAAAATCCTCGCCAGAAGACTCACCCATAAAATCCGAGTAAATTAAAACTTGAAAATTTAGATCCTTCCATCAAAATCCGAGTAATTCGCAATTCTAATTCGAAGTTTCAATCCTTCATCACCAAGGTAATCTTAGTTCCTTTCAAAATTTGATTTTTTTTTCATCAAAGACCATGTCGCAAAGATTTTTTGATCGATTGAGATGGGAGGAGGAATGTTTTATTTTTAATTTTTAAGTAATTAATTAAATACATTTATTAATATTATTAGTTTAATAGAAAATGTTTGAAAAGGGATTAAATTGTAGAATATTAAAATTTTAAGAATTAATTTTTTAAAATTAAGACTAAATTAAAATAAAATTTAATATTTTATTATTATAATAATTTTATTAACCATCAAGTCATTTCCAATAACATGTTACTTTTTTAAAGCTTGACGATTATTTTTTAACTTTTTATAATCGGTGGACTAAATAAATATTCTACAATTTACCCCCCAAAAAATCTAATACTATATTTTACAACTGCTGCTGACCTGAAGAAGACAACCCAGTAAAAAAGCCACACGTGTAAAAAGAAATTTCGGCTGAAATATCTGAACGTCGCACCGTCTACTTAGACCCCGAGGGTTTTACTCTGAGCTACAAGTTCCCGGTATCCCATAATCAAAAGGGTAAGCTTCGAAAAAGCCGTAAACTTTATTTTCAATTTCTTTAGCTTTTCATCATTCATTTCGATCTGTTGATTAGGCCGTTCTTCTGTTTTATTTGAAAGGGTTTTCTCTTCATTGCCGTGCCGTTTTCAGATTTTCCTTTTTTTCCCTTTTCCCCGATTTTTTCTTGTAGTATCTGATTTCTGTTTTGACGTTTCATAATATTGTGTAATAATCTGCTTCGGTTGCTTAAGATCGTGAAGGATTGGGTTTCTTGGGAGTGATTGAAAATCGATATTTAGCTGCTGTTTCGTTCTTTTCTTGTTTGATTTTGTGACATTTGAGCTTGAAAAGGAAAGAACTTTTTTCTCAGAAAATAAAATTTTTGGGTATTTTGGTTTAGGGTTTTAAGAGTGATGGAGATAAGAGATCAATAGAAATGAAAGTTCAAATCTTGTAAAATAGGGTACTCTGTTTCTTTTTAGATATACCTTTAATATTTGTGTGTGCTCAACTTGTTCTGTGTTTTCCATATAATTGGAGGCTTATACTTTTCATACTTATCTTCAAATATGTATCGGATGAAGGTCTTTATGGAAAAATAAATAGTTTGGGTAAACATAGTCGAAAAATAACATACGGTTTTTTGACTACTTTTATCTTTTATGCTTGGTATCTTAAAATTGCAGGTTTTATCATAGCTTGTTAAGTTGTTGTTGTTGTTATTATTATTATTCTACTTTATATGTTTCATTTCCTCAAAGTGAAGTTTTTATTTTGTTTCTCTTAGGTATTAGCAATGGCTTTCTTAAGTAAAATCGGGAATATGCTTAGGCAGACCTCGACTACGCAGATTAATGCTCACTTTTCTGCTTCAAGGCCAGGCCTTTTTCAAGTGTTCCGGTGCATGTCAAACTCGCCAAGCTCGAAAGTTTTTGTAGGAGGTGTGCATCCAACTTTCGTTTGTACTTTAGGTGCAAACTATTTTCTGTTGCCTGTTTTTCTTAGGGTTTCTTGTGAACTTTCTTTGATTTCAGGTATTTCATTCCAAACTGACGACCAAGGTCTGAGAGACGCTTTCAGCCAATATGGTCAAGTTGTTGAAGGTATGATGCGATGAATGCATTTGCTTATTTCAATTTGTAACTGCCACTATGAAAGTGATTCAAAAGTTAATTGAGATGCTTAAATATTTACCTCTATGTGTTGAGTGTGTCATGTTGGTTCATAATTTTTTAGTATAATGGCATGTCCCATGAAGATTTAGATGCCACCTTTGAACTGTTTTCAAAATGAATGTGTGTTTTTAACTTCTAGTTTGTGCGGGCTTGTGAATATGGTGCACTTTGAGTTTGCAGTGAAGTTTGTTTGATGGCCACTGCTTTTGTCTTTGTAAAACAACTGATTAATTCGATATTTATTGTAGCAAGAGTAATTGTGGACCGAGAAACAGGCAGGTCTAGAGGATTTGGCTTCGTCACATACACCAGTACTGAGGATGCTTCCAGTGCAATACAGGCCTTGGATGGACAGGTAATATAAGCCATCTACGTATCTATTTTTAGAGTAATTTACTTATTCCTTTCATATTGGAAGTCTTGGAATATCCGCAGGTTGCAGCTGTTTCAGTAAGCCTCATAGGAATGCTGATGTATTTTATAATGAGCATATATATGCTTTAACCTTTGTACAATGAGATCAAAATTAGAATATGACGCATGTAATTTCCGCTTTGAAATCCTATTGCGTCTTCTCCTCTCATGGTGCTGCAACTATGGTCAAAGCTTTTGCATTGTGTTGGCTTCACAAATTCACTATTAGCATCTAGAAATATAGTGTCTCCTGTCAGGGCTTCAATGTTCATGTTATGACTCTTTTTCCCTTGGCAACTTATCGGGATCACTTTCATATGTGCTAGTAACTCTTAATCTTTTTTATCAGTTGTTTTTTTTCTATTAACTACAAGTTCCACATTAATTTTCTCAATCACCTCAACTTACGAATAATTTTCATTACTTTAAAATTTTTGTTATGTAGGCCTTAATGTTCGCATGTATGTACAAGTAATTGGTTTGGCCTGTGAGATGTTTTATCATCATAATATTCTTGGTTAATCTGTCTTGGTAAAGATAAGGGTGAAACAGTAGTTTTATCTGTCTATCCTGTTTGTTTGATTTTGCTGATGCTTAACAGCTTTGGTTCTTATGTCCATGGTAGTTATTTGCGGGATCTGGTTTTTGTCTGAATTCTTATAGGTTCTCCATGGCCGTCAAGTAAGAGTAAACTATGCAGCTGAGAAACCTCCTCGTAACTATGGAGGTGGCTATGGTGGTGGCGGTGGATATGGAGGTGGTGGCGGTAATTATGGAGGTGGCGGTGGATATGGAGGTAGTAATTATGGAGGCGATGGTGGCTATAACAGAAATGCCGGCCCCTCTTCTGGAAATTATGGAGCTAATGTTGGATATGGTGGTGGTGGTGGTTTTGATCAATCTGCTGCAACCAATTTTGATAGTGGGAGTTTCAATGGTGGTGGTGGTGGTGGCATGGATAATGTTGCCACTGGTGGTCCAGCTGAATATGGAAGTCAGAATATGGGATTTGCTGGTGGTGATCGATTTGGTAGTGCCGAAGACGGCTTCAAGGAGGAAGGAGAAGCATTTGACTCAAATGAGCCAGTGAACCAGAACTTCCGGGACGAGGACGATGAGAATGGAAGTGATTTCGCCGAAAGGGCATGATTCAAGTCTTTTAGTAGTAGTAAATTGATGGGTTATGGTCGTTACTCTCTTGGAAACCAAATTTTATTTTGGCTTTTGGTCTTTGTAAAACTTTAATCACTTGAGTTGTCTCTTTGGTGGAGAAGTGAAAATTTCCTGGGAATAATTTTATATTCAGCCCGACTCGAGTTTGAATATTTTTTGTTTTTAAAATTTGAACAAGATTTGAGATTAGAATGGAATTGGTTGATATCAAATTAGCAATGTCCTCCTCCATGCTACTGTTACTGCAATAAAACTCACCATTCATACAAACCAAGATGAGAATTCTGAGGAAGCAATTCTCAGAATTTATATCCTTATTCAAGTTTATGCAATTACGAAAAAAATAATCCAACGCATCAAACTAAAAGGGAACAACAGCAAATATGAACCGCAATTTTTAAGATGCTCTATATGATCTTCGAAATTTTAAGATTTTTAAGTCAAATTGATGTAAATCGTAAATATAAAAAATAAATTTATTGTTTTATTTTAAAATTATAATCGAATTGATAAAATATATAAAGGTTAAGTTTTAAATGTTATACTAATAGGAAGGAGACAACTGATGAAGACCCGTTAACACATTTGAAATGTTAATTACTAGATCGACGATTTTTTAAATTTAGTGACTAAAATAAAAACAATCACATAATTAGTGATTAACCGATAATTTTATTTAATAATAATAATAATAATATTTAAGTTAAATAGTAAAATTTTAATACATAGCTGCGTAAAATTAATTTTACACAAGTTTATATATTTGCATTATAAAACTTAAATCTTAAATTTTTAACCCTAATCTTAAAAAACTAAATTTTAACCCTTAAACCATATACCTTAAATATTAAACATTAATCTTAAATTTTAAACCCTACAACATAGACCCCTAAATTTTAAATCATAAACTAAAATCATAACTTTTAAAAATAAAAAATAAAAGTTTACGCCGCATGTATATTAAAATTTTTTCTTTAAATTATTTAGCCACTAAAATAAACCTAGCTGAAAAAGTCATAATAGTCGACGGTTCATAATGTTTTAAATCCAGTTCCACCATCCCCTGATCAAAAGAACTTGGCTCTGCAAAATTTCAGCAAGCTTTATTAACAAAATCACAAATAATAAAAAAAAACTGGAGAATCGAGAAATCACAAAAGAAACTCCACCAAGATTCAACCTTTATCCCAATTTTGACCACCCAAATGGCCTCAAACCAAAGACCCAAGACCCTCCTTGATTCCCTAGGTGAAGAAATCATCAGAATCCTAACCCCTGTTTCAATCTGCATGTTTTTGGTCGTCCTTTTGGTCTCAATTCTCAACTCAAGTTCTTCACTTTCCGTAACATCCATTGCAACCATAGCTTACTCAGAAACCAGCTCAGATTCATCCTGGGACAAATTCCTAGGTGCCCTTTTGAATTCCTTAGCATTTGTTGCTCTTGTCACTGTTGCTACCTTCATTTTGGTCCTCTTTTTTTACCTCAGATGCACTAACTTCTTGAGAATCTATATGGGGTTTTCTTCTTTTATTGTTTTGGGATTCATGGGTGGTGAAATTGCCTTGTTTCTGATTGAAAAATTCAGTGTTCCTATTGATTGCATTACCTTTTTGGTGCTTCTGTTCAATTTTGCTGTTATTGGTGTTTTGGCTGTTTTCATGTCAAAAATGGCGATTGTTGTGACACAAGGGTACTTGGTTTTGATTGGATTGTTGGTAGCTTATTGGTTTACTCTTTTGCCTGAATGGACTACTTGGGTGTTGTTGGTTGCAATGGCATTGTATGATCTTGCTGCTGTTTTATTGCCTGTTGGACCTTTAAGGCTCCTTGTAGAGCTTGCTATGTCGAGGGAGGAAGATATCCCAGCTTTGGTTTATGAGGCTAGACCAGTTACACATCTTGATCCTGCTTCGGGGCCTGTTCAAAAACGGATTTGGAGAGAAAGGCGAAATGTTAGGATAGATTCGGAGGGTAATTCAAGTTTGAATAGCAATGTTAATGTTGTTTCTGATTCAAATTCTCCTGCTAGTATTGTTCAAGCCTGTCATGGTGGTACAAGAATCGCTAGAGTGGAAGAGGTGCAGGTTTCGGAGAGGGATGCTGAGCTTTCGGCGCTGTTGATTGATCGCAGAATGGACGGTCAAGATGGTATGTCGGCTGAAAGCTTGATGCTAGAAGGTATGGGGTTAGGTTCATCTGGTGCTATCAAGCTTGGACTGGGGGATTTCATATTCTACAGCGTGTTAGTCGGTAGGGCAGATATGTATGATTTTATGACAGTGTATGCATGTTATCTTGCAATTGTAGCTGGTTTGGGCGTTACATTGATGCTATTGGCATTGTATCAGAAAGCTCTACCGGCTCTTCCTGTGTCGATAGCACTCGGTGTGTTGTTTTATTTCTTAACAAGGTTCTTACTTGAAGTTTTCATTGTACAATGCTCTGTGAATCTTGTGATGTTTTAAAGTTCTACATTATTTCATGCTTTAAATCATAAGACATATGGCACCCTAAACTCTATGATCACTTCTTATGATTCATTTTCTTGATCATGATCTATGTGTTTTCCCCTTATATGATTTAACTATCTGTTTGTCTTTCATTAGAGATCTGTAATTGAATTTGAAACCCGGAATGAGGTATCTAATTAGCAATTTGAGAAGCATTCATTAGGATTCAGTTTGATTTTTGTTATGATTGTTCGAACTTTTTCGGTTTAGTACAATGGAAGCTGAGGATATCTGATTATATAGTTAAAAATATATTCCTTCAAGGATGAAAAAAATCGACTTTATCCGTGTCTAACATAGTAATATAGATTGTATCGAACTATAGTTTTGAGAAAATGTGTATGAAGAGTGCATTGGTTAGAAACTTAGATTCAAAATGTTGAACGTAGTGAAGAATACAAGTCCTATATGTATAAACTGCAAAGATTTCAGTCTTGATTTCAATCTGATTCTCAAATGTTAAATTTCATCCATGGAAAACAATATTCTTTGTGCATTTAGCCATACAGGAGATCCTTTCTTGGTTTTCTCTACAATTTGCTGTTTCAATAGCTTCTCCATTTCATCATCATATTTCACTACATTCACCTTCCCTTACATTCCTATCAAGTAATTCCTGAACCGATATAGGGTTTGATTTTCCAAATATACAAAAAAAAAAACTTGGGAAAAAATTAGCACAACACATCCATCATCCACACCCCAAGTTCGAGTTCTTGGACTTTCAGGTTTCTAGTTGCTAAAACAAAGAAACAGAAGCATCCAGCTTCAAACATGCAAATTATATGATCAAATATTCTAGTTTCAAGATTTGAAATGAACATATTTGATAGGAGTAAATTACCTGACGGATCCATGAACTATGCTTAAGGACAAATTAAACTCTACTATGAAAATTTTTAATTATTTAAAATTATTTTTCCTCACCCAGTTTCCTAGGACTTTGTCCTGATTAATCCAGACCGACCCGCACACTTGACTTTGGTGGTTGAATCTCCTAGCGCGAAATTTTCTACATACATAAGGCTTTGAATTCGAGACATGCTTAAGCGATACCAAGCTGCTTATTACTTGGACCAACTCCATTGGTATTTAAAATCAATTTATCATTAAAAACTTCACATAAATTTATAATAACAAACTTATAGTAAGATAATAATCGGAAATAACCGTTAAAGATATTAAATACAATACGTTAAATGATAATTAAAATTATTAAACAATAATTAAAAATATTAAAGCTATGATTATGTTAAAAAAATAATAACTGAAATCGTTTTCTGTTAAATAATCATATTATTAATAAATGATCAAGAAAATTATATTTGTATTTATTTATTTTTATTTTCTAGATCTACTTGATGATTAGTTCATATAAATTATAGAATAGTGAATTTATGTACTTACGAAACTATTATCAAATTTTATGGTTTTTTGCTTTAGATGTGGGAGTATAGGTTATCTAATGAGGATGTGGATGTGTACTAAGGAGTATAGGAGGAGAGCAAAACTCGATTTCACTCGACGCGAAAAAAAATTCGATTCGACGTGATACTAAGAGCTACCAATAATTATTAGATAACTAAGGATAAGATTTGTGGTCTCAAATTCTCTTCAAATCAATATTTTACATGGAAAAGAAAAAGTTAGGTAAACACTGAAACCATACCCCCCTCAGTTCATCCATTCATTCAAAGGTTTCTTCAACCCCGGAATGTGATAATCAAGCTTGAGAACAGTAGGGTGGCAAAGGGGATGAGACCATGGAGCCTTAAACCTCCGTTACTGTAGTCCATGTTGATCCCGATTCCGGAAGGGCTTAAGCTGGTGCCGACTCCTCCCAACACTCCTGCCGGTGTTGTTGAACTGTACGGTGTTGTTGTGCTTGTCGGGGTGGTTGTGGCCGGGATCATTGTTGAGGGCGTCGTTGTTGTGGTGGTGCCTGCGGCACTGATTCGAACCAAAAAGTCATCCAGTATTTTCCAAAAGCAAAGAATCATACAAGAAGTAACAATGCATAGCACAAAATTATATAAGACCGTCTTATTAACTCGGTTTACTTTTAAAAAACTGGAAATAATTATATTACATCTAATAAAAATATAACATTTTATTATTAAAATATAATTATTGAAATATAACTAGAAATACTTCACAACCGCTCTTTCTTGGGACAAAATGTGTAACTGGTTATGTCAGTCACCTTAGAATTTTTTGTATAATGATAAAAAAAAGTATGATATACATTACGTTATTATTTTAGTACACGTAATAATAATGAATATATTGTTTAAAATATTTGGTAGAGCATAGAAATTTTAGAGTAGCTTACAAATGTTGGTATTAGTCTAGTTATATTAAGTTGCTTCATTCACAACTGTTAGTATTTGAACTTATAAGAGATAACTTTACTGAAATAGAGAGGAATATGGTTTGAAATTGAGGTATTTATTTTAATAAATAATTATAACAAAATGTAATTGATAAATCGTAAAAATAACAAACATTATGGTGAAGGAGAGAAAACCTTAGAGAATTAGTTCATCGTAGTCGTTGGTGCAACGACAAGAGAACTTTTCGATGAGGACGTGGTAGTTAAAGACATTAAAATCATTCCTGCCCTAAAAAAATAACTATCTTTTTTTATAGTAGAAGAAGGGAAAAAGAAAATCACTGGAGATAAAAGTATAACATTATCGTTGTCATCTGAAATACTAATGACATTTACTGACGGTGAGAATGAAATAATAGTATTAGGCGGTTTACTCTTTCTGATTTGGACGGAGAACTATGGTTGGTTTTGATTCGAAGGAAGGAAAGAGAATAAGGGGAAATACGCCGGAGAAGATGATAAACAATAGTGTTGAGATATTTAATTTTGATATAACTCAATGAAAAATATTTTTGTACTTGAACAAATATTGCAAAATAATTCAAAGTCCATCAAACTTAAAAATATATGTTTAAAAGGTTTTAAAAGTGTTTTTGAGTTGTTAACATGCTTTCAAAATACATTAAAAGTCAAAAATCAGTTGTTGGTACCAGGTCTTTCCTCATATTGATATGCAGTGTGTCCCTATTTTTCAGTGAGCAACCTTCTTACCGATACAAGCTTGGCCGTACCGATACGCAAGGCACTACCGTACCAATACAGATGTATTGTGTACCAGTATGCTCTGTATTTTATGCAACATTTTTTTTTGTTTTGACAGGTATCAATACCTACTTTCGAGTACCGATACCCAATATTGCAGAAATGCATTTATGGCTCGAACTAAAGTCCCCAACGGCTAGTTTTCATCCCAACAACTATAAACAACTAATTTTTCATTTCACGCTATAAATACAAGCCTTGTACACTTGAACAAGAAGATGATGGACATCTAAGCTTAAAGATCAAGAGAGTAGAGTTTTTTTTTATTGTATATTTTGTTTATCTCTTGCAATTCTTTAGTCCAATCTTAGTGAGCTAAATTCTGTAAACACCCACCTAGAGAGGTATTATTTTTACATTGTCAATATCTCATAATTAAGGGATATGTTCTAGTTGAGCTTTATAAAAATAAGAAGAGTGTTTTATCTTAGTCCGTGAAAAGATAGGGATATAAGGTTACGCATTGTCCTTAAAGGCAAGAATTCATTGTTAGTGAACTGAGAAATCCTTTGTGTGGATGCTAAGATAGTAGATGTAGACTTTGGTTAGAAGGTCGAACCACTCTAAAATTAAATGTGTCAAATTATCCATTTTTTTATTTTTATTTTCTCAAATTCAAAAAAAACCTCTACACCCTTATCAACGCTAATTATGGTTAAAAACATCGAGTCTTGCTCAAAAGTCCCCTCCCAGTTTGCCTTATGTGGGTATTTATACGCCTCTGACCGGTAGCAATGTCAATCTTAGATTTGATAAGTAATAATAGGTTGTAGGGTTAAATCCGACTATCGGATGGATAGTCGAGTCAGTTGTTAGACTTTATAGATTATGACAACAATAAACTTTAACTCTTAACGGCGGTTGCGTCAGAGAATCTTCTGAAGATTTAGGAACTCTACATGCGAAGGTGTTGTGGGAAAAGAATCCCGAAGAAAAAGTAGCAGTGGAGGACTTGAAGACAAAGGTACAACAACATCACTTTAATCAACTCCAATCACGGGTAATAAATAAAAATTATGGTAAAATACACAAATGGTCATTAAATTATCTCTTAAAATTATAAAATGGTCATCAAATTTTTTAAAGTTACATAATAGGCATTAAGCTTTAATTTTTGTTACAAATTAGTCACTCAGCCATTAATTGTCGTTAAGTGGGTGATATGACAGTTACAAAAATTTGAATAATAGAACATTTAATCCTCTATATTGACATATTCAATCAATCTATTCATAATTTAACCATCATTATTTATGCCTAAATTGATTAAATGCGTAAATATTGAGGATCAAATATGTTATTATACAAATTTTCGTAACTACGTCTCCAAGTTAATGGCGCTGTGACCATTTTGACATAAAAACTAATTTTAATACATGTTATGTAACTTTTGAAAGTTCGATGACCATTTTGTATTTTTAGGGATGGTTTAGTGACCATTTGTGTACTTTACCCTAAAAATTATTTCTATTTAGGTTCACAAGTTGAAATGAATGTTAGGTCTTGAACCCAATAACTGGTCCTAATGAAAAAGCAGATGATATTCATCCTAGTAGACCCAAGTTCAAATCGTTTAGCCTGCAAGGTGTGTGTATTGTCAAAGGGTTAAGAATATGTATGAACAGATACTACTTTATAATCACCTTAAGACTATTAAAAAGAATGTTAGGTCTTAGATTGAAGTTATGTCTACTTTTCATAAGTAGAAATTTAGGGGTTTTGTGTAAAATTATTCCTCCATGACTTAGTAACCCATCATTTTGGGTGTTAAACTGACAATTTGAAGAGAAATTATTCCAATTTACCATCCGAATGGAATGAATTTCATTTGGTTGGTCTAATATCATTGTAGCTGTCTTTCGGGTGGTAAGAATTTTATTCCAACATCAATATCCAAAAAAAAAGGCCTACAAATTCTTAAATTGTGTATGTGCACATGTACTTCCAAGTTTTGTGAAGATAACAACATATGAAAAGATGGAAAAGAAGCGTACCTGACACTAGATGGGAAAGCACACCCAGCAAAGCCTGTAACAATAGTTTAATTGAAATAATTATACTTTTAGCCCCTTTAAAATTTTAATAATTTAACTTAATCCTCATTTACCCTTAAATAGAAAAAAATTGTATTTCTGTTCCTTTCGACAAATAATAATGAAAAAACTTTGATACACAGGCCGTGTAAATTTTAGTTTACACGTGCCTTTTAGTTTTAAGGGTTGCAATTTTAGTTTAAGATTTAAGGTTTAGGGATTTAGGTTGTAGGAATTAGAATTTAAGGTTAGTGTTTAGAATTTAGTGTATATGGTTTAAGGTTTAGGATTTAGTTTTTTAGGGTTAAAAATTTAGGATTTGAGTTTTATAGTGTAAATACACAAACTTGTGTAAAATTAATTTTACACAGCCTGTGTATCAAAGTTTACCCAATAATAATTCAACCTAAGATATTATCTTTTGATTCTATTTCGGCTTCCAAAACAAAATTTTTAACTTATAATAAGTTGAAAAAGGATGTCTTTATATTAAAAAAACATGTATAATCAAATTGGTTGAATTAATGACATAATAAAAAATAAAGGGTAAAGTTCACAAATGGTCACTAAGCTATCTCAAAATATTTATTTTAATCGTCAAACTTTCAAATATTATAAAATGATCATTAAATTCTAATTTTTGTTACGAAAGAGATAAAACTTAATCAAATAACTTGAAAAATGATAGATAAATCTCAAATATATATATATATATATATATATTTTATTTTTGCTTTAAAGAAAAGGGAAAAAATGTAAATGCAGAAAGTAGAGACAAGGGGAATTACTAGGGTCAGAAGAAGAGATAATGGCAGTGCCAGCAAAATCACAAGAACCCAGAGCTTGGGCTTTCCTTTGGAAATAACTGTTGACTGCATAATTACAGTGTGCCCTTACAGTGTTGGGGTTGAAACAAGGGCCATTGGAATGGATAGGGTTACAATCAGCTCCAGCTCCACATGCATAATCCAATGTCTTCTGCAACATTGCATCCCCAACTCCATCTTTGCATACACACCATGTTGCACCTGTTTAAAACAAAATCAGCCACTTCGGCAATAACAAACGTTATATAGCGGCTACAGTACCGTCCGAAGTTATTATTACAAAAAATAACGGTTCACAATAACCGCAATAGCATTTGTTATGTGTGCACCTGTAATAAAATATTGTAACCGAAGATGCAGACTTAAGGGTTTGTGCTGGGGGAAAGGAACTTACTTGAGGGGCCGGTGATGGCCAACATGAGCAGTGTAAGCAGAAAGGCAGCCATGGGAGAGTGTTTGTGAGTAGAAAAGGGTTTGAGATAAGAGAAAGGGAAGTCTGTCACTCAAGCTGGTATGAAACAAAGAGAGAGCATCGGGCAGCAGTAAATGGTATGGTGGGATCCTTATCAATGCTGCCATATGTTTGGTGTCTCCTTCTGCACTGTATTTTTTCTTCTTTTCATGCATATGTTCAACATTATTTATCTCTTTAATTTTTTTTACTGGATTTGGCAATTTAATTTTGAAAAGAAGAAAAAAAAAGTTTAAGGGTGTAAAAAGTCTTTGAATTTAAAAAAAATAATTAAGTTTCTGATTTTTTTACATCCAATTAAGCCCTTGAATTAATTAAGCCATTGAACAAAAAAAATTGAATCAATTAAGTTCTTTGGCTAATTTTGACTATTAAATCTTGATAATTTTTCTTTAGATATTACTTTCACATGATAACTACAGGTCGATCATGTTATATTTACATATTTTTTTAAAAAAATATTTTTTATAAGTTTTAGGCTTAAGGGTTCAATAAGCCCCTAAATTTTTGCAAAAAAATCAATTAAGCCCCTAAATATTTTTGCACCCAATTAAGCCCCAAACTTAAGAAAAAAAATCAATTTGACCCTTTGACCAATGTTGCCCGTTAACTTTAACAGTTTTTTTTTAATTTTTGACGTGTGTCGCAACACAATAATGCCACTTTTCGTTTCTATAAATTTTAAATTTTAAAAAATAGAAAAAATCTTAAAAAAATAAAAATTCTAAACATTATTTTAAAATATAAAAAAATATTATACTTCAAAATTTATTTAAAAATAATAAATAATAATTTTTCAAAAGATTAAGATATTTTTAAAAAGTACAAAATTAAAAAGTATCAATTATTATTATTATTATTATTATTATTATTATTATACAATTATAAAAATAATTTAAAAAATATATAAACAATAAAATTTATTTTGATTTTCAAAATAGCTTTTATTGTTTTATATTAAAAAATATTTTTTATATATATTTTTTAAAATATAAAGGAGTGATATGGCCTCTAATCCTAACAAAAAATCTAAAGGGGTGACTCCTTCCAATGAGAGGTTGAAGGTGGTTCCAATAGTAGCTGGCAGTCAGGTTGAGGTAGTTACGTGCACTGTTGTGCGAAGATCGGAGAAACATACGGCAGTTATGATTGTTGAATTGCAGACCCCAAAGAATGCCTCGGCTGGTGGAAAAATCGTGAAAGCTCAGGGTAATGCGGGTCGTTTGCTTAGCGAAGGGGGTCACCATGGGATTTTGATAAAAAAAACAGCTGAGATTAAGTCCTCTGTGCAGCCAGCTCTTTTGGATTGGATGTATAATTTTTTGAAGAGGCTAGACTCGGCGGACACAGGTGGATGCAGTGGCTCCGGTGGAGTTGAGGTCTTGTCATCCCGCGATAGTGAGGTGCTTCCTTCGGTGATGGATGTTCCTTTGGTTGCTAATGAATCTGACCATGTAGCTGGTACCATTGATCAAGATGGTTCGCAGCAAGATATGAAGCAGTAAGTTCCACCTTTTTCTTTCATTTCTTTATGATGACTAGTTTATTATTTGGAACTGTCAGGGTGCAGCTAGTTCAACATTTCGTGAGATTTTCTGCTCCATTTTACGTGATTATCAGCCGAGAGTGATGTCCTTGTTTGAGCCTAGAATAAGTGGTCGAAGAGCAAACAAGTAGATTGCAGCGTTGGGTTTTGCTAATTCTTTTCGGATTGAGGCGTATGATTTTAGTGGGGGCTTATGACTTTTGTAGGATGAATCGATTGAGCTGGAGTTATTCATATTTCAAATCAGTTTCTGAATGGCCAATTTCGGACCATAAGGAATCCTTCTTGTGTGCATTTTACTTCCGTGTATGCAAATCCTGAAGTCTCAAAATATAAGCATTTATTGGATAAATTGGCCAAGATTGATCCGGGCCCTGATGTTTCTTGGGTTTTAGAGGGCGACTTTAATAGCATTCTTTCTCCAGATAAAAGGCAAGGTAGATCGGGTAGTGCTATTGCTGGTAGCCGTCTGTTCACAGATTTTTTTTTCATAATTCTAGGCTTATAGACCTTGGTTTTTGTGGTCAACCGTTTATCTGGAGTCGTGGGGATATATATCAACGTTTGGATCGGTGTGTGTCTAATGATACTTGGAACATGTGCTTTTCGAATTCTTTTGTTCAGCATTTGGATAAGTTAGGGTCTGGTCACCGCCTGTTACTATTATAGTTGGTTGATGCTCAGCGAGTTTCTCAGTCTCGTCCTTTTTGATATCTAGCGGCATGGAAGGAGCATCCGCAGTTTCAGGAGTTCTTGATCTCCGTTTAGAAGATTGATATACCTTTAGAAGTTAATGTAGGTAACTTTCGGAGTATGGTCACCACATGGAACAAGAAAGTTTTTGGGCATATTGGGCAGAAGAAACGACAGTTGTTAGCGCGGCTCCGTGGTATTGATCGGACCTTGCAATCTTAGCATTTTGAATTCTTGGTCGATTTGGAGAGGAAACTCAAAGAGGAGTTGGACATCGTGCTTGATCAGGAGGAGAGCTTTTGGCGCCATAAGGCTTGTATTAATTGGGTGTTGTATGGGGATCGTAACACCAAAATTTTCCATACATCTACTATCGCTCGTCGTCGTAGAAATACCATCTCGGTGTTAAAGAGGGTCGATGATACTTGGTGCTATGATTTGGGTGAACTTTCAGGTATGGCTATAGACTTTTACCGAACCTTCTTTTCTAGTGCAAATGGTCCAGCCAAGCCATATAGTGTCCGAGGATGTTTTCTATCGATTTACCGAGCTTATATACATGGTTTGGTTCGTCTGGTGATAGATGCTGAGGTCCGGGAAGCTTTATTCAACATGGGGCCATTGAAAGTTCCAGGGGTAGATGGATTGCAGGCGATGTTTTATCAGCGTAACTGGGCTATTATTGGTGTATTTGTTTGTCAGTTTGTTCGACAGGTTTTTGAGGGTGGTATTATGCCTGTCGATATCAATAAAACTCTACTGGTTCTTTTGCCTAAGGTTGCAATTCTAGAGAAGATGAGTCAGTTTTGGCCAATTAGCTAATGTGATGTTGTGTACAAGGTGATCACTAAAATTATTGTGAATAGACTGAAACCATTGTTGCCTGTGTGGGTTTCTGAAAATCAAACAAATTTTGTTCTGGGGCGTGCCATTACGGATAATTTATCATCATATAGGATGTCATACATACGATAAGGTGCAAAATTGGTCGTAAAAGGTAGATGGCGATAAAGATTGATCCCGAAAAAGCTTATGATAAGTTAGAGTGATGGTTTATAAATGATACACTTGCTGACATTGGGATCTCGGATACCTTAGGAAAATTGATCCTCCATTGTGTTTTTTCGGTGTCTACTCGGTTCTCTAGAATAGGACTACGACTGAATTTTTCACTCTGTCTCGAGGTATTTGCCAGAGTGATCCGTTGTCCCTATATCTTTTTGTTCTTTGTATGGAGCGATTAGCTCAGGCTATACAGTTGGAAGTTATTGCTAGGCGGTGGAAACCTTTTTACATGTCTAAATAGAGCTAAGGTATCTCACATTTTTCTTTGCGGATGATATGCTCCTTTTATTTGAGGCATCGATATATCAGTTTCTAGTTATTCGGGTTGTGCTGGATGAGTTATGTATTGCGTCTGGCCTAAAGTGAGTATTGCTAAGACCACTATATTCTTTTTAATGAATGTGTTACATTTTTTACGGTCTCAGATTAGTGACTTTTTCGGGTTTAAGGAGGTGTCTGATCTTGTTAGATATTTAGGGGTGCTTGTTCTACATAAAAACGTGTCTTCTGCATCGTATAAATATTTGATAGAATTGGTACATAACAAATTAAGTGGGTGCAAAAGCTGTCCTTTTAGCCATTTCAACTTATACAATGCATACGGCGGTGATCCCAAAGAAGACGCAATACAGAAGGTCAATTTAAAAATCTTATGCAAAAAATATTGTGTAAAGTTGGCCCTGTTTTAAAAATCTTATGCAAAAAAAATTATGTAAAGTTAGCCCCGTTTTCAAAATTTAAGGTGAAAAGGCTTTAAGCTCAATTTAAAAACTTATGAAGATGAGCTAAAGAAAATAATTAATTTTAGAAAAAGAACTTAAAATTGAGATCAAAATTAGACACTCGAATATTAAGTGCGAGAGTGCTTTCATTTCAATCTGACAAAGATCAGCTTAAGTGAAACTTATGTTTAAAGGACCGCGAGGATTGCGGCGAAACGTGTACCTGTAAAGTCCTTTTTGGGCTATTATGCTTCTGAGAGGAACATTTCCCATACCTAATTTCTATCTCATTTAAGTGGCTCTCTTGACCTAACTCACCATGCCCCATCCTTCCCTCATTTAGGTGTCGATCAGGCACTTGAAGCTTGACGTTCCTTGAAGAAAGGTTAACCCTTATACGAGGGATGTGATCTAAAGAGATGTGATCTAAAGAAAAAATTATCCAACTCAGATATCCACATATGATCGAAATGGTCTTTATTGGCTTGTAATGTAGGCTATGGCTCACGGTTATGAAAGAAAAGATATAAAGGTCCAAATAAGTGTTTATGGGTGATGAAACCAAGGATCATTTCTTCTTGGTGAAATATCCTCTATACACTTATTGATCGGAATATGCTCAAATGAAAAAAACTTATTTGATTTATTTCTTGGATCGTTCTAGACTGCCCATTTCTAGGTTTTCACCCTAGAGTTTATTTCCCCTTTTGTAGCTTTGGAATGTGTGGCTATGGAATGATTTGTGTCTTAGTTCGACATTGGCGTGTATTTCAAAGGTGATCGATCTACCAAAGTTCGTATAAATTTCCAATCAAAACCATATTCATGTATTGCTTGAATTGGGGGTATTCTTACATAGAGTAATGTATTCATTAGATCGCTCTAGATTGCTCATTTTTGGGTTTTCACCCTAGAGTTCATTTCCTCTTATCGTGTAGCTTGCACCTTGAATGAATGTTGATGCGCTTTTATTCAAATGTAATTAAATCTTCAAGGCTCTTGACATTTTTTATTGCACTTTCTGACTTGGTGCCTTAATTCTTGACTGTGTCAACCTTCTTATTGGCAAACTTTCAATTTGGTTTAGCCAATCCTTTTGAGCAAAATTTCTCTTACCGGCTTATTCTAATGTTTCTCTGGTCATTGTGTCCAATACATCGATTCTCATTTCTCGCGCTTATTCATGAAGCACTATCTTTATAGTGTGGTAAAAACTGAGCGACTTTAATTCGCGAACAAAATCCTAGTCCTCTTGCCCCCAATGTGGGGGGTGATCCTTGGTTTGGGTTCCAACGAAAAGAAATGATCAGGCTCAAAGGAGGATAGCAAGTGAATATTTTCCTATTTGTGAAAGGAAGTGAAGGAATGCCACTCATCATCCCATACATAGATATCAAAATAGTCTTCAGGGGGTAGAAGCTTAGGGTTAACACTCTATTCAAGAATCTAAAACGATAAATGCCTAAAAGCGGGATTCACTCAATGGGATCTGTCCATTACCTGAACACTCGTTTTGTTTCTATCATCTACCTAAATAGAACAGAAGATGTTCACATTTGCAGTGTTCATGCAGTATTTGCTTTCCTCTAAACATAAGTTTCTCGGAATTAAAGTTATTCTTGAAATAAATAAGAAATAATATGTATGAATGGAAAACAAAAACTATCTCATAACAATGAATAAAATGTTTAAAGAATTAAAGAACAAAATGTCACATGAAACATGTACCATTTGATTGGTTTTGAAAATATATTACATATGCCCTTTACAAAATATTGTTTGTTACTTTGGGCCAAAAAATGTGGGAATTGATTCCCAAGATTTTCATATGATACACAAAAATTAGAGTATATCAACAAAAAAATGGAAAATGACAAACAATAAGATAGAGTTTTGGTGCACCACAAAATCCTGCCCACTGGTTCTAATTTTCCTTCTCCCAAATTCTTCAATCCTTCAATCCTCATTGAAAAAACTCAATCCCCTTATTATCCATCATTTTTTTGTATTAACTGTTTGAATTTCTTGCAGATTTGTATCGTGTGTCCTCTTTTTTTACGATATTCACAAAATTCTTTTCCAACCTTACCGTTGGTCTTTTCAATTCGTGCGATCGACCAAGTTCCCTACCGTTTCCTGTACACACAGCTTAAAGGGGACTTGAGTTCATCCACATTTTTCCAATTTCCTCCTATAACACTATAATTCAATGATATTGACTCATTGCTTACCATGACCAGGCAAAAGATTAGCTGCTACATTTAGAGAGTCAATTTTCAGCACTCCCTTATTGATTAAGTTTTGGACTACCCTTTTTACAATTATTGATGTAGTGTCTGGTGATTCTTGCATGGTACTCGTATTGAGCTTTGGGATCATACCACAAAGGGTACAAGGGTTGTATTGGAGTGATATGATAAGGGGGAACCAAATCGGCCTCAACCAGCTTGGAGTATAATTCACCATAAGTTATCGGTATGGGAGTAAAGGTCTCCTCATTCTTTCCTTTGGTATCTCTTCTGTTGGATCCTTGTGGAGTTGTTGCTGTGGATTTTGCGTGATCATAACATTGTTAGGTTTGTAGGTACTCACGTTGCTAACTTCATTGTCTTTTCTTTTCTGAAATCTCTGCGAACTTTCACCAGTTTTGAGCTTGCCATTTCTTAATACGACCTCGATTGATTCTGACGCATTTACAAACTCAGCAAAACTTAAAGATACGTTGGTGATCATCTTCTGATATAATGGTTCTTGCAGGGTATCTACAAAAATACGAGTGATTTCGCTCTTCAGAATAGGTGGTTGTACTTGCGCTGCAATATCTCTCCATCTTTGGGCATATTGTCAGACATTCTCGTTTTGCCCTTGCGTCATCCCTTGTAGCATTATCCTATTCGGGACCATATCTTTGACATGCCGTATTGTTCGCTGAAAATCTTAGCTAAATTCTTTCATGATTTTACATTGGCTAGGCTGAGCTGTGAGTACATCGGACTGCTGCTCCAGTCAGACTGTCCTGAAAGTAATGAACCAACATTTTTTCATCCTTTAAATGTGTCGACATCTTACGGAAGTACATGGTCAATTGAGCTGAAGGGCAAGTAGTCCCATCATATTTTTCAAAGTCAGACACTTTGAATTTATGCGGGATAACCAGATCAGTTACCAAGCTCAAATCCATGACGTCAACTCCGTAGTCGTTGGTTGCCGGCAGCATTCAGACTTTTTCTTCCATTTGTAGGTGTTGCTCCTCAATTTTTTCTCGAACTCTACCATCAATCTTGTCTCTATTTCACTGATCAGATTTAAATCCAAAACTTCAACATCAGCCTCGTTTTCAAAACTAGGTATTATATTAACCGAATTATTAACGGATGCCCCGACTACTTGAGGATTCTTTAAAACTGACCCCTTCGGCGGAGCCTTGGTATGGGATGAGTTCCCACCTAATTCTTTTATATTGATATTTCCATCAATAGCTGGGGTCTTTTTAGTCTCTCTCTTCCCCAATAGTGTAGTAATGTGGTTTATAATCTCATCCTAAGATCGCTCAATTCTCTGCTCGATAGTACCCAAGTGGTCTTCAATATCTTTTGCGACTTCTCGACATTGGCTAATCTATCCTCAATAACTCTTGTTTGAGAACGCGTATTGTATGAGTGCAGAATGGTTGCGTCTTAGAATTACTCTGAAAATGATGGTTTCTCATAATTAATTCATTATTTTAATGGTTAATGCATGATATTTGTCATAAAAACATAAACTAAGAACAAAAATTAATAATGCAATAAATGCAAAATGAATGCAAATAAAGGTGTTAATTCTATAGATGATCACTCTAGAACAACTTTCATCGAATATGAAAAGATTCTTATTACAAAAGATAAAACATGTTATTCTATAGTCGGGCTTCGACTCTTCTACCTCCTTAATCGCTTCAAATAAATAGAAAGACCTTGATCCTTCTTCCGTCTTCAAGTTGATAAATGGATGAAGAGTTACGGCTAACATCTTCATTTTGTTTGATCACTTTTGGGTACCGACGTCAAAAACCACCTTGAACTCTCTTCGATCTCTGAGTTGATGAATGGACGAAGAGCTGCGGCTAACATCTTCATTTGGTGTGGTCACTTTTGGGTACCGACGTCGATCCGATATGTTTTATCTTTGCCTTGAGATAATTCTCATTCATGATAAAATTTTTCTAATTTAAGTAATCAACTTGAGAATCAACCCTTTATTATATAATGTAGATGCAAATAAAAATGTAAAACAAAAATAAGACATAAAAAGAAATATGTTAATGCCAGATAAAATGAAGAAATAAAATGAGAAATGACCCTATTTACATACCGTCTAAAACACCTAGGTTATCCGCATAGCTCTAAAGGGGTGGGTTTTCTATGTTCTCTATATGCAATTTTGGTGCTAAAAGGTACCCGAATTAACCTAGCTGTCCCCTACTAAGGGCAGCAAGGCCCCCGGTCATCATCCGTTATAGGCTCCTTTCAATCGGGTTCAATTCAGGGGGACCCATTCCTCTATGCCTATCTGGGGAAACGATATTTCCAGGAAAACATAGAGTAGTAGAGCCTCGAAGGTACTTGCTAGGCCTATACGGGGGAACGATATCCCCTCGAAAGCAATAGCATTTTCCCTCACTTAGACATATGAGTTTATATGCCAAATTTTAAATGGATAAAATAGACTCGCACTTATAAACAAATATTAGTTTAATCGTCACTTTAATTTACAATTTCCAATATTAATAAAGCGGTAATATATTTAAAAAAAGCATGACTCTCTTTTTGTAAAAACAAAAATTTGTCCCCAGCGGAGTCGCCAAGCTGTAGTGACTAAAAAAATTTACAAGTTTCCCTTTTTATGTTTGAATGTGTTTGAAAATTTTTGGAAAATGTTTAAAAGGGGAAATTTTGAAAAAGTTTGTATTTTGAAATAAAATTGAGTGAGTAAATAAATAGGGGTGTTAAAAGTAATAAATGAGGAGTAGACACCGATCATTTAAAAAGAGGTAGACCAGACACCATAAAAAAACAAAACCAGTGACTCATAAACTTGGGTCTGGGAGTCAGTTACGGATGGGGAAGGATTAGTACCCCCATACCGCCCAAAATTTGGTACCAAAAAATATAATTACCGTTTTATTAATATTAAATTTCACGGGTTAAAGTGACGATCAAATTAAAATTTGGTTATATGTGCGAGTAAATTTTAAGGGCTCCAGTGTTCGAGAGATAAACAAAAACTACCATCTACGTCTTAGACCGGTAGCTAAGATTACCGTCAAAAAAGGAGCATCACATTGAACAGTTAATATATCTGATATGCAAACTTAATAAAAATAATAATTAATTATGCATGGTAAAATAAATATAATATCGAATAAATGTAAACACGATTAAATACATATATAAAATAAAACAATATACCATAATATACAGTATATATTAACATATAAAAAAATACATATATAATATATGATATATGTGTTACATATAAAATACCTACATATATGGAAAACATTATAACATATATATTTATTTAATATAATATATGATATAAATAATAGAATAAGTTATACATATGATACATATAAAACACATGTAATATACATATAAAAATCTATATACGATTAAAAATACTTAAGACATTTACATATATATAATACCTATAATATATGTAGATAATATAATATCATATATTATACAATACTCATAATATATAATATGATATATAATATGAATAATATAAATATATAAAAAAATATGTTATAAATATATAATATAAAATACGTATAATATATATATATATAGGTGTAAAACTATATATGTTAGAATATATACATATAATACATATGCATAACATACATATAATATATAAAATATATTCTAAATATACAAAAAAATATAAGGATGTATATAGGCAATTAAACCAACTAGAATAAGGATTAAAGGGTAATTTACCCACTAGTCTCGGGGGCTTAATCGAAATAAAAATAAAATCTAAGAGCCAAATTGAAAGAACAAGGCAGCTTTGAAATTTGGTGACCAAAATGTGAAAAAGAAAAAAAGAATGGAAAGTGGAGAAAAACCTCTTGGGGCGGAGGGATTTAGAAAAAATAAATAACCCATTTTGTTTTAAACCATGTAATATATAAAACACTTATTTTTCAAAAAAAATCATTTTAATCCCAAAACCAAAAAAAAGTAAAAATTTTCTCTAAAAATTTAAGATGAACACCCAACGGTGTTCATCGCCACTGCTGCATGCCGCCTTGCATTTTTCAGATTTCGATTGAGCACTGTCGTGCTTCGAAATATTTTAATCTTTTGAAATTTTTTATTTTAAATAAATTTTGAAATTAAAAAAATTATATTTTTATATATTTTTTAGAATTTTCCTAAATTTTTGAAAAATGTAGATTTTTTCTGTTGTTTAGATATTTTTTTTAAAAATTAAAATTTAAAAATTCCTAAATGACAAGTGGAATTGTCTTGTTGCGACACATGTTAAAAGAAGTTTTACAAAAAAAAGTATTTAAGGTTAACGGTCAACATTGGTCAAATGGTCAAATTAATTTTTTTTCTTGAGTTTGAGGGCTTAATTTGGTACAAAAAAATTTAGGGGCTTAGTTAAATTTTTTTGCAAAATTTTAAAGGCTTATTGTACCCTTAAGCCTAAATTTTATAAGTCTTTTTTATAACTTTTAAAGAATTTTATAAATTAAATTAAATTTTTTTGAAAATGTCAAGTGAAAACACTGTGACACGACGCACTGCACCAATAGATCAAAATAAATTGTCAAGATTAAATGGTTAAAGGGTTTAATTGATTTAATTTCTTGGTTCAAGGGCTTAATTGGGTGTAAAAAAGTTCAAGGACTTAATTATTTTTTTGAAAGTTCAAGAGCTTCTTACATCTTTAAGGGAAAAACTTATCTAGTTCACTTACTGTTAGGATGCTCAATCAATCTAGATACTAGATGATGGCCAAGAGGGGGTGAATTGGTAATTAAAATTTTTGGAAGCAAATGGAAAGTGATAGACAATGGGACACAAGGATTTATAGTGGTTCAAGCTTCTAACAAGCTCTACGTACACTACCTTAGCTTCCTACTAAGGATTTTCAACAATTTCACTATGAAATTCTTCCCTTTTTCTAGGCTTAGGAGGCAACCGTTACAAGTTTAAGCTTTCTACCCAAAGCTTTGAATAATTCACTCACAATACAAAGAAAGAAGTTTGGAAAATGAAATATCCTCACATGATACAATTTTTTGCCCAATAAAGATCACTCACAACCCCAAACTTGAAACAAAGATTTACAAAGGAATTACACAAGTTTGGTGTATAAGATAAGACTCTAAAAGCACAAAGGGTTGGATTTTGCTTGATTGCTTGAATGTTGATCAAAGTAGGTTCATTAGTTGTTGCAGCATCATTGGAGTCTTGTATTTATACCCTCTATTGATTTCCAACCGTATCAGTACACGAAGGCCCGTATCGATACCTGTTACAAGAAAATATAACCGTTGTGTATAGGCGTATCGATATGCGAGAGGCCATATCAAAATGATCATAGTGTAAAACAGGGGGCGTACCGAAACGGCAAGGCCGTATCGGTACGGTTTTTGCTCACTAGAATCTGAGATGAAAAATTGTATCGGTACGCCTAGAGGCGTATCGGTACGGTTAACGGAAAAATTAAAAGTTTGTTGATTCCAATAATTGACAAGGCAAGGTCGAAATCATTTAATGCAAACTGTATCGATAAGGATGTAACCGTATCAGTACGAATAAAAATTTCTTAAACCCTGATTTCAAATCGTATCGAAACAATGTAAGCTGTATCGAAACACTTTACAAAACCATTTGCTCAGATGAATGTCGTATCGAAACGGGTGAGGCCGTATCGATACACGTTGTTTAAAATGCAGGCTAAGTTTGAAGGCCGTATCGAAACGGTTTGCAAAATCAAATTCTAGTAGCTAGAATCCGTATCGAAACACCAAGGGGTGTATCGATACGCCTGGGCATATTTGTGTATTTTGGCTTGAAACACTTAGAATTTTTTTGGGTTTAAATCTTTAACTTTGGAGAACTTTTCCTTGTCATTTTGTGAGACTTTTGAGTACTTAAAAATTTATTTTCTTTTACAATTTGGTCCTTAAATAATTTGTTATATCAAAATCAAATATAGGTTTTACAATCCCCCCTTTTTGATATAACATAACCAAAGTGAAAATTTTTAAGTATCTTTAGAAAACTCCCCCTTAATTTAAGACTGAAAAAGGTTGAAAATTTTTTGGCTAACTTTTCTCCCCCTTTTTGTTAGATCACAATCAATTCAATAGGGATAAAACTAAAGATAATCAAATTACTCCAAGTAATTAAATAAGCAACACAATCATTTAAATATAAAGCATAAGTTCAAGCATGATCAAATCCAATCCAACTTAAAACCTAAAAACATAATCCAAATAACAAAGCAATGATAAAGCATAGGAGTTCATAAAAACATAAGAACAAATGTGCATAAACTAGTCCAAATATGATATGATATGCAATATCCTAAGGATTCGTCCCATCGTCTCCATCGTCTTCATCTTCTTCATCATTGTGGGTTTGATTCCCAAGGGAGTGACGTCATTCTGTGTGACAAAGATGCTCATATTGTTATATTCTGTGTGAATTTAAAAAAATCTTCGAAACAGACAGCGAAAAAAAATACAAGCAACGAAACAACATCGAAAGTCTTGACCCATTTTAGAATGAAGTTATGAGAGGGTCAAGTTACTTATCCTTAAAATTAACAATTCCCTAAAAATAACCTTAAAATAGAGGGTTAAGATTTAATCTTACTAATTTCAAAATTGGCATATCCTAAAAATAATTAGACAAAAAAATTGACAAAACTTAATTCCATTAACTTCAAAACTAATAGGATCTTAAAAAATTAAACCAGAAATTTTTTGAGAGCGACCAAAACTTAATTTTAATAGTTTCAAAATTTGCAAGGGTTAAAAATGCAATTGACCCATAAAAAGTTGGGTGGGTCAGGTCCTCTTAAGCCCACCCAATGTTCCGCCCATAATTACATGATAATATTTGTTCTTATTTTTTTTAATTATTTGACAAAATACTCACCTTACAACATAAATCTCTTTAACTTAACATTATTTTTTCACTGAAGTGACTCTTCTTTAATTTTTGGCGTGTTAATGAATTTTTTTTAAAATTACGTTTGAATTTTTAGTTATTAAAAAAAATGAATTTTGTGTAGACATGTTAGGATGATAATGACCTATAAAAAGTTACCAGCCAGGTCACCACCTTAAAGTCCATTGGATTTAGTTTCCAAATAAGTGGTTAATTTAAATTTTAAATAAAGATATAACTGTGATCTCATTTTATTTAAAGATTTATTTGATTAACGTCTAAATTTATAGTGATAATTTATTATATAAGCCGTAAAAAAATGAAAGTGTGCAAGAAAATATAGTTTATATAACAAATTGACTTATGGTAAATTAGGCAATGAACAAGCTACGCGTGAAATGATATCTCAATTGAATCTTTACTGCATCTGATATAAATTAATCGATAAACAGATCAAATATTAATGATTATACAAAAATATAACTAATTAAAATTATAACAAGTATTTTGGGAAATAATACAAACCCAAATAATATTTTGAGTTGGGGCATATTTTGGGATCTACGACAAATTCTACAGTGCAATGTGAAGCCACCTGCAGATGACGACTTGGGAGAAGACGCCATCTGTAAGTGGCGACTACCCCTTGATTTTGTCTTGAATCGATAAGAAAAAAATATTAAACTATTACAAGTAAGGGAAGTCACCACCTGTAGATCGCGTCTTCCCCCAAGTCGCCATCTACAGGTGGCGACTTCACCATTCACTGTAGAATTTACCTTAGATTCCAAAATATCCTCAAAAGTATTCTATTTTCCCAAATATTCAATCTATTTGGATTATTTCCCAAAATATTTTGAATTGCTTATAATTAAAAGGATAAACCACCCAAGACTATGAAACTATTGTAAGCTCCTAAATTTGACCTAATTTCTTAAGTCGAATCTTGGAAGTTAAGTTTGGAAAACTTGACCCTCAAGAAATGTTGTTAGGTTTAATAATTCAAATTAAAATTTAGTTACAGCAGATCGAAACCACAAAATTGTATCATTTAAATAAAACGTAGTCGTTTAGTAAAATTGCCAAAAAGTTATTATAAAATCTGAAAGAAAATTCAAACAATAAATGCATGTCAAACCAATAAGTCTCAAATAATAATAATGTCCCAAGTCCCAAATACAAAATCATCTGAAATAATAATAGTGTAAAAATTCAATTTCCGAATAACCATACTGTATAATAGGATAAAGTATGATAATACAAAAATCCTCCAAGTACCATACGCCTAAGCTTGAGTATCTGTAAGAGAAGCTAAGGGGGAGTAAGCTATAAAACTCAGTGTGTCTTTACAGTGCTGATAAAAACACATAACAGATATCCGAACAACAAGCATAGATCAATAGTCATCTCAATATACATATGCATACAATCTGAGTCATAAAATGTAATGTCATGCACCCATCTCCTTACACCATCCGAAGTGGAACGACTTGAAGGTGGAACCACTGATCCGAAGCAGAATTCAGCCCGAATGGTGAACCCGCTGAACTTCCCCGTACATTTTCCCAACCCAAATGATATGACATGTTTCGATTTACATTTTTCGAATCCGAGGGTATATCCAACCTATTGGTTTATTTTGAGAGCATACAATATAAGTTCGACATCATTTTAGTTTGATTCAGATATCCAATACGTGTCATGCCATCATACAAAACATATCATAATTTACAGAACATACAGTCAATCACATGTACAAAAAGCACGCATAACACAGAGCACAGAAGTGATATAGCACAGGAAGAGACACACCTTAAGCAGCTAAATAACTCAACGTCGAGAGTGACGTCTCCCACGCTCAACTCTAGTATTCGGTCGGACAGAGCCAACACCTACGAGGTCATCAAAACATAATTATCTATTACTACTACTATGCCCCCATTAACTTAATCAGTAAATGGAAACCATACTCACGTGCAGAACCCGCAGGCTGTGCAGAAGGAGGTCGAACAAGTGGAGGGGGAGGAAGATTCTCAGGCTCCGAGTTAACGTCACCTGAACACAATTATATCCGAGTCAGAATATGATATTAAACATTCTCAAAATACAAGCTATAATTAAATGTAGGCAGCAAAACAGTCTTTCGAGTTCGAATTTGGGAAAACGGGCAGCGAATTTGGAATTAGGACGTCGAAAAACATCAAGTCAACTTGGATTAGAAAAAGTCAACACTGAAATCATCTCAAAAGTCAACGCCGACGTTAGCCAAAAAGACAATGCTGACGTCAGCCAAAAAGTCAACATTGATATCAGCTCGGGTTGGGCCAGTCGGGTTAACGAGTCTGGTTGGTCAACGGGTCGGGTCACGGGTTGGGCATCACAATGGTCCGATAATTCCTTCCAGGTTTTGGGCTCGCTCAGCTCCCTCACTCTTGGGCTCTCCATACCACTCAGGTTAGGCCCAAACGTCACCCAACACTGATTCACCCCAAACACCAGCCCACATACAACCCTTCACACCATATGCACAACTAGGGTTACGAAACCCTTGGCGGCCAGGGTTTCAGACCCCAAACGACGGTAACCTCAAACATGACAACGGCGGCGGCTACGCAACTCAGTAGCAGCGACAAGGGTTTCCGATGACGCTCCAAATACGAACCACAACCAAGGGCTTACCCAAACGAACCCGAAAGCTGGCGGAAAGGACAGAAAATAAGAGAACTCGAACGGTTAACCACAGTATTGAGAAAACACGGAGGATAATACGGCGACGCAAAGATTTCAAACGGACTCCTCACTGGTTTTGATCGAACGACCGACGGCTTGGGGCGATACTTGACAGGCTTCGGATGGAATGGAATGGGGATAAGATTAACAGGTTCGGTTTAGCAAACAGACGGTGGTGAGGCTCTCGTCGGAGTTTGGCCGGAGCAAGGGTGGTGAAGGCTTAATTTCTGAGAGAGTAAGAGAGGTTGAGAGATTTTGGTGCGACTAGGGTTTTCAAAAATGAGGGCTGAGGGGTTTATTTTGGGGGTTAAAGGGTATTAAATACCCTTGGAAATGGGTAAATTACTCACTAAAGGCCTAACTTTTACCCGCTTAACAGAATGGCCACATAAGTTTAGGATTTTCCAATTTGGTCACTGAATTTCTACCAAGAAATCCAATTGAATTCTCAAAATTTAGGGTTCCAAAATTGGGGATTTTCTCACTAATTATGGTTTTCAATTTGGGGCTAAATTGGGGTATTACAACTCTCCCCTCCTTAAAAGAAATTTCGGCCTTAAAATTTACCTAGATCAAAGAGATGCGGATACTGAGCTTTGACAACGGCCTTGGGCTCCCATGTAGCCTCATCGTGACCACGATTACGCCATAAGACCTTGACCATCTTAATGGTCTTCATCCGAAGAACTTTCTTGTCCTGAGCAAGAATCTCAACTAGCTCATCCTTAAAACGCAAATCGGGACGAATCTCAATCTCATCCACAGGAATAATATGAGACGGATCAGCATGATAGCGTCTTAACACTGAGACATGAAAGACGTCATGAATACGACTGAGCTCAAGTGGTAACTCAAGCTGTAAGACAACTGGTCCAACTCGCCGAATAATCCGATAAGGGCCGATGAAACAAGGACTCGACTTGCCTTTTCGACCAAAACGAAATACCTTCATCCACAAAGATACTTTCAAGAAAACCTCATCTCCCACATCAAACTCAAGATCCCGATGTCTCAAATCGGCATAAGACTTCTGTCTGTCAAAAGCAGCCTTACGTCAATCCTGAATCAATCTAACAGTCTGCTCATCCTCATGAACAATATCCGGTCCCAACAATCTATGCTCATTAAGCTCGGTCCAATCAATAGATGTATGACACTTACGCCCATACAGAGCCTCATACGGTGCCATCTTGATGCTAGCCTAGTAGCTATTATTGTAGGGGAACTCCGCAAGTCGTAATAAATCTTCCCAACTACCACTATAATCTACAACACATCCCCTCAACATATCCTCAAGAATCTATATTACCCGCTCAGATTGGCCATCGTTCTACGGATGATAAGCAGTGCTAAAGTTCAACCGAGTACCCAAAGCAATATGAAGCGACCTCCAGAACTTCGTTGTGAACCTTGGGTCCCGATCAGAAATGATAGACAAAGGCACCTCATGAAGTCTAACAATCTCCGAGATGTAGAGCTTAGCCAACCTACTCAAAGAATAATTAACTCGAACAGGAATGAAGTGTGTAGACTTAGTCAGCCAATCAACAATAACCCAGATAGAGTCTTTCTTTGATGGAGGAATCAACAATAACCAATCAACACTAACAAAATCTATCGTCACACGCTCCCATTTCCACTGAGGAATCTCATTGTGCTGAAGTAACCCAGACGAACGCTGGAGCTCTGCTTTTACCTTCTGACAAGTCAAACATTTCGACATAAATCCAACAACATCCATCTTCAGGCCCTTCCACTAGTATCTCTCATGAAGATTCTTGTACATCTTGTCCCCACCGGGATGCATAGAGTAGGGACTATCATGAGCTTCACGAAGGATAATCTGTTTTAACCCAGAATTCCTCGGAATACAATACCAACCCCGAAAACATAGAACGCCATCCTAGTCGATCGAATAATCCTAAGATGTCCCATCTTCAACCTCTTTTATACGGTGTATCAAGAACGGATCACTAGGATGCTCCGCTAGAATATCAAAAATTAGAGTAGGAATAACCTGAAATTCTGCCAACAGACTGCCATCCTCATACAAACTCATCCGAGCAAACATGGCTCTCAAATCTGAAATGGCATTACGACTCAAGGCGTCAGCAACAGCATTGGCCTTGCTTGGATGATACTCAATCTCGCAGTCATAGTCTTTAAGGAGCTATAACCAACGTCGTTGTCTTAGATTCATCTCCATATGAGTGAGAAGATATTTCAGACTCTCATGGTCCGTGAAGATATAACACTTCTCTCCATAGAGATAGTGTCTCCAGATCTTGAGAGAAAAGATCACAACAGCAAGCTCAAGGTCATGGGTAGGGTAGTTACACTCATGCGATTTCAACTGTCGGGACGCATAGGCTACTACCTTACCATCTTGTATTAAAACACACTCCAATCTAGTGTGAGAAGCATCACTGTAGACGGTGTAAGCCTTTCCCGGCTCGGGCTGAATCAGGACCGATACTTTAGTCAACACAGTCTTTAGCTTCTCAAAACTAGTCTGCTGAGCCTCAGACCAAGCAAAAGGAACATTCTTTCTCAAAAGTTTCGTCAACGGAGCTGTGATGATCAAGAAACCCTCAACAAATCTCTGATAATAGCCGACTAAACCTAAGAAACTTCGGATCTCAATAACATTCATGGGTTACTTCCAGCTCATGATAGCCTCAATCTTCTTCAGATCAACTCGAATACCCTCAGCAGAAATGATATGCCCTAAAAACATCACATCCGAAAGCCAGAATTTACACTTACTGAATTTTGCATAAAGTTGTTTCTCCTTCAGAGTCTGTAAAACAATCCAGTGATGTTCTTTATGTTCAATATCAGATTTAGAATAAACCAGAATGTCGTCTATAAAGACCACAACAAACTGGTCGAGATAGGGTTGAAACACTCTATTCATCATATCTATGAAGGCAACATGAGCGTTAGTCAACCCAAAAGGCATCACAAGGAACTCGTAATGACCGTAACGTGTCCGAAAAGCCATTTTGAATACATCAAAATCCTTAACCTTGAGTTGGTAGTAACCAGATCTCATGTCTATCTTAGACAACACCGTAGCTCCCTAAAACTGATCGAAGAGATCATCAATACGATGAAAGGGATACTTGTTCTTGATTGTCAGCTTGTTTATCTTCCGGTAATCGATACACAACCGAAGTGTCTCATTCTTCTTCTTAACAAAAAGAACTGGGGCTCCCCAAAGAGAACGCTGAGTCAGATAAATCCCCTGTCTAGCAATTCTTGCAACTATACCTTCAATTCCTTAAGCTCCTTCGGTGCCATCATATAAGGTGCTATAGATACAGGAGATGTGCCCGGATAAACTTCAATACCGAACTCAATCTCATCACGCTTTGGCAGAACACCAAGCAATTCTTCTAGGAATACACCGGGAAAGTCTCTCACAACCCGGATCCTTTTCATCCAGAGTTGGACTGTCTCGGATCAAGAATATAAGCAAGATAGGAAATGGACCCCCTTCTTGATCATCTTCTCGGCTTTAAGGGTCGATACTACATTAGATAGAAAACCCCGACGCTCTCCTACAAGAGTTATCTCTCGATCATTAGAAGTTTTTAGGGTTGCCCTCTTCTTTTCACAGTCAAGGTTGACTCATCGAGCAGACAACAAGTCTATACTGAGAATTAGGTCAAACTCGCCAAAGGGTAACTCCATTAGATTAGCCAGAAAAATTTCCTCTTGGATCTCGAGAGGACAACTTTTATACACTTTAGAAACCACTACTAGATTTCCTATCGGACTATGTACGATAACAACATTAGCAACATCCTCAACAGGAATTTCAAGACCCCTAGATACAGAACTCGCAACATAAGAATGAGTAGAACCATTATCCAATAGTGCAAAATAAGAGATAGAATGGATAGAAAAAGTACCAGCAATAACGTTCGGCTCATCTCGATCCTCCTGCCTCCTGGTAGCATAAACCAACCCAGGCTGTCTCGCCCCTGAACCAGCTGATCCTCTACTCTAAGCAGGCCTACCCCTACCAGCAGTACCCGAAACAACAGATCTACCATGACCTCTCCCTCTACTAGGAGCCTGAACAGACGCACGAGACTGACTCAGAACATAGGCAGATGAAGGTGATACCAGACAATCTCTAAAAAGATGCTCAAAAGAACCACATCAGAAACAAACCCCACTCTGCCTCCTACACTCGCCTGGATGCCATTTCTTTCAGAAAGAACACTGTGGCACCCCGCGTGAATTAGTTGAACCCCCAACATTGGCGGTCGAAATAGTAGATGTCACTGGTCTAGCCCTAGAGTAACTTTGATGGTCACACTCATCTCTAGTCCTCTTCCTAGACTGGTTTCCCTGACTGTGCTGGACTGAGGCGGTCGACTACTTCCTAGACCGATCATTACCCTGAAATTCTTGCCGTTTCTTCATTAATTCAATCCACTCAGCAGTTTTGGCACGTTGGGTGATCTTCTTATACTCCTTATCATGATGTAAAGTAACCCCGGTCTTGATAGAAAAACCCAGCCCTCTAAGAAATCAGTCGCACTTCTCTTTTTCTGTAGTAACCATCCCCGGAACATACTGGAGAAGTCTTGAAAACTCAATCTCATAATCGTAACGCTCATATCATTATGCTCTAGATTCATAAAATCGTCTCGGTACTTTGCCAGATACTCAGGTCCAACATACCGGTCTTGAAATGACTGCCTAAAAAACTCTCATATAATCTGATTGTCTAGAACAACTTTTTTCTCTACTTCCCACCAATTCTGGGCCTCACCCTGCAGAAATGATACAACAGCTCTCAATTTTTGGTCGGCAGAATATTCCATCTCAACAAATAAACGTTGAAGTTTCTTCAGCCAATACTCTGCATCAGCCGGGTTTGTACCTAACTTGCCATCAAACATGGTCATCCCAGTAGTTAAGAACTCAATAGAAATAGGTTTCCTCATGCCTTCAGACTGATGGAGGTAACGAAGCAACTCCCTCTGCACTGTAACCGAATCAATGCCCACCGTCTCACTGTCCTCAGAATCACGTGGATCAACACTCTATGTCTGCTGACCATGTGCTGTATTCTGAGCTCCCGTTTGATTCCCAAGTTGATTTTCTCCATCATCATCGTGCACCTCATTCAGATTCTGCGACAGATCTGCAGGAGGCGGAGCATCACTCTCAACAGCAGTAGAACGACCTCGGTCACGGCCTCAGCCACGATCACGTTCGGTCGCTAATCTAGTACTCTTACGATGTGACATAGTAGTCTATCACAAAAGAAGATAATCCTAAGTTAGAGTCTGTACTTGGAGTTTCTATTTAAAATAAACATAATCCTTTCAAATATTATATTTATTAAAAATACCCGTTTAACCCAAAAATATTTAATATGCATGCAAAATCATTTTCTGTTTAAAAATTTTATTCGAGTCACACAGTCCGAGAGTTGAACCTTGGCTCTGATACCACTAAATGTAACCTCCTAAATTTGACCTAATTTATTAAGTCGAATCTTGGAAGTTAAGTTTGGAAAACTTGTCCCTCAAGAAATGTTGTTAGGTTTAATAATTCAAATTACAATTTAGTTACAGCAGATCGAAACCACAAAATTATATCATTTAAATAAAACGTTGTCATTTAGTAAAATTGCCAAAATGTTATTATAAAATCCAAAAGAAAACTCAAATAATAAATACATGTCAAACCAATAAGTCTCAAATAATAATAATAATGTCCTAAGTCTCAAATACAAAATCATCTGAAATAATAATAATGTAAAAATCCAACATCCGAATAACCATACTGTATAATAGGATAAAGTCTGATAATACGAAAATCCTCCAAGTACCGTATGCCTAAGCCTGAGTATCTGTAAGAGAAGCTAAGGGGAGTAAGCTATAAATCTCAGTGTGTCTCTACAGTGCAGATAAAAACACATAACAGATATCCAAACAACAAGCATAGATCAGCAGTCATTTCAATATACATATGCGTACAATCTGAGTAATAAAATGTAATGTTATGCACCCATCTCCTTACACCGTCCGAAGAGTAAGGTTCCCTAGAACTACTCTAACTACATCGTCACCATCCGAAGTAGAACGACCCGAAGGTGGAACCACTAATCCGAAGCAAAATTCAGCCCGAAGGGTGAACCCGCTAAACTTTCCTGTACATTTTCTCAACCAAATGATAAGACATGTTCCGATTTACATTTTTCGAATCTGAGGGTATATCCGATCTATTGATTTATTCTGAGTAATACAATATAAGTCCGACACCATTTTAGTCCGATTCAGATACCCAATGTTTGTCATGCCATCATACAAAACATATCATATTTTACAGAACATACAATCAATCACATGTACAAAAAACACGCATAACACATGGCACAAAAGTGATATAGCACAGGAAGAGACACACCTTAGACAGCTAAATAACTCAACGTCGAGAATGACGTCTCCCACGCTCAGCTCTAGTATTCGGTCGAATAGAGTCAACACCTACGAGGTCATCAAAACAGAATTATCAATTACTACTACTATGCCACACTAACTTAATCAGTAAACGAAAACCATACTCACGTACAGAACCCGTAAGCTGTGCAGAAGGAGGTCGAATAGGTAGAGGGGAAGAAAGATTCTCAGGCTCCGAGTTAACGTCACCTGAACGCAATTATATCTGAGTCAAGACTTCGAATTTGGAATTAGAACTTCGAAAAACATAAAGTCAACTTGGGTAATCCAAAATTCAACACTGACATCATCAAAAAGTCAACGCTGATGTCATCTCAAAAGTCTAACGCTGACGTCATCCAAAAGTCAACGCAAACGTTAGCTAAAAAATCAACGCTGACATCAGCTCGGGTCAAGTTAGTTCGGTCAACGAATCGGGTCACGGTCAACTGGCCGAGGGTCGAGTCATCAAAATGGTCCGATAATTCCTTCCGGGTTTTGGGCTCGCTCAGCTCCCTCACTCTTGGGCTCTCCATACCACTCAGGTTAGGCCCAAACCTCACCCAACACTGATTCGCCCCAAACACTAGCCCTCACACAACCCTTTACACCATATGCACAGCTAGGGTTACGAAACCCTTGGCGGCCAGGGTTTCAGACCCCAAACGGCGGCAGCTTCAAACATGACGATGGCAGCGGCTACGCAACTCGGTAGCAGCGGCAAGGGTTTCTGACGACGCTCCAAACACGAACCACAACCAAGGGCTTACCCAAACGAACCCGAAAGTGGGCGGAAAGGACGACAAGCGGGAGAACTCGAACGGTTAACCACGGTATTGAGAAAACACGAAAGAGAATGCGGCAGCGCAAAGATTTCGAACAGACTCCTCACCGATTTTGATATAACGGCCGACGGCTTAGGGCGATACTTGACAGGCTTCGGACGGAACGGAGTGGGGAGAAGATTAACAGGTTCGGTTTAGCAAACAGACAGCGGTGAGGCTCTCGTCGGAGCTTGGCCAGAGCAAGGGTGGTGAGGGCTTAATTTCCGAGAGAGTAATAGAGGTTGAGAGATTTTGGTGCGGCTAGGGTTTTCAAAAATGAGGGCTGAGGGGTTTATTTTGGGGGTTAAAGGGTATTAAATACCCTTGGAAATGGGTAAATTACTCACTAAAGGTTCAACCTTTACCCGTTTAACAGAATGGCCACAGAAGTTTAGGATTTTCTAATTTGGTCACTGAATTTCCACCAAGAAATCCGATTGAATTCCCAAAATTTAGGGTTCCAAAATTGGGAATTTTCTCACTAATTAGGGTTTTCAATTTGGGGGCTAAATTGGGGTATTACAACTATTGACTCAATTCTACTTTGATAAATAAACTATGAATTTTGTCAATCAGACAATTAAATTATTAAAATAATTTTAATTAAGTTACTAACCGTTAACTTTTGACGGAGTTGATGACATGATAGATAAATTTCTAATTTAAATTTAATTCTTTATATTTAATTCCTCCAATTAAATGACGATATTTAGCACCACTCGCTAAGAGAACTAATAATTTTTAATTTGATAGTTTTTTCCGTCCAATGAGATAATTGAATGAAAAATTCAAACACCCATATGGCTTCCGAGGGACTTGAACTTGGGCCATTCGAGGGAAAAAGAGCAAAAACCGTCAAAGGGTAAACTACATTATATACCATTGAATTTTATGTTGTGTATTGATTAACACTAAATTTTTATAATCGATACTATTTTAGCATTAAACTTTAATTTAGACTTTAAATATATTACCGAGCTTTTAAAATCGATGATGTAAAAAGACTTTAACCGTCCGCTTACGATGACGTAGAAAAATTTTAACGATTTAATGGAAACCTAAACTGGATATCAAATGAAAAATTAATATCAATTTTAGTTTAATAGTATAATCGATACACCTATTAATTTACCTTATATTAAAGGTACGGCACCGATAAAACTTTAAGAAAATAAAATTAGAGTGATACTGGTCATTTGAGTTCTCATAATTGAACCCAAACAAAAGAGAAAGCAATAGTGGAAGTTATGTTAAAAGCTTGAGCCATTCCAGGCGAGTAATCTTCACTTGATTTAGTGAGCAATAAAAAAATCTAAATTCGAACTCCAGCCTAAACAATTGGGTCTAAAGTTGAACATGAGAATCAAGCTCATTCTTCAAGTTCATGAAGATCTTTTCTGATTCCAATTAGCCAGTCAATAAAGGTGTATCAGAATCCGGAGTCAGTGAAAATGAAATAGGCAGTATTATTATTAACATGCACTTTGCAAACTCAAAAGCCTTCTATAATGAAGGCTCAACATTTTCGAATCCCAAAAACTAGGAAAACACACTCAAATCTGAACCCAAAACAAACACTCTTGTTATTTTACATATCCATCTCATCAGTGTCGTCGTCATCCATCTCTTCAACCTTCATCTTCTTCACTGCCTGCGCTGCATCGTTTCTTGCCGGTCCGTTTGGGATTTGGATCAATACCTCAGATTTTTGGCCGGTTGCTGCGTTAACCAACCCTCCATTTTTCTCCACTCGATACACCAAATCATTTCCTTTGGGATGGGCGTCGATGTAAACCGTTGTGTTCTCGTCGATTTCTTCTTTCACTAACATCCTCGACAGCTCCGTTACCACCCTCTTCTCCAGCCATCTCCTTATCGGTCTTGCACCATATACCTACATCAACAAAGGTGTTAAGATTACATAAAAAAAAATTATCATACCCAAATGAAGGTATAGAACATGTATGACTGTACTTGATCATAACTCTCTGCTAATATATAGTCCAGAGCTGCATCCGTTACAGCCAATGCGATACCCCTCTCGGCAAGCCGGCTTGCAACATCCTTCATTTGCAACCTAGCAACTTTCCTCAACTGGTCATGCGACAGCGGATCAAAGACAACGATCTCGTCTAGTCTGTTAAGCAATTCGGGCTTAAAGTGTCTTCGAACCTGTCAAACCACAAAATATGTTGGTACTTCAAATGCTTCATAACTTAAATTGGGAAGAACACAAAAATAAGAATTAGGACATTTAACTACCTCTTGCATTACTCGATCGCGTGCGGCTTGCATAGAACATTTTCCGCTAAGCCCTGAGAGAAGATGCTCCGCTCCGAGGTTCGATGTCATGATGATCACCGTGTTTCTGAAGTCAACAGTGCGGCCTTGACCATCGGTTAATCGACCGTCATCCAAGACTTGGAGTAAAGTGTTGAAGACAGAGAGATGTGCTTTCTCAACTTCATCGAAAAGCACAACGCTGTACGGCCTTCGCCTTACAGCCTCAGTAAGTTGTCCACCTTCCTCGTGTCCGACATACCTAACATACAACAAAAGCGAAAAAGAGATGTGAATTACTATTGTATAATCACATTAAGATAGAGCATAGCATGTACAAGAAGCATCAACATACCCCGGTGGCGCACCAATAAGTCGAGCAACAGAGTGTTGCTCCATGTACTCGGACATGTCAATCCTGATTAGCTGGTTCTCATCATCAAAGAGTTGTTCTGCTAATGCCTTGGCAAGTTCCGTCTTTCCGACACCAGTTGGACCCAAGAAAAGGAACGAGCCTGTCGGTTGTTGAGGTCGTCCTAGTCCAGCTCTCGACCTCAAAACAGCCTCCGCAACGGCACCGACTGCTTGGTCTTGTCCCACCACTCTTTGATGCAGCCTCTCTGCAAGCCCAATTAGCCTCTCTTTCTCATTCTGTCCGAGCCTCGTGACAGGAATACCGGTCCAGCGGCTTACAACCTCTGCAATATGTTCAGGACTAACCGTTTCCGTTAACATTACATTCTCATCCGTGTTATCTGTGTTTCCTTCAAGCTGTGCTATCGCAGATTCAACTTCCTGAATCGCTCCATATCTCAAATCCGCAGCTCTTGCCAGATCATACCGCCTTTCAGCCTCCTGTAAGGCAAACATGAGCTCTTCTCTCTTCTGTTTCAGTCGCCGGATCTCATCAACCCTTTGCTTCTCCTTCCTATATTTCATCATCAGTGGCTGAAGCTTGTCCCGCAAGTCATCAAGCTCTTTCCGAACCTAGACCAAACAAACAAAAGTTAGATCCAATATCATAAGCAAATTAACATAATCAAACACTTTTATGATAACAAACACGTACTTCGACCAGTCGAGCTTTGCTCGCTTTATCCTTCTCCTTCTCCAAGGCATGCAACTCGACTTCTAATTGCATCCGTTTCCTTTCGAGATTATCTATCTCTTCGGGCTGACTGTCAAGCTGAACTCTCACATTTGCACAAGCTTCATCGACTAAGTCAATAGCCTTGTCTGGAAGATGGCGTCCTGAGTTGAACAAACAATAACAAAGGAAATAAGTATCATGTAGAAACTTCGATAACAAAAATAACATGAAATGTAGGAGGAAATGTGCCATATACCAGTAATGTAGCGACTCGACAATTGTGCTGCCACCACTAGGGCTCGGTCTTGAATCCGAACACCATGGTGACCCTCGTATCTTTCTTTCAACCCTCGAAGGATGCTGATCGTATCTGGAACGCTCGGCTCAGCTACATAAACCTGTTGGAACCTTCGTTCGAATGCAGCATCCTTTTCGACATACTTCCTATATTCCTCAAGTGTTGTTGCACCGATGCATCGAAGTTGACCCCGAGCAAGCATAGGCTTAAAGAGGTTAGCCGCATCCATGGAACCCTCAGTTCGGCCAGCACCGAGTACCAAATGGATTTCATCGATGAAGAGAATCACTTTTCCTTCGGCTTCCTCGACTTCTTTCAACACAGCTTTCAATCTCTCCTCGAATTCACCTCGATATTTCGCTCCGGCAACTAATGCACCCATATCCAACGCAATAACTCTCACATCGCTCAGATTACTAGGAACATCCCCTCTCACAATTCTTTGAGCCAAACCTTCTACAACTGCAGTTTTACCGACACCAGGTTCTCCAATAAGAACCGGGTTGTTCTTCGTTCTCCTAGAAAGGATCCGGACAACCCTTCGGATTTCCTCGTCTCGACCAATCACCGGATCAAGTTTTCCGGCCTGCTCTACAAGGTCCCGGCCGTAAGTCTTTAAAGCTTGAAATGTAGTGTCCCCGGAAGCACTCTCCACCTTCTTCCCTTCCTTTCCTCGAAGCTTTTCGACTTCAGATTTCACTCTGGCAGGAGCAACACCGGCTTCCTTTATCAGATCAGCTATCTGGGAATCTTCGAGAAGGCCGATAATCAACTGATCAACAGCCAAATAAGTGTCTCCGTGGATCTTCTGTGCCGCCTGGGCACGGCGGATAACCTTTATAAGGGAAGTACTCGCAGGGATTTCATCCGGGGGAGGCGACTGCGATGGGAGTTTCTTCAACGCCTGATTGAACACCCTCTCGGCTGCCTGCGCGGCGGTTTCGCCGCCTGCATTGGAGATGGATTGAGGGAAAACGCCACTGGGATCGGAGATTAGAGTAACGGCAAGATGAAGAGGGGTGAATTGAGCGTGGCCGTTGCTCATAGCAAGCTCGTGAGCAGAGGCAAGAGCCTCATTTGTCTTGTGGGTAAACTTGTCGGGATTCATCCTCGTTTAAACTTTGTTAAAATTATAAAAATCCTACAAACAATTAAAATGACAACGTCATAAAACGAAAAGAAAGGAACTGGTCTCATGCAATTCAGACACTTTTAAAACACAGAATTCCATACATAAAGAATTGAAAAATAAGGGGTCTTTTTTTTTCTTACCCAGTAATTGATCAAAGTCGGTATGAAGATTGATGATACTCAGAGTTGAAAGGCGACAACCGGGAGCTTCTTTTTCCCTGCTCTGCTTCTTCTTCTTGTTGTTTTTTCCTGGAAAAAAAGATGAATTTTTGTTTGGGTATTTGAGAATTGGATTTCTTTTGTAAAACTGAGAATCGATGGTTTTTTGGGTGGGAAATTGTGAGAAAGGAGGGTGGGTTTTGTAAGAGTAGAAGAGGAGAGTGTGGAAGATGCTGGGTGTGTCTAGAAATTACTGGATGCTGTTTTCGACAACGGTGAGTTGATGAGTCGAACTCGAACATCCTCGATTTCTCTAGTACTATTATTATTCCACTCGCTTCCTATTACGTTTCCTTTTCACGCTTCTATGCTTAGATATTTAATATAATTTATTTTACTTAATTAAGTTTTTTGAATAAAAAATTAAATTAATTTTAATCATTAAATATTAATAATTTTTTATTTAAATATTATTTGCACATAATATACTATAGTTCTATCATGTTACATTTGCAGGATCTTTTCAAAAATATTTTAAAAATTTTATAAGTTCTTTTAGAACTTTTAAAGAATGTTTTAAATAAAATTTTAAAAATATCATGTAAAAATATTATGATACGACGCGTTGTACCAATAAATTAAAAAACAATGATCAAATAACTTGACTAATTAAATTTAAAAAAATTAAAAGTTTAAGTATTTTTTTCTCAAAATTTCAAAGGTTTCTTATGGCTAAAACCTTTATTTTATTTTATTTTTTTGATAAATAGGCTAAAACCTTTATTATATAACATAAATTTGTTAGTGAATATAAAAATACGTTTTGCACCTAAAGTAGTCTAAGGCCTTATTTTTGTTGAGTTTTCTGTCTAAACGTACGTTGTTGCCGTCTTTTTAGAGTCAAACAGAAATAAATTTGGCGCAAACGTCCGCTTACTCTTATTTAACGTTTAAATGCCGTTTGTCGACGGTTAAAAAAATTAACTTCTACCCACGTTGATTTACAGTTCAAACGGCCGTTTCACACTTCAATAGCAAAGGGAGCTTAAATATTATTCCACGTGTCAACACATCTTGCTTTATACACGTGTCACGGTGCTGGTAATTTACAACCGTGCTACATTTGCTATCCAGTATCCAACTCGTTTCCCTAGATACACTGCAATACACGCGCTATCCTGGTCGGTGGTTATCTTTTATTTTAAATACTGGAAAATGAAAATGATTTAAAACTAATATGATACAATATGAATGATAAACTAATCTTTCAATTTAACCTTTATTTAATTAGATTTAATCTTTAATTTTCAAAAATATTAATAGTTTAAAGGTGATTAGAAGGTAATATCTGCTCATACATATTCTTAACTCTTTGACAATGGGCATACATCTTGTACACAAAGCGATTTGAACTCGTGTCTCTTAAGATGAACATCATCCGCTTTTCATTAAGACGTTTATTGGGTTCAATTTAAAAAAAATAAATCGTTTGAAATTCAATAAAAATGTTGATAAAAATATTAAAATTTTAATACCTTGTTGTAACATGTCGAATAACAATTCGAACTAATATGTATATTGTACCTGTAGTGCCCTCTTTTTTTAAATCAAAATCGCTAAAAAAGGGAACGTAGTCCGATTTTCCTTTATCTTTTAAGAAAAATATTTGAAATTGGGAAAGTCCTTTTGAATTTTGTGTTTTGTAAAATAAAGACTTTGAGTTGTCACCGGCCATTGAGGTAGGCCGGACACCATAAAACCAAATATTCATTCGAAAAAGGGTTTGGGAGTTGGTTACGTGTGGGGAAGAGTTAACACCCCCATCACGCCCGAAAATCGGTACCAAAATATATGTTGCTTTTAATTGATGGAAATTGTTGAAATTTAAATTGAATTTAATTAAATGGTCTGTGATTGAATATAGACTTTAATTAGACGAGCTTTTGTCAAATTAGTGGGTTTGAAATAATTAAACATTTAATTAGCAAGGGTGATTGTACATCGGACCGTAGGTTAAACCGACATCAAATAAGACCAACTGTCGTGTTAATTTACGGTTTGAATAAAGTACATCACCTTTATGCATGATGCAAGTAATTAAGAATGATGTTATGAATTATCAAGTTTTAATTCAAATTAAATTTACCTTTGGACGGTAAGAATTAATTTGAATATTTGGTCAACATCCATTAAGTTCGGACTGTTATGACACAAATATTGGAATTAATAAATACCTCATTTTTATAAATTAATGTCAATTAATTAATAATATGTCCAATTAACATAAACAAGGTCTAATGAATGCCAGTTAACATGCATGACATAGAATCGCATGTAAGACCCTAGGCTCACTAAAGCCCTTAACCTAAAAGGCCCAAATTATAGAAATTCAGTTAGTGATCCAATTAATAACTAGGTTAGTCTAATATTTACCCTAAATTAATTAAATCCTAAAATCTAGAAAACCCTAACATTTTATAGATTATTCTCGAATCAAAATAATTAATTTGATTAATTTTAAACCAATATCCCATTAATCCAAGGATACTATTTAAAATGAATCAAATTAATAATCATGATTTTAATCAGGTGTTCACCTAAGTCAAATATCTATTTTATCCTAAAAGTTAATTAAGATATATTCAAATTAATTGAATAAGTTTAACATTTATCCCAATGAGCAAATGATAAACTTAAATTAATTAAATTAACTTGAACCCTACCCTAACTACAGGCTCCCAACAATTTAATCCTAAATTTAATTTAATTAATTTAAGAATTATGTCCCAATAAGCCAAGGGTATAATTTAAATTAATTAAGTTAAATTAAACCCTAAACTAACCTAAAAAAGCCCAACCTATTAATATACTAAAATTGGAAACAAGGATAAAAACAAACATAACAAATACTAGCAATAAATAAAGGCTAAATTAAAAGAACATAAATTAAATACAAAAAAATAAACATGCAAGGACTAAATCTAAACAAAATAAAAAATAGAGGGACTAAAAGGGTGATTTTACCACAAAAAGGACCGAATTGAAAGGGTTTAAAAAATATAGGCCTAATAGGGTATTAATTCCTTTTAAAAATGAATTAATTAAAACAAAGGACTAAATTAAAAAGCAAATAAAAAAAGAGACTGCATAAATAATTTTAAAATACGGAATGGCCTGGGAGTAATTTTAAAAACACGGAGGGGCTAAAACATAAATAAACCATTTAAAAATTAGGGGTGGCTTTGATATGGGGACTAAATTGCAATTTGAGAAAAATTGAGGGACCCAGAGTGTTATTTTAAAATGCGAAAACCCTTCCGTGTGTAAATACCAAGACGCGAAAATGTTGATGTGGCTATAAGCCATTTTTAAAAACGAGATGAGGTATAAATATGTTATTTCGGCAAAAATCCACCCTTAATTCTTTTAAAATTTCTCCCCCTTTACCATTTTTGGAAAACGCTCTCAACCTCGAATGAATACCGTTGTGGTGTTCATACTCGAACCCAGGCGCTGCTGTGATTCCCAGAATTCGGTGAAAGACCTTTATACCAGCCATCGCCGGCCACCGTACACCTGCGCCGAAAAACCATAAAATGACCACCAAAATCTTCTGCTTTTTACCCCGAATCTAAACACCAATTTTGTTTAGCCAAAAATCTTTCATTTCACCTAGATCTGAGAAAAAACTTGGACTTCAAAAGCCCTATTTTTTTAAAAAAGGGAAAATGAACCCTCATCCCTTCACCAATTCACCGTTTTTGGCCTCCGAGGAAGCCAAAAGGTTTTTCACCAGCGAAGGAAGCGTGGGGGAAGCTGAAAGGTCACCTAGGTAAACAAACGAAACCCTATTGTTTTTTGCTATATATTTTTTTAAACATGTATGCACTGAGATTATTGAGAAGGGGATACCTCAAATGCTTGTTTGTATTGATTTTTTTTGAATGGCCTCTGAATAGTGTTACAATTGATCTTAGGGTCCTCTTTTCATACCCCGATGGTTACATGCGTTTAAAGAAAATACAACTATGTAAAAATACTATTGGTTGCTCTGAAATTCTGTTATTGTCTGAATTTTTGTTTGGGTTCATCTGCTACACTGAGGATGTTAGGGTGTCCCTGAGAATCTGGCATTTTTGTCTTGTTTCTTTGCATGCACATCAGTTGCGGGGGAGGACGACGAGGACTAGAGCAGTTGGTGTGGGCAGATGCAGAGATGGGTGTAGTGTTGCTCGGTTTAGGGGCGTATGAACTGGTCCGACGTGGAGCTGGTCATGGCAGAGAGACAGTCATGGGAGGCCGTTGCTATCCAACGGTCGCGTGAGTCTCACACGGGAGTCGAATGGTTCGAACGGTAGCTTGCACGCGCGAGTGAGGAGGTTTGAGCAGTTTTTTCTGGACCCATCTAGACCGCCAGATCTTAGGCAGATCCGACGACTGATAATTGGATGCGCAAAAATACCAGATGCAATTAGGGTTTCTAAGTCTTGGGCCCTATCGGGCCAGTCCATGTATAATAATAATATTTTTTTGGGTTTTTTAATTATATAATGGACTGTTATTTAATATTGGGCTTTGTTATTTAATTATATTATTTATTTATTCTTTTTGTTTAAATATATTGATAATAATATAATAACAATAATATAATAAATATAATAATAATAATAATAATAATAATAAAACAATGATGTTAATAGATAACAATGGCCAATATTATAATAACACTAACATAAGTAAGCTAGTAATATTTTTGGGTTTTTAATTATAAATAGATAGTAAGGAGATAGTAGTAATAAAGAAATAATACTAATAATAACCTTTTTGTTTTGTTTTGTTTTGTTTTGTTTTGAGTTTTTAACAATAATAGTAAACATAACTACTAGTGATAATATAACAAAGCACAAATAAAAGCCCATTATCGTAGATATTAACAAAATATAAAAACAGGTTAAAACCCCGTATAAAATTAGTGATTACAGCTTCCCCTTTTTGCTTATCCTTGTAGAACAAGAATAAAGCAAATACTATAAGCACTAATTTTATCCGACTTCTATGTTTGAAGATTCTGAGTTGCATGTTCCTCCTATATAGAACCGTTCACCCTTCCTCTTCCTGAAATCCTATATCTATGAGTTTTTCCTATATAAAACTCTTTGCTTTGAGCTACGAGTATCTTCCCTTTCGCTCTAAAATATTTGAAGCTACGAGTCCCTCTTATATAGAACCTTTCACCTCGAAATCCTGAAGCTGCGAGTTTGAAACTCATCGGTTGAAGTCCTTGAGCCACGGTACCTGCCCCTTTTGCTCTGAAAACCTGAAGGTGCGAGTTTGAAACTCCTTGCTTGAAGTCCTTAAGCCACGGGTATCTGCCCCTTTCGCTCTGAAATCCTGAAGGTGCCGTTCCCTCTTATATAGAACCCTTCACCTTGTATTCTTAAAGCTGTGAGTTTTCCCTATATAAAACTCCTCGCTTGAAGTCCCTTTCGGGTTTTTACTTTGTTGTTTACTCTTCTTCTCGGGAAGTATAAAATCTAATCCTCAAATACCTGTAAGAGAGGTAAAATGCTTTCATGATGCAAGTTAGCATGCTCTTATCTTAAGGGTTTCTACCTATTCATGATGCATGACAACTACAAGCTTGACATTGTCCGGACACCTTCTTTCTTGGTTTTTGTCTCGGCTTTTTCTTGCTATCTTTTTCGTCTTTGCCTGCTTTTATCTCTTCTTGCATTGAGATCGTTCAACCATCTCTATTAGAATCTCTCAAAACTTTTTCTCTAAAGCGCCCCTTTAGGGTTTTCACTTTAGATTTGCATTTCTCAAATTGCCCTTTTCAAGTTTTCAACTTGGTTTTTTCCCTTTTTATTCTCTTTTTATTCTTTTTCTTTTTTTTTTTCCTCCTTTTTTCTTCCTTTTCTTCCTTTTCTTTTTCTTCTTTTTTCGTTTTTCTTTTTTTTCTTTTACTTCTAAGGCGCCCTTTCAGGTTTTTGCCTCCGGTTCTTTCTTTTCTATAAACTCGGACGTAGATGGCATTTGTTATCTTTTCTTGGTACCCCAATGCCCTCTAGATGAACTCTTTTTGACGAAATCAATAACCTGCACTTAATAGGTTAAATCATAGTAATGCCAAGAAATCCTTTATTTTTCAATAATCTGCGTCAATCTATTTGCAGGATGTTCATGAAATAGATAAAGGAAGGGATAGAATAAAATTTCATTAATATTTGGAGAGATGTTGGACTAATTTGAAAGTCATGGCAAAATGAGAAAATGGAAAAGATATAAATAATATATGGGGCAACATCCCCAAACATTGACTGTATGAATGATGCGAGAGCGCATCGACCACGATAGATTTCTCACTCGCTTTCGATAACAAAGAGGGACTTTGCCATGGACCAAAGTAGAGCCTCCGACTAAAATAGAGTCTGCCAATCGGATGTCGAATATCATGTTTATCTGAACCGTCCTTTCTAGATTTTCAATTCAGATCCTCTTTTGGTTTTAAGACGCTCATTTTTAGGTTTTCGTCTTAAACCTTCCTTTTTTTCTTTTCTTTTTTCTTTCTTCTTTTCTCTTTTTTATATGCTTGAGGCACCCTTTCGGGTTTTCACCATATGTATTTTTATTTTGCAAAGTGCCCTTTCGGGTTTTGACTATGTCTTTTCTCTTTTCTTTTTTTTCTTATTTTTTGTTTTCTCTTTTTTTCTTTAAGCGTAATACTTCTTGACAGAGTTTAAATTTATAGGATTTCTCAATTCTTTCCCATCCATCTCCGCTAAAATTAACGTTCCACCAAAAAAGGCATTTTTAACGACATAAGGCCCTTCCCAATTAGGCATCCACTTCCGTCGAAAGTCTTTCTAAATTGGCAAGATCTTATTAAGCACTAGATCCCCCTCTTGAAATTCTCTCGGGCGAACCTTCTTGTTATAAGCTCGCATCATCCTTTTCTGATACATTTGGCCATGACAGACGACTCTTAACCTTTTCTCCTCGATGAGGTTCAACTGATCAATCTTTGCTTGCATCCATTCGGCTTCATCCAACTTCACCTCATTCAAAATTCGAAGTGATGGAATCTCTACCGCAATAGGTAACAACGCTTCCGCTCTATAGACCAAGGAATACGGCGTTGCTCCCGTGGATATCCTCATAGATGTCCAGTAAGCGAACATAGTAAAGGGTAGCTTCTCATGCCAATTCTTGAAAGTTTCGGTAGTCTTTGCTATGATTTTCTTGATATTCTTGTTTTTCGCTTCCACCACCCCGTTCATCTTAGGACGAAAAGTAGTAGAATTATGGTGCACAATCTTAAATTGTTCACACACTTCAGTCATCATTTTATTGTTTAGATTGGAAGCATTGTCGATAATGATTCTCTTTGGCAAACTATAGCAAAAAACAACTTCCTTCTTCAAGAACTTGCACACTGTTGCTCTTGTGATGTTAGCATAAGAATCGACTTCCTCACACTTGGTGAAGTAGTCGATATCTACTAGGATGAAGCGGTGTCCATTTGAATTTTTTGGGTATATTTGGCCGATGACGTCTATGCCCCATGTAGCAAAAGGCCATGGTGAATTCATGGTGTAAAGTGGCACCGACAGAAAATGTATTTTATCGGTGTAGATCTGATATTTATGACATTTCTTTGCATAATTGATACAATCTCCCTCCATGGTTGACCATAAATACCCATATCGCATGATCTTCTTGGCCATGGAGAAACCATCACCATGGGTCCCGCACAAACTATCGTGCACTTCGGCTAAAATGGTTTTTGCCTCTTGATCGTTAACGCATCTCAACAATATTTGGTCTTTGCCCCTTTTATACAAAATCTCTCCACCGAGGACATATCCTGACGCTAACCTTCTAATGGTCCTTTTATCGTTATCATTGGCTTCTTTTTGGTAAACCTGAAACTTGATGTACTGGAAGATATTATAGTACCATGGATTTTCATCATTTTCCTCTTCCAAATTATAGCAATGAACTGGTACCTCAAAAATCTATATCTCAGTTGGCTTTATTTCGGTTTTCGGGCTTGCCTCAAACATGGAGGCCAATGTTGCCAGGGCGTCAACCATCTGATTATATTCCCTTCGCAAATAAGCAAAACTAATTTCTTCAAAGTCTTTAACCAACTCTTGGATCAAACCGTAGTACTTAATTAACTTTGGATCCCTTGTCTCCCATTCTTTCCAAAGCTGGTAGATTAACAAAGAAAAATCTCCAAAGACTTGAAGCACCTTGATCTTTCTTTCTATGGCCGTGCAGAGCCCCATGACACATGCCTCATATTCAGCTATATTGTTGGTACAGAAGAATTCTAACCTACTTGTAAAGGGGTAGTAGACCTCTTCGGGATAAATTAACATTGCCCCTATCCCATAGCCTAAGGCATTGAATGTTCAATCGAAATAAAGCTTCCAAGACTCGTTTTCCAAAATAGACTTCTCCTCAAACAAAGTACATATCAAATCTTTATCCGGGAAACTGAAATCTAACGGCTCATAGTTATCTGAAGCACGGATTGCCAAGAAATCTGCCACCACACTTTCTTTTACCACTTTCTGGCTCACATAAACAATATCAAATTTTGACAACAGTATTTGCCAATAGGCCATTCTCTCGGTCAGTGCTGGCGCTTTCATCAAGAATTTTAATAGATCTAATTGGGAAATCAAGCAAGTAGTGTGATACAACATATATTGCATGAGTCGCTTTGTAGCCCACACTAGGGCACAACATAGCTTTTGGATCTGTGGGTACCGCGTTTCACACTCGGTGAACTTCTTGCTCAAGTAATAAATGGGCATTTCCTTCTTACCGAACTCATCATGTTGTCCTAACATACAACTTACCGAATTCTCAAACACTGTTAAGTACAGAATTAATGGCCTATCAGGCACCGGTGCTACTAAGATTGGAGCATTGGTCAAATACTTTTTGATCTTCTCTAGCAGCTCTTGACAATCTTTATCCCATATCCATGGGTTTTTTTCGAAGCAATCTAAAGACGGGATCACATTTATCAGTCAACTGGGAGATAAATCGAGAGATGTAATTTAACCTTCCCAAAAATCCCTGAACTTCTTTTTGAGTTTGAGGTGGTGGGAGATCCTAAATTGCTTTCACTTTATCGAGGTCAATCTCAATTCTCTTCTGGCTAACAACGAAACCTAAAAGTTTTTCAGACGTAACTACAAAGGTACACTTAGCCGGGTTGAGCTTTAGTTGGTTCTTTCTTAACCTTTAAAACAACTTCCGTAAATTTTGGACGTGCTCCTCTTCGATCAGAGATTTGGTTATCATGTAATCCACAAACACCTTGATCTCCTTATGCATCATTCGATGGAATAAGGTCACCATAACTCTTTGATAAGTTGCCCCGGCATTTTTCAACCCGAAAGGCATTACCTTATAGCAAGATGTGCCCTACATGGTCACGAAAATGGTCTTTTCCATATCTTTAGGGTGTATTTTAATCTGATTATATCCTGAAAAGCCATCCATAAATGAGAACCACGAATACCCTGCAGTGTTTTCAACTAGAGTATCAATGTGAGGGCAAAGGGAAATTGTCCTTGGGGCTTGCCTTATGAGGTCCCTATAATCTACGCACATACGTACCTTCCCGTCCTTTTTGTGAACTGGAACTATATTAGCTACCCACTCTAGGTATTTGAAAACTTTCAAATTTCGGCCTCAAACTGCTTCTTTACTTCTTCTCTAACCTTTAGCAATATGGCTGTTCTCATCATTCGATGCTTTTTCTGGACGGGCTTACATTTTGGCCTTACAGGAAGCTTGTGCACCGCAATATTCTTGTTTAAACCCGACATATCCTGGTATGTCCATACAAATACGTCTTTGAATTATAAAAGTAGCTCTACCAAATCTCGCCTAACTTTTGATGATAAAGTAGTGTCGATCTTCACCTCTTTTTTTCCTCATGGGTTCCCAAGTTCAAGACTTCCAACTATTCTTGATGTGGTAGGATCTGCTTCTCCTCACTTGCCACCAGTCTTAATAATTCATATGGGACCTCATATTCTACTTTTTTATCCCCTTCATTGATTTTTGTCGAGCACATGGGTTGTTCGAAATCTACCCCGAGATTAAATTCATAATCATTCATACAATTCATATTAGGGGACTTGCACGAGTTTGAAAATACATATTGAGAATAGGAATAAATAGTTTACGAAATGAATCAATAATAAATAAATAATGAATGAAATGAATGTTATGTTTGCCATTTGAGAAAGAAATATGGAAAGCATCATTTTTTATTAAAAGTAAATAAAGGTTGACATGGCCGTTCTTTTACAAAAGATCCCCATTGCTCTCAGGCAAAAACAACAAGGTTGTTTTGAGCATTACTTTGATTTGGACCTAAAAACTACAAGTATGTCTACACATGTCCAGTTGTTGAGCTTTTTTCCTGGGAAGTATGGGCGGATCTTGGCCAAAGGCTAGACTGTCTTGTCACCCTCAGAGATCACATTAACATCCATCACTTTCAAAGTTTAACTGATCAACTCTTCGTTGAGGAACTTCCCATTCTCTTGGTTTGCTTCTTGAACTTTCAATTCGGGATTCACTACCCTGCCGAACACAAAAACACTTTTAATGTTGGCATAAGTCATAGTCCCTCGTGGGATGTCTTCTCTTCTGAGCTGAGCCTTCCTCTGTTCTTCTCTCTTCTTCTAATCTTATCTTTTTGCAGGAAATTAGGCTTATAGCCTAGCCCAAAATAATCATTCTTGTTGATGACATCTTTAACCCAAAGACGTCCTTGAAGATTTCTTCCCAAGCCTTTTTCCTTCTTCGCTCCTATTCCTAAAGTCTCTGCCACCACCATCTTGGTACAGTTCGATAGCCTAGGGCATTGAATTCTTTCATTCGGCAATGAAAGTGGCATTAACGAACTCCAAGGCCCTAAAGGCACATTCTACTACATTTTTATCGGTCAGAATGTATAGTGCATCAGAAGTCACCGAAGCAACGATGCCTTACTAGACATTAATTGTCACTAGCTTCCCTTCAATAAAAAACTTTAATTTTTAGTGTAAAGATGACGAAACAGCACTGGCCGACAATTCGGTCTAACTTGCCAACCGAGATATCACTTGCAACAAAAGTTTGGTTCAAAACCTTCAACAATGCTTCGCGGTGTTTTCTAAATTTAACAGGAGGTCAAGCACTAAAATTTGGGCTGGCTCCTTTTTGAGTTGCTCTACCACACTATACTTGCTGTGCTTTAAAAATCTCAAGAATTCTTAAGCTTGAGCCTCAGTTATCGGCTCATTGATTTTCGGAGGCGGCTCCTCTCTAAATATCTTATCGGGTTCGGACTCAGCTGCTTTGCCTTTACCCTTTAGCTCCTCAACTGCCTTTGAAGTTTCTGGAGTGTAACACCGACCACTTCTCGTAAAGTGCCCAACCTCACCTACCACCTCAGGCTTTGGTTCCATTGGCTCCTTTTGAGTGGGCTTTACTTCCTCAACTAACTTCTTATTTTCTTGTGAATTTGAACACCCCAGTATTGAAACATTAGCAGTGTAACTCCATGGGACCATCCTAGCATCATTGAAGAAAAAAGATGTTGGGGCGGAAATTATAATCTTGAGGGCCACCTTAGGTCCTCATTCTCTGGGTGTGTTTTCTTCACTTGGCTTGAAACCAAGGACAAATTGTCTTTTTGCACTATACCTGGCGTCTAGACTATTCGACGCACAGACTTCTGACTCCTTATTTCCCTTTTATTTCTCAAAGAACTTTATTTTTTATTACCCATCAATTTTTGAAACACATGACGTAACTCTTTGCAATCCTGAATCTCATGATCCCCTAACTGATGATATTCGCAATACGGACCACAACCTTTCTTCACGACCACTATTCCTCAGTCAATGAGGCGTGCCATACACAAGTGCTAAAAAAACCCACCTTAAAGGCGATTTTACCTCGGACACACCCACCTTTGCTTTTCTAGCGTACCATTCTTCAAGGGCATTTACACCTTAACCTCTATGATTCGGTAAGAGGTTGCTGGCCGTACTCAGTTCCCCTAACTGTAACACTCTGGTCTTAATTAGATTTTGAACAAACTTTTTTGAACGCCACACAATTCCCGATCAAATGCCTTGGAACATCGACATGGTATTCGCAGTGTGCTTTAGGGTCATACCACGCCGAGTGATGGGGTTGAAAGGGGTGACATGGTAGAGATGAACCAAGTTCGCCTTGTACAACTGTGAGTACAGCTTCTTGTAAGAAATAGGCAACAGGGTGAAAGACCTATTCTCACATTCCTTCTTGGGCCCCTTATCTTTCTTTATATTAAAATTCTAGGGATTCCCGGCTATAGCTTGGTGCTGGGATATGGTGAGGTTCTTGACGGCCTCATAGGTACTTGCATTGTTAACCTTATGATCTTTTTTCTTATACTACTTTCTTGAAGATTTTCCTCTGTCAATCCTTTTGCTCTTGATGGTTGCTTCGATGCCTTCACCGATCATTACCATGTTCGCAAAATTGTTAAAAGAATTATTGATCAAACGATCGTAGAGCGTCCCTTTTAGCGTGTCTATGAACATCAGAGAGATCTTATTCTCACGAAGTAGAGGCTGGACTTGCGTTGCCACATCGTGCCATCTCTGGGCATACTCACGGAGGCTCTCATTGCACTTTTGCTCCATCCCTTGCAACAAAAGCCATTTGGGGACCATATCAGTTATGTGCTTGTACTGGTTGGTGAAAACTTTGGCTAAATCCTTTCATGACTTGATTTGAGCTCGTGTTAGCTGTTTGTACTACCTTGTGGCAGATTTCACTAGATTATCTTGGAAACAATGGATCAACAACTTCTCATTGTTAGTAAACCTCGCCATCTTGCGGCAAAACATGGCTATATGTGCAGTAGGGCAAGTCGTCCCATCAAACTTATCAAATTTTAGGGTTTTGAACTTGTACAAGATCTCCACATCTGGGACCAAAATGAGTTCTCTAGCATTCAACCCATAAGAACCTTCCTCCTCATCCTTTACTCGAAATTTCTCTTCGAGATTCTTTTTGGTTTCTTCTAACTATTTTAAGAATTTTACCTTTACTTGGTTCAGTTTTTCCAACTCATCAAAATTCGGGATGCTATCCCTAACATTTTTCGTATTTCCAAATGTCACTCCTAGTTGAGCTTGGGCAGAGGCAGAGGCACCGGCCTGATGAGATAAAGTTCCTTCTTGCGGAGGTTTCAGTGTAGGGTTGATAAAGAGAAGGTTTCTAAAGATCGGGGAATACGAAGATCTCTTGAGTTCTGAGTGGGGTTTTCAACATCACCCTTTCCTCTTGGGTCTTCTCCCCGACTGAGTTGCAACATCTAATATATCTCCCTTATCATCTCTTGTTGGGATTTGATGATGGTATCCTTCAATTCTTGCTGTGTCCGTTCTAACTGACCCCTAAGATCGGCTTCTAACTTGGCAAAGTTCTCTTCCATTATTCTTGCTTGTAAACGAGTGCGGTATGGATGTGGAATAATTGTAATTTAAAGAACCAAAATTCTCTAAAGTAAGAAGTCTTTTAATTAATTCCAATGTTTTAACAAAATATGCAAACAAATATGTCATGCATGAATTCAAATAACAAAACTTATTCTGGCAAATATTATCGTCAAACAACTTGCATTGATGGAGACATTGTTTCATTACAATACTTAAAGAAAATCTTCTATGCATATGGTCCCAAACTAGCGCCTAGGTTCACGATCTCCGTCAAGACCCAAACAAGTCTTTGCCCATCCTCGGACTCATCTTCCACACGTTCTTAAAGCTCAGTGGCATCTTTTGCTAGGAACTGCAGCTTTCGGGCGACCCCTTACATCTGAGTCATCAAGTGTGCCAACTCTTGCTCTTGTCTCCAAATAGTATAAGCGGTGAACCTAAGTCATTCCATTGTCGACGTCTGATACACTTGAATTGCTCCCCCAAAGCTTGTCACTTGATCCTTGAGTTGATGGACCTCAGTCTCTAACTCCCCAATCTGAACCTTCAAAGCTTGGTTTTCTAAACTGCTAGCCTTTAGCTTTTTGGTGGAACCCTTGTGTTTAAGGAGAGACCTTTCTAACCGTTTTACTTGAGCCTTTAATTCCTCATTTTGTCGTCATTCATTTTTAAGCTGTTCTAAATGAGAGGCTGTAAATTTTCCATCTCTTAGGTCATAACAAGTACTTGGTCTCTAAGCTCGTAGTACTTCCACTTGTAAGTCTCAGCCTTTGCCTTCTTTTTTTAAGCCTGAGCTCTCATCCTTCGCGACTCTTTTATTCTTGCTTAGCCTTTGTAACTTTCGAATGTCTTCTTTCTCTGATTTAAGCTCAAGTTCCAGCTTATCATTCCTCTTCTGCAAACCTTTAATTTCTCCCTCGAGCTTCATCTTATCTAACTCAAAGTTGAACCTGTCCTGATTGGCTTTTGCTTCGAGCTAAATAAACTTCTTTTGCTCTTTTTTGAGCTGTTTTCTCATCAAATCGACTTCGGTAGGAAGCGTAACCAACCTTTCTTCAATAAACCTCATCTCATCGGGATTTAACTTAGGAATATTGTCGTTGACATGATGGAAATGCCATATTTCATACTCAAAGGTCATCATATACGGGGCACTCACAATTCTGACTCGTCTTGCATTGTTCTATGCAGAAAAAGCGCTATACACCTTCCCTTTATAACCCTTTGATGTCCTGTAGTCTATGTTGAACTCGTTTAATCCACTCGTAGCTGGCACAAACTACTTAGAACTGTACTGCCTCAAAACCAAAAGGGTGCATAAGCAGTATGCCCCCAAAGACCAAGTAACGGTACCCACGAATACTCCTCGCATCTATAAAGAATATTTTTTGTTGGTAGCCATGGAGCTCTCCAAACTATGTCCTCGTCTTTCAGGTTTTGGAAGACATCTAACCATACTTCTTCAGATCTCCCCATTGGCCAATCTCATTTTTGTAGGAACTTTTCTAATGGTGAGAACTTACCGTCAAAAATAGGCCTTGAAAAGTACGCGTCTGGCCAAAGGTGGTTGTGAAACCAAACGATCAATAACTGAGGGCATCCTTAGAAATGATCCTTACCATATCTTCTACAGAACCTCAAAACCTGGAAAGTTTCTGCCAAAATTACGGGTACTAGATTGGTTTTTCCACCCAAGCAATCGAACAAATCTAACATCAATAGGTCGGTAAGCACCAACACATTTAGAAATAAGACTAACCTATAGATTAATAATGAGAAGAGGTCTCACTGAACTTGGCCCACCGGATGCACTGAAACCAAGACTAAGATCCCTTCCCACTTGAGATAATCTTTCTTATTCCAATTTGTAACTTGATTTTCAACCCAAGATGGCAAAACGTCTGAGAACCTAACCAGTTTGGCTCGAAAGGACTTGTTCTTGCTCGATTTAGAGTAGACACGGTTCTCATCAATCTTCTTACAATTCACAAGGGCCAGATACTCTTCAATTGTTGGGGTCAAACCCATATTGCCCATTGTGAAACAACTATAGGCTAAACTCCAAAATCTCACTAAGGCTTGAAGAAGTGACTGATCAACTAGGACATATTACAAGTATGCAATATCGTCGTATTTGCTTTCGAAGGCACTTCTTGCCTCGAAATCCCAACTGTGCTACACTGATATCAAATCGGACACGTCATTATACTCCGTGTTCATGAAAGTCTCGGCTGATATTACTGACCATCACGCCTGAAAGATATACTATCCCCATCATGAAGCTGTTCTCTTTCTGACCATACTTGTACCTCAGAATTCTTTTCATCATTGCTACGAACCAAGTCTCTAATTGATCGAGTCTTTAACTTCAGACTATTTTTGAATCAGTTTTCTCTTAATGATATGACAAAATATGCAAAACAAAATATAAAAAGAAAAAGAAAGAAAACAAAAAGGAATGCGTTAGTAATGAAATAAATGAACAAATAATGAATCCGAAGTTAAAAGATACACAAAACACAAATTAGGTAAATAACAGGCAAGAAAGACAAGAAATGGAAAACCCTAACCGCATAAATTCTAGTTCACTATGGCTGTCCGCATGGCTCTAATCAAGGTGGGCTTCCTAAATTCTCATGCATGGGTTCGGTTCTCAAAAGGGTACTCGAACCTATCTTATCACCTTCTAAGGAAAAAATCCCAATTCTGACCCATTATGGGCTTGCGAATTGGATTCGGTTCGGGGGAAAGCACGACCTAATGACATGGTGGGCTGCTCACGTGTCGAAAGGTGTAGATTCTGAAAGTGAATTACCGACCCATGGAGGGCTACTCACGTGGGTATGTGGCGTTTCACTCCCACTCAAGGGACAGAGCTCGGGTATAGAGCTTGATGATCATGATGCAACACATGTCGGTGATTCCTTAAAAATTAAATGAGCAATTAATTCAAAACCGCCAATTATCAAAGCCCATGTAATTATAGTCATATCTTTAATAAAGAATAACCTAATTAAAGTCAATTTAAATTTCAAAATTTCCATCATTAAAAGCAACATATTTTCTTGGCTTAACTCTCTTTTTCTTTTGTAAAAACAAAAAATTGGTCCCCAGCGGAGTCGCCAACTGTAGCGCCCTCTTATTTTTTGAAAATCAAAATCGCTAAGAAAGGGAATGTAGTATGATTTTCCTTTCGCTTTTTGGAAAAATATTTGAAATTGGGGAACTCTTTTTGAAATTCGTGTTTCAGAAAATAAAGACTTGGAGTCGCCACCGGCCAATAAGATAGGTCGGACACCATAAAACCAGAGATTCATTCGAAAATGGGTTCGGGAGTTGGTTATGTGTAGGGAAGGGTTAGCACCCCCATCAAGCCTGAAAATCGCTGCCAAAATATATGTTTCTTTTAATTGATGGAAATTGTTGAAATTTAAATTGAATTTAATTAAATGGTTTGTGATTGAATATAGACTTTAATCAGACGGGCTTTTGTCAAATTAGTGGGTTTGAAATAATTGAACATTTAATTAGCAAGGGTGATTGTACATCAGATCGTAGATTAAATCGACATCGAATAAGACCAATTGTCATGTTAATTTACGGTTCGATTCAAGTACATCACCTTTATGCATGATGCAATTAGGAATGATGTTATGAATTATCAACTTTTAATTCAAATTAAGGTTTACCTTAGGACGGTAAGAATTAATTCGAATATTTGGTCAACATCCATTAAGTCCGGACTATTACGACACAAATATCAGGATTAATAAATACCTCCTTTTATAGATTAATGTCAATTAATTAATAATATGTCCAATTAACATAAACAAGGTCTAATGAATGCTAGTTAACATGCATGGCATAGAATCGCATGTAAAACCCTAAGCTCACTAAAGCTCTTAACCTAAAAGGCCCAAATTATGGAAATTCAATTAGTGATCTAATTAATAACTTGGTTTGTCTAATATTTACCCTAAATTAATTAAACCCTAAAATCTAGAAAACCTAACATTTTATGGATTATTCTCGAATCAAAATAATTAATTCGATTAATTTTAAACTAGTACCCCATTAAGCCAATGGTACTATTTAAAATGAATCAAATTAATAATCATGATTTTAATCAGGTGTCTACCTAAGTCAAATATTCATTTTATCTAAAATTTAATTAAGATATATTCAAATTAATTGAATAAATTTAACATTTATCCCAATGAGCCAAGGATAAACTTAAATTAATTAAATTAACTCGTACCCTACCCTAACTACAGGCTCCCAACAATCTAATCCTAAATTTAATTTAATTAATTTAAGACTTATGTCCCAATAAGCCAATGGCATAATTTAAATTAATTAAGTTAAATTAAGCCCTAAAGTAACCTAAAAAGGCCCAATCTATTAATATACTAAAAACAGGAAACAAGGATAAAAACGAACATAATAAATACTAGCAATAAATAAAGGTTAAATTAAAAGAACATAAATTAAATACAGAAAAAATAAACATGCAATGCAAGGACTAAATCTAAACAAAATAAAAAATAGAGGGACTAAAAGGGTAATTTTATCACAAAAAGGACTGGATTGAAATGATTTAAAAACTAGGGGCCTAATAGGGTATTAATTCCTTTTAAAAATGAGTTAATTAAAACAAAGGACTAAATTAAAAAGCACATAAAAAGGGACTGCAGAAATAATTTAAAAATGCGGAATGACCTGGGGTAATTTTAAAGACGCGGAGGGGCTAAAACAGAAATAAACCATTTTAAAATCAGGGTCGGTTTTGATATTGGGGAAAAACTTTGAGGGACCCAGAGTGATATTTTAAAATGCGAAAACCCTTTCGCGTGTAAATACCAGGACACGGAAGGGTTGATGTAGCTATAAGCCATTTTTAGAAACGAGAGGAGGTATAAATATGTTATTTCGGGAAAAAATCCGCCCTTAATTCTTTTAAAATTTCTCCCCCTTTTACCATTTCTGGAAAACGCTCTCAACCTCGGATGAACACCGTCGTGGTGTTCATCCTCGAACCCAGGTTCCGTCGTGATTCCCGGAATTCGGCAAAAGACTGGCATACCAACCACCGTCGGCCGCTGTACACCAGCGCCAAAAACCCACAAAATGACCACCAAAATCTTGCGATTTTTTACCCCAAATCTAAAAACCAACTTTGTTTAGCCAAAATACCTTTTCTTTCACCTAGATTTGAGAAAAAACTCAAATTTCGAAAGCCTTATTTTTTAAAAAAAGGAAAAAGAACCCTCGTCCCTTCATCGATTCATCGTTTATGGCCTCCCATAAATCCAAAAAGTTTTTCATTGGCGAAGGAAAGCGTGAGGGAAGGCGAACGGTCACCGAGGTAAACAAACGAAGCCCCACTATTTTTTGCTATATCTTTTAAAACATGTATGCACTGAGATTATTTAGAAGGGGATACCTCAAATGCTTCTTTGTATTGATTTTTTTGAATGCCCTCCGAATGGAGTTACAATTGATCTTATGGTCCTCTTTTTATACCCTGATGGTTACAGCCGTTTAAAAGAAAATACAAATATGTAAAAAAAAATACTATTGGTTGCTCTAAAATTCTGCTATTGTCTAAATTTTTATTAAGGTTCATCTGCCACACTGAGGATGTTAGGGTGTCCCTGAGAATCTGGCATTTTTGTCTTGTTTCTTTGCATGCGTATCGGTTTCGGGAGAGGACGAGGACTTGAGCAGTTGGTGTGGGCAGATGCAGAGATGGGTGCAGTGTTGCTCGATTCAGGGGCTCAAGGACTGGTCTGACGTGGAGCTGGCCATGGCAGAGAGACAGTCACAGGAGGCCGTGGCTCTCCAACGGTCGCGTGCGTCTCACGCGAGAGTCGAATTGTCTGAACGATAGCTTGCACGCGCGAGTAAAGAGGGTCGAGCAGTTTCTTTTGATCCATCTGGACCGTCAGATCTTAGGTAGATTTGACGGCTGATATTTGGCTGCGCAAAAACACCAGATGCAATTAGGATTTCTAAGTCTTGGGCCTTATCGGGCCAGTCCATGTATAATAATAATAATTTTTGAGTTTTTTAATTATATAATAGACTGTTATTTAATATTGGGCTTTGTTATTTAATTATATTATTTAATTTTTTCTTCTTGTTTAAATATATTGATAATAATAATATAATAACAACAGTATAATAAATATAATAATAATAATAATAATAATAATAATAATAATAATAATAATAATAATAAAACAATGATGTTAATAGATAACAATGGCCAATATTATAAAAACACTAACATAAGTAAGCTAGTAATATTTTTGGGTTTTTAATTATAAATAGATAAGGAGATAGTAGTAATAAAGAAATAATACTAATAATAACTTTTTTGTTTTTTTTTGAGTTTTTAACAATAATAGTAAACATAACTACTAGTGATAATATAACAAAGCACAAATAAAAGCCCATTATAGTAGATATTAACAAAATATAAAATAGGTTAAAACATCGGATAAAATTAGTGATTACAATACCGTACGGGCATACAACTTGGTATATATATATAACTCAAAACCTTTTTTTACATAGTTATTTAAATTATATGCTATTTAATATAATAAATTGTTTTTTATTCTTATTTTTATTTGGTTTACCTTTCTCATAGTTATTAACAATAAAATAATTTTCTTAAATGAAAAGATGTGTAATTATTTTACAATTTAACTTCTTTAGAATAATTTATTTAAGAGTTTCTAAAATATTTTTTTGGTATAACTATAGGTATTCAATTTATTAGATAATTAATCGATATTAAATACTGCAAAGGTCCATTATAAGGTAACCCTCCCAACTCAATTTGTTTTTATTCACAACACTAGAATTTAAACTCAACCTTTTTTAGCGGGTCTATTATCTCATCCACTTGTCCAATTGATTGTTGATAGAGTTTCAAAAATATAAAAAGACAAAAACTGTTTAGATTCATAATCAATATTTAAAATCATTATTATGCTTACTAGGGAATAAATAGTGATTAAAAAAGACAAACCATCAACATCTAATTTATTATCTGATTAATTCAAATTGAATATTATAGATGTTCATTATGTGGCAATCCTCTCAACATAATTTACTCTATTCACAACATCAAAAATACAAACCCCTAATTTTGCTTAAGAGATCTAGTGCCTCATCCCACTATAGCAATTGATTGTTGGTAAAGTTTGTAAGGTCAGATGTTTGAGTCCTGACATTGTGAAAGTAGAAAACTGGGTTGGAAGGGTCGCTCCAATAATGAATCTCTACAATACTCAATTCAAATTAGTCAACCAATAAATTAGATATAAGTGATTAAATTAAAAAAAAATTAAAATCATTATTAGGCTTAATTCACTTCCCCTTAGTTTTCTTCCTATAGTATCACTTTCATCTCAAATTACTCCAAAATAAAAAGTAACCAATAAAAATCTTATCAATTTCATCTCAATTTAGTTCTCGTTATACAATGTCCTTTAAAAATGTTTTAGAAGCCGAAAAAGCAATGCAAATGTTTTTGGGTCAAAAATATTTTTCAAATTAGTTTGAAAAGTAATTTCCAAAATCTAAAATTTATAAATTGTAGATATTTTAAAAATATTTTTAAGTAAAGTTATGAATTTATATCATCAACTTTTTGACAGTAATACCAAATAATCTTTTTTTAAACCAAACAATCTAAAAGTATTTTTCAAAATCACTTCTTAAAAGTGTTTTTCTACCGTGTTTTTTAAAGATAAGACCAAACTGGTGGTACACTACCAATAAGAACATAATGTGGCACATTATTATTGGATGTTAATAAGTTTGAGGGAAATGATATGACAATAATAGTTTAGGAGAAAACTGAGAAAAAATAATGGTTAAAGGGGTATTTTTGTCCTTGAATTTGACCTAAAAATCAATTCATCCCTCGTTGAAAAACGCACCCTATTAGGCCCGCTAGTTCGCAAATTGCATTAATTTGACCATTTGACCGACGTTGACCGTTACAGTGTTTGCGTGGTGGTTAACGGTGTTGTCTTAGCGGTCCACGATGCTAACGTGGTAGTCAACGATGATGAAGCAGAGGGCTGAAAGTTTGGTAACTTATTTAATCTTTAAGCTAAAAATAAAAAACATTAAAAAATTTAAAATATTTAAATAATCATACAATATTAGAAATAAAAAACACTATAATAAATTTTAAAAAATAGTAAAAAACATAAAATTAAAAATATCAAAAAGTTATAAATATAAAAAATAAAATTTTAAAATATTTATAACCCATTGGAAAAGTATGTTACCGTTTCTAGTTATACTAATCGTACTAATATTACTTGAACATATTTTTAATGGAATCATCATTGTATTAGAGTAGTAATAAATCCAAAATTTACCTTCATTTTTCTACATCGAATATTAATGAGCATCAATTTAATGTAGAAAAGTGAGAAAATTTGAGTTCTATTGTTACTCTAATACAAGGTTGATTCCACTGAAAATTTGTTTAACGAATGGTAATACTCAGAATGACGAAGTCGAAGACTTTTTTGATAAAATTGTTCAAATTTTTAATACTTTATAAATATTTTTTTATTTTTTTATTTAAGTTTTATCATTTTATAATTTCTAATACATTTTAAATTTTATATTAGTTTTTTTAATTTTTTTGAATATTTTATTTATTTTTATTAAGTTTGTGGATTTTTATAAAAAATAAAGAATATTTTAATTTTTTGTGAGGGTTCTCACTTTATTTATTTCTAAAATTACCAGGGACTCAAGGATATTTACACAAATTTGTTAATCGTTCATATATTCTATTTGTAAAAGTTTAACTCGAAAAACCAAATTATTTATCTTATTTTATTCAAAAACTAAATAAATTGATTAAATTAACTTGAAATTTAAACAAATTATTTATCTATTTATAATTTTTTAAAATTGTAGTAATTTCCTAAATTCTTAATTTTTTAACTTAAATATTAAATAAGTTGTTGAACTTTCAATTAAAATCAATTATGCCCTTGAACTCGGCAAAAAAAATCAATTATACCCTCAAATTTGGTTAAAAAAACCAATTTTACCCCTCTGCCATGTCATCAACCCATGGTGTATTGCCACGTCAGCATCATAGACTGTCACGTCAGCATTGTGGACCGCCATCTCATATTGTTAATTGCCACGTCAGTAATGTAACGGTCAACTTCGGTCAAAGGATTAATTTGATGCAATTTGCGAATTGGAAGGCCTGATTGGGGGTGTTTTTCAGCAAGGGGCTAAATTGATTTTTTGGGTCGAACTCGAAGGCAAAAATACTCCTTTAGCCAAAAAATAATTTAAGATGTAAAAAAACGTATACTTTAAAAGAAGAGAAATACTTCAATACACAAGCCTTTTAGTTTTAGGGGTTAGGAGTTAAGTTTAGAGTTTAGGGGTTTAGGTTGTATGGTTTAGAATTTAAGGTTTAAGGTTTATGTTTAGTAATATAGGATTTGAGTTTATAGTATAAATATACATACTTGTGTAAAATAAATTTTACACGGCCTTTGTATCAAAATTAAACCCTTAAAAGAAAGGGTAAAACTTTGATACACTGTCTGTATAAAATAAATTTTACACAATCATGTAGTTTTAATTATAAAACATAAATCATGAATTCCTAACCCTAACACCCTAAAACCTAAACCCCTAAATTTTAAATCTTAAACTCTAAATTCTAAACATTAACCTTAAATTCTAAACCCTAAAACTTAAACCCCTAAACTTTAAACTCTAAATTATAACTCTAACCCCTAAAATTAAAAAACTCGTGTAAACTAAAGTTTACTCGGCTTGTGTATTGAAGTTTTTTCTCTAAAAGAAGATTCGTGAAGTAAACTTACCTCATTATTATGGTATATAATTACAAAATCTTAAATGATACAAAAAAAAAAAACATGGAACAATATTTAGAAATATAATGCGAGTATATGATAAAAACACTCTCTACTCTTTTCAAGCTTGAGTAAAATATTCTTAAAAAACCATTAACTATATGAAATTGTATATATATATATATAAAATCACAATATAACCACATTGTTAATTTTTGTATTATTCACCTAATTATTGTTAAAGAAATATTATGACTTACCTTCTGGTGTAATGCATTAACATATTCGAAGGTTGATATTTTTATAATGGCTTAACTACAAAATAAGTGTCTAAACTATATTTCTTTTTTGCAATAGGTGCCTAAAGTATTTTTTGATTAAAATAGGTGCCTAAAGTTTTATTTTTTTGGCTGAAATAGGTGCATAAAATAATTTTTTTGCTGAAATAGGTGCCTAAAGTTTCATTTTTAGTTGAAATATGTGACAAAGTAGGTGCCACAGTTGACTTTAAAACAAGTCAAAAATTAAATTTTAGGTACTTATTTCAGCCAAAAAATACTTTAGGCACCGATTTCAGCCAAAAAATACTTTATGCACCTATTTCAGCCAAAAATAAAACTTTAGGCACCGATTTCAGCAAAAAATACTTTAGACACCTATTGCAAAAAAGAGACATAGTTTAGGCACTTATTTTGTAGTTAAGCCTTTTATAATTTATAATTTATATATAAGGTGAAAGTCAAGAATTGTCTAGAATCGAAATCTAACATCAATTAAAACGATATCATTACTTAGTACACTACAGATTAAATAACAATAGTGGAACAACAATTAGTTTGGTGGAATGAGATGTTAGATTTATAGATAGTAATGAGATGAAATGGGGCGGGTTTTTGACCGCCCTGATCTATAGATTTCTAAACCCGCCCCTGTCCCACCTCGAATATAAATATTAATTTACCCGTCTGCCCTGATCTATTAACTTATAAACCCGTTCCCGACCGGAAAATTTAAATATATATATATATATATATATTAATCTTTGTCGATGATAAATGTTAGATTTGACCAAACCACCATCACAGTCACATAATATATGTTTCAAGGGACTTTAAACCGATATGAAAAAATAAAGCCAACTAAATTACCCAGATGAAAAAAATACATATTTAAAAGAATAAACTCGAGCCATTGACCGTCAAAATCAAATATTTTAAACTCAGACAACATCTAAAAAAATTACCTAAGCACAAACTAAAAAAAAAAACTTAAACCCCCTAAAAGTGCTTATATATAGTGGCATTTTCATAAATATAATAAAACTATAATTAAAAATATATTGAGGCAGGAAATTTCTTTCTTATACTCGAATCCGCCCCGACTCAATGTTTTCAAAACTCGCTCGTCTCGATCCCCAAAATTTAAGAAGAAAAACATGATTGGGTCAAGTAGGGGCACACCCGGTCGGGTAATTTTACCATCCCTAGTTAGATCCCTTAAACAAGGCCAGAGATTCGAATGTTGACGTTGTGAATAGAGACAAATGGATTGGGAGGGTCACCTCTATATTGGACATCTACAAAACTTAACCCGAATTAATCAACCATAGAGGTGGCAAATTGACCTAAGACTCGAATCAATTTTACCCGATTAGAGACCCGATATATATATGAACATGATTATCCAAACTTGATCCAAAAACCGAAATAAGCCGAATCGAAAAAAATCGACCAAATTTTTAGTTGAACCGATATGGACCCGATCCGATTTTCAACCGAACCGAATGACTCAAACCAATTTTCAAGCGAACCGAATACGCCTGAACCGATTTCATCCGAACAGAAGGCAACCTGAAATAAAGAAAAGATATTAAAAGAAATAAAGAAAGATTTGATATGAACTGTTGTAACACCCACGACCCGGATGTCACATTTGGGCCTCACGCCTGAAACCCAACCAAACAATTTTGACCTAGTTTAGCCCAGTCCACAAATCCATTATGAAAATCCATTTAATTACAACCCAATAAAACATAATAAATATTTGAAAACATATACAGTGGAGCTCCTTTTAAAATTACATTATAAACCTTTGACTCGACCGTTTGAAAATCCAAATACTATTTACAGTATACAATAGGTTCCTACGAATACATAGCCCAATGACCCAAATACTGTACTCTGATGAGACGAGGCGCTGGAATCCTTCCCTGATGGTGCTCCTCCAAGAACGAGCCAAACTTACTAACATGGGAATGGAAACAACGATTCCGAACGCTGAGCTAAAAAAGCTCAGTGGATACACCACCACTCAACCATGCTTCATGCAAATCATAAATAAAGCAATGCAACATGAATGACATCATGGCAAGATAACAATGGCGCTACCATAATCGCCTAAACACATAGCATTATGAATGTATGATCACGCACACAACTCATACAAGTAACTCATACGTTTACCTAGTAGCACACAGAAACACCAACAATATTAAGTGAGGTCCGAGTCCACAAAGCATCGGGATCCTACACTTGAGTGAGGCCTGCGTCCACAAAGCATCGGGATCCTACACTACAAGTAAGGTCCGCATCCACAAAACATAGGGATCATATACTCAAGGGGGTGAGGCCCACGTCCAAAAAGCATCGAGATCCTACATCCATTCTCAGAATCTTACATCAAGCATCTTCGAATGAGGCTCACGTCCACAAAGCATCGGGATCCTACATTCGGGAGTCTTCAAGGTGTTGCAACACACTTAAGGTATCTAAATCCCAACAACAAGGGATGATTCGACTATCTAAGCGTCCTATCAGCACACAGCAAGGACCATAACCACCACACAACCTCAACCTTGACACAAGGGTCTTACCGCACACATCTCTAACACACTTACCATCGCCCTATGGTTTCTATCAATTATTATACCACCCTATTGAGCTTATCTATTTATTAGTATGTTATGAAGGTACACATTAGCCGTTCTCATTAATTTATCTTATTATTCAATAAGACTTAACCCTATAGGCGCCCCTTCCGCACACAGCAAGAGCCAGATTACCACACAGCATCAACGATCCACCTAGGATCCTTATGGGTTACCACCCCACACAGTTTACCAATGTATAACGAGTTATTAGCCATTTATTTCATACACGGGGTTTAAATCTCCATTTCTCATTTCTAATATTCATTTTACACCTTAACGGACCCCCAAGGCCCTTTGCCTCGAATTATAGCACCCCCGAACGCAACCTTGAAATTCTTGGGCAGATTACCCAACGAGTATCGATACTTCAAGGTGAGTATCGGTACTCCCCTCTAGGTATCGATACTCCCCTATGAGTACCGATACTCTAATTAGGTTCGAAAGAATTAGACCCCAAGCTGTACCGATACGCTTCGTGCCGTATCGGTACGCATCATCGGTACTAGGATCACCCCGCAACAATCCACCCCCACACCGGTTGTAACACCCTTAATGTATACTCATAAATCGAATATACATTAAAGATGTTACAGAGTCGTTTAAAGAAATCTCGACTTATAAATTTATTTTTACAAGTATTTACAAATTTTAGTTTGTAAATCTAACCCTTTCTCGGTTTTCTTAAAAACACAACCTATGTGCAGTTAGCTAGTTTTAACATTGAATTAATTATTTTAAAACATATTTGGCAATTATTAAAAACAATAGTTCAATTCAGGGTGAAAACTAGATTCGCTATCTAGGTCCTTTCTTGACTTTAAAATCTTTACACGATTACAAATTATTTTTATTAGCAAAGTAATTATCCTTTCTACCTTAGCTTTATTCTGTTACAATGCTAATTCCTTATTTTTCTTTATCCATAAACGATTCATCATCAAAACTGATTACTTATCTATCATTTAGTCTAATTTAATGCATCATACTCTACCAGCAATTAAATAATTACATGCCCACTAGAGATTATCATAAGCTAGAATATCTTACTGACGTTTTGCAAATTGAAGCTTGATCAGCATGCTCGACTCCTCTTTAAATCCTCCATCTTAATCTACGTGTGAAACAAACACACGCTAAGTACGAACTTAGTGAGGCAATTAAACTTATTTATTTACACATGAAATGATGTTATATAATACTTCATATAAGAATGCATTTCATATTTCTCTACGATAAGGCAAGTATATCACATTGTACATGTATCATGTATCATAGCTATCATATAAATCATATTATCATTGCATAATATATTCTCTATCATAGACATGCTTTCATCATGTAATCATTTACGTAACATGTGTTCTATCATATATCATGTAATATTTCTATCATATATCAATAACATTTCTATCTCGTATGTCATGTACTTCTCAGACATGTAACATGTAACTTCTTTTTCAAGTATCATGAAATCATGTAACATCTGTATCATATATCATGTAGCATCTATATCATGTTTCATGTAACATCTGTATCATGTACCATCTCTGTCATATGAATCATGTATCATCATCCAGTCATTTGCATGCTCATGATCTACCAGTAATCATGTTGTTATTATTATCATCGTGTCTGGCTAGAGGCATATGGAAACCCCATAGCTTATCTGTACCGTAGTGCTTTGTAGAGTACGTACTTGGAAGAACGCTCTTTTCTCCTCATATAAGGACGCCCTTTGCTCCTCATATAAGGACGCTCTTTGCTCCTTATATTAAAACACCTCGTTAGTGCATTTTGCACTATGGGCTTGGATCCCCAGGGTGTATCATGTTTCATTTTAATCTTGTTATTGTCCATATTTCTTGTATAGACATACATTGCCATTATGCATAATGCATCATCATTTATGCAAACAATAATTCATACCTGATATTCCATCAAGCTTGCCATGTCGAGCATCGTATCATATCATGTATTATAAGAAATGCAGTGCCAATTTCAATGTAATGCAAACATTTAGAAATGCACTCACCTGGGCCATTTATTAATATGCCTCACTAAGCTTTATTGATCTTTTCCTTTTATAGTACCTCGAATATTCTTTTGATTCGAATCCAACTTCTTTTATCACATGTATATAAATAAACATTTTTTTAGATTCACTTCTAACAATATTTCAATTAAGCTCTTTAATCATCCAACATAAAAATTTTCCATAAATTTCCTTTCTTCCTTATACTGTCAAAACCTCATTTTCGTTCTTAATAACCATTTTGAGCTTCAAATAATTCTTCTGAACTTGACAACCAACATTAGATATAAAATATCTAAATTTTCATTTTCGAGCAGCTTTGTACAACCTTCAAAGAAATATTTCTATAAAATAATCTATAACTCGAAATTCGATTCCGTTTGTTCTGAAATAATCTAGATTCAATAATCTCTTCAACCATATAAATTAATAGCTCAAATTCAACTTGTACGATTTATGGTGAATTTTCAAAGTCAACTTCCAGGACTAAATTCGAAGCAGACTGCTAAACTGTTTTTCTGACCTTTCATCACTTAAAAATTCATATCTTTTTGCTTGGAACTCAAAATCAGTTTCCGCTTGTTGGACACGAAACTAGACGAACACATCTTTATATCGGTATAAAATTCACCTTCTAACCAGTTTTGTGTAGTTTATGGTGAATTTCCAAATTACTGCCAAATCCAGTTTCTACACAGTTTCATAAATAATTTCAAACTTTATACTAATTTCTCCTTACTTTTCTATTTGTCAATTTAGTCCCATTATTTACTTTAAATCATCAACTTATCACCTTCTTCATCAAATAATTATTCACAGTAGTTTCTCTTAATTTTCCATCTTAACTGAAATAGCCACTAAAATGCAAAGATAAGGATTCTAGCTTTTTAACTTTGCAATTTAGTCCTAAAATCAACATTACTATCTTAATTCCATCATTATAACTAAAAAAGGATTTAATCCTTCTCTAAAACCTCATTTCCGAATTGGTCACTTAACTTTGACAATTTGTCAAAATGGTCACTAACTCGATTTAACATCGGTTTTGCATTCTAACTTCAATTTCATATCTTCAACATCCCTAATAATATAAATACACACCAATTCCATAAAAATCAGATTTAGTTCTTCAACTTTTAAACTTGCTGAATTGGTCCCTAATATTTAAATTAGGGTTTTGTTTCCAAACACCAAATCAAGTTTACTAGATCATTTATCCAACATCACAAACCCTAAATCAAACTTGAATCCATAAACCCTAATCATCTTCATAATAATCAAAACATGTAGAGTTTAAATCCCAACTCAATAACATGATTTTAACATCACAAAAGCTTGATTTCAACTTGAATTTCAACATGGAATCATAAAATCTCAAAACCCCCAATTGAGTCCATAAACCCTAATTTTTTCTCATACAAAATTCTCATCAATCAAGCATGTTTTCCATAAATTATTTACACCAAAAGATAGAGCTTGATGAGTAGAACAACTTTGTAGTTCGAAAGATTACCTAAAAATCGAGTTTCGGGGCTTGAATTGAACTTGGAAAATTTTTCTCCATTTCTCTTTCATTCTCCCCCTCATATTTCGAAGTTTGAAGATGAAGAATGGTCTTCATCCTTTTATTTTCATCCAATTTGGCCACTTGTCTTGTATAAATGAATTTTAAAATCATTTTTCTTGGGGGTGAACTATTCATTTACGGGGTTAACTTACATAATTTTTGGAAATTACACTTTGGTCCCTAAAATTTCCCAAAGTTTATACTTTGGCCACAAAACTTTCAAAATTTTCATTTTGGTCACTGAACTTCAATTCTCATTTCAATTTTCCTCAGATTTTCACCAACTTTGGAAGTACCCAATACAACTCACTATCTATCACATGATACTTTTAAACCTTATAAATTTCCTTTCATAAAGACATAGACTGAATTTTCTTAACGCAGTATATTATTCCGATAATTCTTGAAAATCTTCATAGCATAAGGTTTCTCGTAGAAATCCTTTATTTGAAATCCATACGAATATTTTCTACTTTTACTGAGTCCAAAATATCGATCAAAAACACTTTTATAGGACCTTCCCAAAGGTCACCCATCTTTGTATTTCCTTGGCCTGAGCACGCTTAACAATTTTCGTCGATCCAAATTCGGTACCTTTTTTGCATCTTAATTCTTAAAATTGATATCAATGTACTTATTTCGATCCGATTCACTCTTCTACTGAATAAAATTACTTGTTGGAGAAATTTACACTTTAGTCCCCAAACTTTTCCAAGGTTTATACTTTAACCCCCTAAACTTTCAAAATTTACAATTTAGTCACTAGCCAAAATTTGGGATATTACAATTCTTCCCCCTTAAGAAAATTCTTCCTCGAATTTTCAATGCGTACTTGTTCCATACATTTACGAATATTACTTCCTTATTTTCTTCTCAGCCTCCCAAGTGCCTTCTTCGACATTGTGATTTTTTTCTCAAAACTTCAGTCAATGAAATTTCTTATTCCTTAATTCATTAATTCCATAAACCAATATTTCTACTAACTCCTCTTCATGTATCAAATCTAATTGCATATCAATTTATTCAGGACTGTTGACATGTAAATAATTCAGTCAATGCCCCCAAAACATAAGTACATATACTATAGACTTTTGCTCACTTCTGAAGATAAGATCCATTAATATGCCCTTGGTACAACTCTTTTCGATTCCTTGAGGTATAATAATTCTGAAACCAAGTTTTTCCCTTTTGATTTACACAAATCATCTTCTCTCAAAGTGGTACTTTTCTTCTTTTTTATTCTTTTAACTTTAACTGATAACATCTTGACCAAATATCAATATTCTTTTTACATTTGACTTCTACATTTTATATAAATAGCCAATTTATCTTAAAATTGGTCTTAAAATTCTCAGATTTCTAGCAGTCATACTAAAATTCTCCAGTCAAAATCATTCCCTTGACATATTGGCTTAACCCACTGATCTCACACTATTCCTCATAAACAATTTGAGTACCTTGTCAAAGTTCAAAAATCAGTGAAATAATTTCCTTATGAACAATTCACCATATCAATTCTTTATCACTTTTCTAAGAAGTTTTCCAAACTTCCTCCTCTGTATCAATATTACTTCTTCTAACTTTTTAATATTAATACATCTCAAATCTTCTATAGAAGTTTTATCATTTTTTTGTCTTCAAATAAGCAGTTATAAATCCTCTTTCATCATAACCTTTAAGGTTCCCAAAACTTAAACTTTTTCACAGTCAATGCTTTATTATATATAGATGCCGGAAGTTAAAACCTCTGACTGATTTATACCTAACATCTTCTTTTTGAGCTTCAAATATAATCTCTTTACAGATTAATTTCTTTCTTAGTTTATTTTCTAATCATCTCAGTAGTATCATTACTTAACTTTCCAACTCTCCCTTATGTACTGACAGTACAAACATCTTATAATAAGATACCACTGAGTTATTTCCATCATAACTTCAATCCTTAATTTATCTTGAGTATATCGCCAGATTACATCTACGGCATCTAGTGACATTGTTATCTTCAAATATATACGTTTCTAAAGTAAATATACTTCTTCTTCTTACTCCTTCGTATCCGAGCATCTTATAATTACTGTATCATATCCTCTATGGGTCCTTTCTTAACCTCTAAGATTCGTCAACTGAAGAAATCCATTATCGTCTTACTTTCCTTATTCTAGTATCATTTTACCTTATACTAAAGAGGAACAACATCAAGTCATACAATCAGCACATCAGCAATATGATATCCTAGGGGCATGTATTTACTGATAAAAATCATATACAAACTTGGTTAACATCTAGAACCGGCTAAACCTTTGCTCTGATACCAATAAATGTAACACCCTTAATGTATACTCGTAAATCGAATATACATTAAAGATGTTACAGAGTCGTTTAAAGAAATCTCAACTTATAAATTTATTTTTATAAGTGTTTACAAATTTTAGTTTATAAATCTAACCCTTTTTCGGTTTTCTTAAAAACACAACCTATGTGCAGTTAGCTAGTTTCAAACCTGAATTAATTATTTTAAAACATATTTGGCACTTATTAAAAACAATAGTTCAATTCAGGGTGAAAACTAGATTGGCTATCTAGGCCCTTTCTTGACTTTAAAATCTTTACACGATTACAGATTATTTTTATTAGCAAAGTAATTATCCTTTCTACCTTAGCTTTATTATGTTACAATGCTAATGCCTTATTTTGCTTTATCCATATACGATTCATCATCAAAACTGATTACTTATTTATCATTTAGTCTAATTTAATGCATCATACTCTACCAACAATTAAATAATTACATGCCCACTAGATATTATCATAAGCTAGAATATCTTACTGATGTTTTGCAGATTGAAGCTTGATCAGCATGCTCAACTCCTCTTCAAATCCTCGATCTTAATCTACGTGTGAAACAAACACATGCTAAGTACAAACTTAGTGAGGCAATTAAACTTATTTATTTACACATGAAATGATGTTATATAATACTTCATATACGAATGCATTTCATATTTCTCTACGACAAGGCAAGTATATCACAATGTATATGTATCATAGCTATCATATAAATCATATTATCATTGCATAATATATTCTCTATCATAGACATGCTTTCATCATGTAATCAGTTACGTAACATGTGTTCTATCATATAACATGTAATATTTCTATCATGTATCATGTAACATTCTATCATATATCAATAACATTTCTATCTCGTATGTCATGCACTTCTCAGACATGTAACATGTAACTTCTTTTTCAAGTATCATGAAATCATGTAACATCTGTATCATATATCATGTAGCATCTATATCATGTTTCATGTAACATCTGTATCATGTACCATCTATGTCATATGAATCATGTATCATCATCCAGTCATTTGCATGCTCATGATCTACCATGTAACCATCTTGTTATTATTATCATCGTGTCTGGCTAGAGGCCCATGGAAACCCCATAGCCTATCTGCACCGTAGTGCTTTGTAGAGTACGTACTTGGGAGGACGCTCTTTGCTCCTCATATAAGGACGCTATTTGCTCCTTATATTAAAACACCTCGTTAGTGCATTTTGCACTATGGGCTTGGATCCCCAGGGTGTATCTTGTTTCATTTTAATCTTGTTATTGTCCATATTCCTTGTATAGACATACATTGCCATTATGCATAATGCATCATCATTTATGCAAACAATAATTCGTACCTGGTATTCCATCAAGCTTGCCATGTCGAGCATCGTATCATATCATGTATTATAAGAAACGCAATGCCAATTTCAAGGTAATACAAACATTTAGAAATGCACTCACTTGGGCCATTTATTAATATGCCTCACTAAGCTTTATTGATCTTTTCCTTTTATAGTACCTCGAATCTTCTTTTGATTCGGATCCAACTTCTTTTATCACATGTATATAAATAAATATTTTTTTAGATTCACTTCTAACAATATTTCAATTAAGCTATTTAATCATTCAATATAAAATTTTCCATAAATTTCCTTTCTTCCTTATACTGTCAAAACCTCATTTTCGTTCTTAATAACCATTTTGAGCTTCAAATAATTATTCTGAACTTGATAACAAACATTAGATATAAAATATCTAAATTTTCATTTTCGAGGAGCTTTGTACAACCTTAAAAGAAATATTTGTATAAAATAATCTACAACTCAAAATTCCATTCTGTTTGTTCTGAAATAATCTAGATTTAATAAGCTCTTCAACCATATAAATTAATAGCTCAAATTCAACTTGTACGATTTATGGTGAATTTTCAAAGTCAGCTTCCAGGACTAAATTCGAAGCAGACTGCTAAACTGTTTTTCTGACCTTTCATCACTTAAAAATTTATATCTTTTTGCTCGGAACTCGAAATCAGTTTCCGTTTGTTGGACGCGAAAATAGACGAACACATCTTTATATCGGTATAAAATTCACCTTCTAACCATTTTTTGGAATTTATGGTGAATTTCCAAAATTACTGCCAAATCCAGTTTTTACACAGTTTCATAAATAATTTCAAACTTTATACTAATTTCTCCTTACTTTTCTATTTATCAATTTAGTCCCATTATTTACTTCAAATCATCAACTTATCACCTTCTTCATCAAATAATTATTCACAATAGTTTCTCTTAATTTTCCATCTTAACCGAAATAACCACTAAAATACAATGATAAGGATTCTAGCTTCTTAATTTTGCAATTTAGTCCTCAAATCAACATTACTATCTTAATTCTATCATTATAACTAAAAAATAAATTTAATCCTTCTCTAAAACCTCATTTCCGAATTGGTCACTTAACTTTGACAATTTGCCAAAATGGTCACTAACTCGATTCAACATCGGTTTTGCATTCTAACTTCAATTTCATATCTTCAACATCCCTAATAACATAAATACACACCAGTTCCATAAAAATCAGATTTAATCCTTCAACTTTTAAACTTGCTGAATTGGTCCCTAAACATTTAAATTAGGATTTTGTTTCCAAACACCAAATCAAGCTTACTAGATCATTTATCCAACATCACAAACCCTAAATCAAACTTGAATCCATAAACCCTAGTCATCTTCATAATAATCAAAACATGTAGAGTTTAAAACCCAACTCAATAACATGATTTTAACATCACAAAATCTTGATTTCAACTTGAATTTCAACATGGAATCATAAAATCTCAAAACCCCCAATTGAGTCCATAAACCCTAATTTTTTCTCATACAAAATTCTCATCAATCAAGCATGTTTTACATAAATTATTTACACCAAAAGATAGAGCTTGATGAGTAGAACAACTCTGTAGTTCGAAAGATTACCTAAAAATCGAGTTTCAGGGCTTGAATCGAACTTGAAAATTTTTCTCCATTTTTCTTTCATTCTCCCCCTCATATTTCAAAATTTGAAGATAAAGAATGGTATTCATCCTTTTATTTTCATCCAATTTGGCCACCCGTCTTGTATAAATGAATTTTAAATTCATTTACATAGCGAAATTACTAAAATGCCCTTTTCATCGAATGGCCAAGATTTAATCTCATCAAAACTCAATGGCCAAGATCAAATCCATGTGTAATTGGCCTTTCAAAATTGCCCTTAAAGTTTCAAAATATTTAAAAAATGCCATCCATGGCAAATGTTCAATTTGCCCTCCAACTAGTCTTTATTTACAACAAGTCTTGAAAATTGCCATTCCATTAAAATTGAACCAAATTAGTTCCAATCCAACCGACCATGTCCCAAAATATCTTAGATTTTTATTTATGGCATTTATTCTATCCAAATATTCGAATTTCACTCAATACGATTTCCAAAATTTCTTTCTACGAACTTTAAAGCTTTATAACCATTAATTTAAGCTTCGTACGAAAAATCCGGGTAACACTAAAGTGTAACTCTTGGGGGTGAACTATTCATTTACGGGGTTAACTTACATAACTTTTAGAAATTAAACTTTGGCCCTGAACTTTCCCAAAGTTTATACTTTGGCAACAAAACTTTCAAAATTTTCATTTTGGTCACTAAACTTCAATTCCCATTTCAATTTTCCTCAGATTTTTACCAACTTTGAAAGTACCCAATACAACTCACTATCTATCACATGATACTTTTAAACTTTAAAAATTTCCTTTCATAAAGACATAAACTGAATTTTCTTAACTCAGTCTATTATTCCGATAATTATTGAAAATCTTCATAGCATAAGGTTTCTCGTAGAAATCCTTTATTTGAAATCCATACGAATATTTTATACTTTTACTGAGTCCAAAACATCGATCAGGAACACTTTTATGGGACCTTCCCAAAGGTCACCCATCTTTGTATTTCCCTGGCCTGAGCACGCTTAACAATTTCAGTCGATCCAAATTCGGTACCTTTTTCTGCATCTTAATTCTTAAAACTGATATCAAGGTACTTATTTCGATCCGATTCACTCTTCTACTGAATAAAATTACTTGTTGGAGAAATTTACACTTTAGTCCCCAAACTTTTCCAAGGTTTATACTTTAACCCCCTAAACTTACAAAATTTATAATTTAGTCACTAGCCAAAATTTGGGATATTACACCGGTACTCCCACATACGCGTACCGGTACGCTAAGACTCTCTCAAGCAATGCAACAGTGCGTGACGATACGCCCCCTGCGTACCGGTACGCGAAAGCGTTACTGAAATCCTTAATATGCAAGGGGTACCAATACACGAAGAGGTGTACCGGTACTCCCTTCACAACCTTTCCCCCTTTTACACTAAGGCATACCGATACTCAAGTCCCCGTACCGGTACGCGAGCCCGATTTTTGAATTATGGTGCGGGTCTTACCTAAAAACCTTGTTTAACCCCCATAGTTAAACCTCAAATCGTTCCTACAAGTTATGGTGATAATATTAGGTGGATTATTACTGAAATTAGGCTATAGTAACATCAAATCCACACTTTACCATTAAAGAGGTCAACCAAAGCATATCAAGCCATAAACACCCAAATCATGCACAAAGCCTATTTTTATGAGTTGCAGGAATTCAAAGGAGTTAGTAGTGTACTAACCTTGGATTATAGCTGGTGAAGAAGCCCTCAACAATCCATTCTCGCTCTTCTTCTTCAAACCCCCAACTAAACCTCATACCTCACCAAACCAAGCAAATCTTACCTCAAAATAAAGATCCTTTAATACCGAACAAATTTTCCTCTTTGCCCCAAACGAGATTCATACTCTAGAACTCAAATATTTGACCTTGAACATGAAGAAGTTTGGGTGGAAGATGGGAATGGGTGAGAGAGGGAACAAGGGGACCAAGAGGATCTCACTCCCTCTATTTTCTGCAGAAAATAAAGTCCCACATCAGCCCTCTTTGTCTTCAATTTGATATTTACCAAAAAGCCCTTCAATCATCCTTCCAATTCCATCACCAAACCAACCTTCCAAGCCACAAGGCCCAAAGTAAGCCCAATAAAGCTCTCAAGGCCCAAACATCTTGGCCTAAACACGAAGCCCAAGCCTCGGGTTAACCTGATCCTTGGGTTCTGAAACCCGGGTCATTACAACTCTCTCCTCTTAAAAAAATTCATCGTCGAAATTTAAACAAGGGAAGGAGAGTATCTGACACAATTCCAAACAACTCATCGCTTACACATATCCACGGGACACTTCTGCCACATTTAACCTTGAATTCTCAACTCTCTTCAAGAGTCTTCAAAAAAATATATATTCTCGAATCTAGACCGACACTCACAACAAACCTAATCGCGGATTAACAACGGTTGGTCTCAACAGCACTGTCAAACACCAACCCACTGAACTTACTCCAGATGAGTCACAACTCGGTGAACGAACCTCTCTACCAACACTAGCATTTCTAAAGTCTTGAATTATACCCTCATCTGCGTTCATAACGTGACACTTCTTCAAGATATACTACGGGCACTTCCTCATATAAAATCACCATAACCCACGGGTTCAGGAATAACAAACCCTATCAATCATGTTCTATCATCCATCTAACATGAAAATACAACCTTCTTTCACAACTTGGTTAACTGATACAGGACTTAGTGCCTTATTTACTTGAACCCACTACACATAAGCATATACGAATCCACGATCAAGCGATTCTGCTAGCCAAGCCACTTTGGTTCCAAAAAAATTGTTACCACAACCAAGCTGTACTAGGGATCAAACCACCAAACTGTCCTCAAGGGTTCAAACACTCTCTTTCACTCCCAACCACCAAATTCTGACTAGCGTTGTTGCTAAAACTTTTGCAAGTCCTTCAATATTCCTAATGATTCTCTCAACACAACTTATTACAACACAAGGATCCGATTCCATACAACTTTAACCAAAACCCACATTTCTCCGAAGCCATTCGGAACATCTTACACTGTCGCCAAACATGAAAACAATCCATCTCAAACCCAATAAGAGACCCTCTATTCATCGAACTTAAGATTACCTCGACGCGTTCGTAAGTCTAAAACACTCTTTAACTTGCCCTTAGAGTTCAAACATCGCATCAAACCCCAAAATTTAACACTAATTTTTCCTTAACCTTCAACTTACGAGACCAGCATCCTGAACGATCTTACGGGAATCTCAAAACTCCTCAATATTAACAAGATCATCAGCCCTAAAAAACAAATACTGACATTCCATTGTTATAAATCGGCCCATAACAGCTAACACCACTATATCTCGCTATACCAACAGAAGCACGTCCCAAGGTGAACCCCTTGGCGACATTGCTCGTACCCCTTCCTCTACCAAGGAGTTCTCACATGAGGGGTTCGGTAAATGTCAGACCACAAGGTGATGAACGCTTAATACTGAACTCAACGCATCCCTTATCATGGATACTACCCTACGGTCAAGAGGTTATCCCACTCAACCCTTGAAGAGCACCTCGATAACCACTTGTATGTCCACCGCTCTAAACTGCAGACTATCACTCTTGCGTCAACTATGCGAACCAAGAACGTCTTGCAACCTACAAGGTGTTCTTTAACTAGCATCACATGAGCACAACACATAAGCTGAAGAGATAGGATTTATTCACGCACAATACTGACAAACTGGTTCATTCTAAACCTTAACTTTGAGATTCTTGCTTGGAAACCAGGGCGCCCCTCGCACTCACGTGACCAACCCATACCAAGGGTAAGTCTAACAAGTCCATGGGACTGCCACTCTAAACCATACACACCTCCCACGTTGGAACCTTTACTTACCAACACTTACCAATCCATTAATATACCAAGCCAATGACAACCTCGAGGAAACTCATCACAGAACCCGCTCAATAAAATCTCTGCTAAGGTAAGAACAAGAAATCAAACTGCCATCAAGAAACTGAAAACCACAAAGGGGACCAAACCATTTAACACACTCTCGGTAACAAGCTTGTCATTGCTGGCATGATCAACATATTGTCTAACAAAAGCTCGTGCGATGACTCTAACTGTATATCTCACCTGACCTCCACCCTAATACATCGACAATGACCCAACATCACTTCTCGAAGAACCTTGACTATGCCCAGAAGAAGTCAACCTCAAAGACTGAACCGGTAAATACTCATCCACGATTGAGCAGTCCTTTTCTATGTGACCAGATGTCTAGCACTCATAACAAATTCCCCCAAGCAAGAAATATACCTCAAGGTAATGTCAACCACCAGGCTCACGAACCGGTGGGAGAGACGTTAGGACCAAACCATCAACACTTTCTATTATAGAAGAAACCGATAAGCCCCCTACAAAACCTTCATTTAGATTTCTAGCCAACCCTCAGCTGATCTAAAGAAACTCTTTTTGATCCGCTCAAAGAACAAACCTTCACCTCTTCAGGGTTTGAGAAGAATCCTATAATATTCTGATTCCCTAAAACATGATCTACAGAATCTTCAACTGACTCAATGTTGGCTCTAAGGTCATTCGCGTGCTTCGTACTAATGACTAGTTCAGAGAATATCTCAGGTAAAACTGTTGTCCCGTGCATCAAAATGTCAATTTGAATCCACATCTAACCTCAACCCTACGGTCTTTCACCATTCATATGCATTGCCCTTAAGAAAAGTCGATACAATCAGGATTCCCTTAAGACTATTCCACGTCATCCTCAGATCCTTCTAAGTGTTTTTTAACCATCAATCCGATTGATTAGGTCATTATTTCTCAACCCGTTACCATATTTAGATTCGTAACAATAATGCTCCTCCCATTAAAGTAACATAGCTCCCTTCACTACTCTCATGGGTCAAACTCGCGCCGTCAACCCAATTGGTCTGAACCGCATTCAGAAGATGGTAGGTTGTCTTTCCCATTACCCTGGGTTTGATTCCCCCGAAACCTCGAAGCTTCTAACGCTATACTTGACATCTCAAGCTAGTTCATGACCGAACAACAACCAATGGCCAAGATCATAACAACTCTTTAAGACAGCACTCCATCAAATCTTCCAAACCCACATCCTCGAGCTTTACTCAAGTATTGCCTCACACAATACCCACAATGTCCTTCCGGTCACTACTATAAACAACCGCAACAAGCATACCTTGCTCGAGATCTTAGGGCATTCAGCTTATTAAGAGCATACTTGGGACCTCACAACCATCATGTGCCTCTCCACATTAGACGAAAACACATATCTACCAGGCGAGCTACATCCTCATCACATGGTACCCACCATTAAGGTTCATTTACTACGAATGATGGGACCCCCGATCGACACTTTACCACTGGTCAATCAAAAGTAAGTCCCCTCATCCGTTCCATAAGGGTCGTCTACCAACACATAGAATCTCACCACTAGAGGTTCTCACCATGAACTCAAGGCTTTAAGGCAACTTACGACATATAACCATGATTACTTCTCAAGCAATGGGAGGAGGGCACACCCTCAACTCTTCCATTCCTTCATAAGCCCAAACTTAACGTCTGAGATAACTATGATCTCAGAATCATCCTCAAAGGAATCAGCCAACATCACGACCCTCACGATCGCGATCAAATCTATCTTAATGTCGCAACCAACGACACACATGAACATATGGCCCACAATCCAGATTTCAGTCTTGAAGAGTACAACTTAGACACACAGGCTCATATTCGCTAGACACCTATTCCTGACTCCTAACCACCACGGGGTTTTCCTAGAACTAGCTAAACCTAGACTCTGATACCACTAAATGTAACACCCACGACCCGGATACCATATTTGGGCCTTACGCCTGAAACCCAACCAAACAATTTTGACCTAGTATAGCCCAAACCACAAATCCATTATGAAAATCCATTTAATTACAACCTAATAAAACATAATAAATATTTGAAAACATATACAGTAGAGCTCCTTTTAAAATTACATTATAAACCTTTGACTCGACCGTTTGAAAATCCAAATACGATTTACAGTATATAATAGGTTCCTACGAATACATAGCCTAACGACCCAAATACTATACTCTGATGAGACGAGACACTGGAATCCTTCCCTGATGGTGCTCCTCTAAGAACGAGCCAAACATGCTAACCTGCGAGCGAAAACAATGATTCCGAATGTTGAGCTAACAAAGCTCAGTGGATACACTGCCACTCAACCATGCTTCATGCAAATCATAAATAAAGCAATGCAACATGAATGACATTATGGCAAGATAACAATGGCGCTACCATAACCGCCTAAACACATAGCATTATGAATGTATGATCACGCACACAGCTCATACAAGTACCTCATGCGTTTACCTAGCACCACACATATAACACCAACAACATTAAGTGAGGTCCACATCCACAAAGCATCAGAATCCTACACTTGAGTGAGGCCCGCATCTACAAAGTATCGGGATCCTACACCACGAGTAAGGTCCGCGTCCACAAAGCATCGGGATCCTACATATATGCTCAGAATCTCACATCAAGCATATTCGAATAAGGCCCGCGTCCACAAAGCATCAGGATCCTACATTCGGTAGTCTTCAAGGTGTTGCACCACACTTAGGGTATCCAAATCCCAATAACAAGGGATGACTCGACTATCTAAGCGTCCCATCAGCACACAGTAAGGACCCTAGCCACCACACAGCCTCGACCTCTACACAAGGGTCTTACTGCACATAGCTCTAACACACTTACCATCTCCCTATGGTTTCTATCAATTATTATACCGCCCTATTGAGCTTATCTATTTATTAATATATTATGAAGGTACACATTAGCCGTTCTCATTAATTTATCTTATTATTCGATAAGACTTAACCTTATAGGTACCCTTTTTCGCACACAACAAGGGCCCAAATTACCACACAACATCAACGATCCACCTAGGATCCTTATGGGTTACCACCTCACACAGTTTACCAATGTATAATGAGTCATTAGCCATTTATTTCATACACGGGGTTTAAATCTCCATTTCTTAGTTTTAATATTTATTTTACACCTTAACGGACCCCTAGGGCCCTTTGCCTCAAATTATAGCACCCCGAACACAACTTTAAAATTCTTCGGCAGATTGCCCAGCGATTATCGATACTTCAAGGTGAGTATCGGTACTTCCCTCTAGGTATCGATACTCTCATATAAGTATCGATACTCCAATTAGGTTTGAAAGAATTAGACCCTAAGCCGTATCGATACGCTTCGTGCCGTACCGGTACGCATCATCAATACTAGGATCACCCCGTACCAATCCACCCCCATACCGGTACTTCCACATACGTATACCAATACGTTAAGCCTCTCCTAAGCAATGCAACAGTGTACCGATACACCCCTTGCGTACCGGTACGTGAAAGCGTTATTGGAATCCTTAATATGCAAGGGGTACGGATACACAGGGAGGCGTACCAGTACTCTCCTCACAACCTTTCCCCCTTTTACACACTAAGGCGTACCGATACTCTGGTCCCCGTACCAGTACGCGAGCTCAACTTTCTAACTCTGGGTGAAGGTTTCACCTAGAAACCCTGTTTAACCCCCATGGTTAAACCCCAAATCATTCTTACAAGTTATGGTAATATTATTAGGTGGGTTTCTCCTGAAATTAAGCCATAACAACATCAAATCCACACTTTACCATTAAAGAGGTCAACCAAAGCATATCAAACCATAAACACCCAAATCATGCACAAAGCCTATTTTTATGAGCTGCAGGAATTCAAAGGAGTTAGTAGTGTACTAACCTTGGATTATAGCTGGTGAAGAAGCCCTCAACAATCCATTCTCTCTCTTCTTCTTCAAACCCCCAGTTAAACCTCATACCTCACCAAACCAAGCAAGGCTTACCTCAAAATAAAGATCCTTTAATGCTGAACAACTTTTCCTCTTTGCCCCAAACGAGATTCATACTCTAGAACTCAAAGATTTGACCTTGAACATGAAGAAGTTTGGGTGGAAGATGGGAGTGGGTGAGAGAGGGAACAAGGGGACCAAGATGATCTCACTCCCTCTATTTTCTGCAGAAAATAAAGTCCCACATCAGCCCTCTTTGTCTTCAATTTGATATTTACCAAAAAGCCCTTCAATCATCCTTCTAATTCCATCACCAAACCAACCTTCCAAGCCTTAAGGCCCAAAGTAAGCCCAATAAGGCTCTCAAGGCCCAAACGTCTTGGCCTAAACATGAAGCCTAAGCCTCGTATTAACCCGACCCTCGAGTTTTGAAACCTGGGTCGTTACAACTGTCGCACAACTCACCAAAAGTCAAATATAATGGCTTTATAAAGCCATATATAGGTGTAAAAAACTGATTCGGCCTGAAAACCTGACTGAAACATATTTATCTCATATTGAACCGTTCTTGACCCGACCCGCCCGAAATAAACCGAACTAAAAATACTATACCCGATATCAATCGACCCAAAAAATAACGAGACCGATATGGCCCGACTCGATACCTGACCTGAATCACTATAGATCGAAATTAAAATCAAACCAGACTAGATCTGACCTGAACTGAACAGAAACTGAATGTAGTCAAAACTAAACATGGCCTATGAACCGACCACAACTCGAACAACTCGTTTAACACCTCTAATCAACCAACGAGCTGGATACTAATACTAATACTAATACTAATTCTAATACTAATACTAATACTTATACTAATACTTATATTAATACTAATACTAATACTAATACTAATACTAATACTAATAATAATAATAATAAAGGACCATAAAAATTAAAGATGGTAAAGGGGTACCCAATTCCCAAAGAATTGGGCTGCCTTAACTTTGTGTATGTTGGGTCCCTTTTTGAAGTAGAGCGGTTGCACAATGGGTTGGGTCGAATATTAGGACCGCGGGTCACTAAACAAAAACGCATTTTCTCTTTTTTTCCCCTTTTTTATATCTCTTAAACCAAAAAAAACCTTTTCCTTTCTTTTTTTTCAAAGGCTTAATATAAAAACAAGTGTTGAAATTATATCTCCGGTTAATTTTAGGTGTTTAAATTATTTTTTGTAAAAATAAGTGTCTAACATTTCATTTCGTTAATTTTAGGTGCATGATAGTTAACTATCACTTATAAAAATTGTTAACTAATCAAAACACGACATGTGGTATGTTTATTTTTTTACCAAAAATTTTAATTTTTCAAAAAATTCCAAGTGTTCCAAACTTTACAAAACAATCTCCAAAATCCCTTAATGTAGTGACCACTTTTTAGAAATTCGAAAATTTTAAGTCGAATAAGATCGCCAAAAAAGGAGTAGTAGGTTTCTTTTTTTTGGGAAAAATATTTGGAAAATGTGGGAGTCCTTAAAAATCGTATTTTTGAAAACGATAAAACTTGGAGTCGCCACCGGCCGCTGAGGTAGGCCTGACACCATAAAACCAAAGATTCATTTGAAAGCCGGTTTGGGAGTCGATTACGGATGAGAGAGTTTTGGCACCCCACACGGCCCAAAAATTGGTACCGTAAAAGAAATAAATAATTACCGCTTTGTTAATATTAAATTTTCTCCATTAAAGTGACGATTAAATTGAAATTTGGTTACATGCGAGTGAATTTTAAGGGCCCCACTATTCAAGAATAAATCGAAAAACCACCACCGCTACGTTTGGTACTGACAACGTTTATTCTCGAATAAAAGGGCGATGCATTGACAGATTTATCCCGGATGCAACATAACAAGACATGTCAAATAAGTATAAACATGATAAATATAAATAAAGGCATGAAACAAATGTACAAATAATAGAACCCGAACATCAAATATTAAAACATGATACCATACGAAAACTATACTAAACACATATAACAAGGTACTATACATATATATTTATAAATGTGTATATACGTATAAATATATACATATACATATATGTATATAAAGTTTGGTTTTGGCAGTAGCCATATTTACATATTTATTTTAAACTATATGTTACAGCATGCATGAAACATATGATATATATACATACATATATAAACCATATATTATATATAAAAAACCATATCAAACCACATTATGCACATATCCACATCATAATAGAGCAAGAATGTTAAACAACAATAAGTGAGACTAAAAAATTAAATATGCATGATGAAAAGGGTAAACAAGGGGTTTCATCACTAGATTCAGGACCAAATTAAAACAAAATTTAGTTGGGACTCAAAAGGGTATTAGACCATTTAAAAACGGATTAGATTTAAAAAAGGACTAAATTAAAAAACACTTTGAAATCCCAGGGACTGCGGCTGTGGTTTTGAAACGCGGAAGGACCGCATGTGATAAGTGTTTTAAATTGAATATATTTTCTTGTAAATTCTCATTCGTTGTCAATTATTACTACTGATTTGGTTTTGTTTTGCTCATTTTTTTGTTACAGGAATCTGTTTTCCAGTCAACAACAGTTTCTAGAAAGCAGTCAAGTCAGCACATTTTAGAAGAAATTATCTTAGGAATTTGAGTTTAAATTATCGTAGGATTTTAATTTGAAATTATTTTCTTTTAAATAATATTATCTTTAGGAAAAATAATATTATCTTTAGGATATATTATCTTTAGGATTTATGTTTTTATTATATTTAGAATTTATCTTTCTTTATAATTTATCTTTCATTAGGATTTATCTTTTTATTATCTTTAGGGTTTTTAGAAGACTATAAATACCCCTTTGGGGTAAAGCTTGAGATGTATATTTTTCACTTTTCTTCTCATTAATAAAAGTTTCCTCGGGTTTTGTCTTTTATTTTTCTTTTCAAGCTTTCTTTTACTTTTTTCCTACTTTGTTTTCTAAAAATGCTAAGTATGATTTCTATCATGCTTAGCTAAAATTTTTATTAGCCGATGGTCTAGCGATGACTCAATTGGTTTTGTGAGAATTAAAAAGTACTTAATATCTTCGGATATCATTCTCAATTTTCTGAAAACTTAGACAGGCAATCGGCCTTTCTTTTAAAAATCTTTACACTTTCATCTCAAAAAGCGTGCATTGGTGTGAATGTTGTTCTGATTTACCGTTGGGAGGAAGAGTCAGCTGGTAGCAAATTCAACTTCCTGTGCACACACTTGGCGGTGGTTCGCTAAGGGAAATTGAGATCGGTTTTGATTCTCGTTGAGACAACATAACTCGAGTTGGGCTTTTCCAGTGCTTAAATTTCTTTGGTGCTAACGACGATAGGAATGGTTAGTCCAACAAAGACTAAATTACGAAGATAGGTTTGGGAATATCGGTTTACCAGAGAGAAAAGTAAGTTACAAGGGTAGGGCTTTGTAGACTGTAATCGGCATGAATCATAAAGTAAAATCTCTTTCGGTAATCGAAACGAATTGAGGCAGAGCGAAGCTTGAGGCTATATTTCTACCATTGTTATTTTTATCTATTTACTTTCATTTTTTATCACAATTTTTAGATTTAATTTATTTTTAATTTTTTATTACAAACCTCATTTTATTACTTATCATTTTTTTTCTTTGGATTAGGATTAAAACAATTCGACATTGGAAATTCCTTAGTCCTTATGGATCGACCCTACTTCTCTTTACTACATTCCTATTTACTTTATTTTGAGAATTAGACATAATTTATTTGACAATTACGATGCTTGTCAAATTGGCGCCTTTGCCGGGGAATTTGGCAAATTACTAATATTGTTTTATTTTGATCTATGACCAGGTCACTTCTGGGAAAACTAGTAGATACGAACTCGAGATTAATGCTCTTGCCCAGAGACTATACGGAGAAACCCTTAGGCGCAGAAGGTTGAATCGAGACTTCCAGTCAAAACCAGATCTCAACTTTGAAGAGCTCTCTTACACCGAAGCATTATTTACGTTTGATGACGAAGGGTCAGAACAAATGGCTGAACAGACGATTCGAGAATTAGCCGCAGTGCCTAACGAACAGCAACCAATGTGCATCACCTTTCCGAATGGCGAAACATTATTTGTGTTGAAAACGGGGCTAATCCACCTCTTACCAACATTCCATGGGCTATCAAACGAGAATACACATAAATATCTTACGGAATTTCATATGGTTTACTCTAGCATGAAGCCACAGGGAGTATCCGAGGAACAAATCAAACTTAGAGCTTTCCCTTTTTCCTTAGCCGATTTGGCCAATGATTGGTTATTTTACTTACCACCTGGTTTAATCAATACATGAGCTGACATGACGCGATTGTTTCTTGACAGGTTCTTCCCTGCGGCAAAAAATAAGCAAATTAAGAAGAAGCATCTTAGGAATTCGGTAGAAGGATGGAGAGTCATTATACGACTATTGGAAACGATTTAAAAAGCTTTGTGCCAGTTGTCCGTAACATGGCCTGACTAAACAGACCCTACTCCAATACTTCTACGAATGATTGCTTCGGATGGAAATGAAGATGATAGACGCAGCTAGTGGAAGAGCTCTCGTAAATATGACTCTCACCGCAGCCAGAAACCTCATTTCGACCATGGTCGCCAATGCACTATAGTTTCGACCAAGTGAACCCACTCAACGGGTTCACGAGATAAGTACACCTTCTTTAGAGGAAAAATTGATAAGTTAACTAATGTGGTTCAATCTCTTAGGTAAAACAGGTCAACTACACTATACATAATATGCACAATGCCGGATCATCCTACGAATTGTTGTCCAATGCTTCAAGAAGATGCTGTCACTCAAGTAAATGTCGTAGGAAACTTTTCGGGACCTCCCCAGAGGCGATATGATCCTAACGCCAACAATTACAATTCGAGGTGGAGGAACCATCCAAACTTCAACTATAGACCAAATCCCAGACCAAATCAAGCTTATCAACCACTTGCACCACATCAATATCAACCGCAAAAACTGTCGTTAGAGTCAATTGTCGAACGAATGGCGCTATCCTAGAAAATGTTTTAAATAAAGACCGAAGCACACTTTCAAGAAATTGACAAACAGATGAGTCAACTTACGTTAGCAGTGAGTCATTTAGAATCCAAAGGGAAATTACCGTCACAAACTGAGTTAAACCCGAGGTAAAACGTTAGCCCCATCACCCTCCAAAGTGGAACTATTGTTGCACCTGAGGTCCCAGAGAGGAAGTTACAAGCCCCCAAAGAAAAAAAGAAGTCGAATTACAGAGACCTTCCATACCATATCCCTATACTGTTCCACCTCCCTTCCCGTCAAGATTAGTGAAACGCAATAAGCAAGCTGAGGAACAAGAAATTCTTGACGTGTTTCAAAAAGTAAAAATAAATATACCGCTCCTTGACATGATCCGAAAAGTACCGAGATATGCCAGATTCTTGAAGGACCTTTGCACAAACAAAAGAAGGCTTACCGCCAATGAGAAGGTAAACTTAGGCGAAAATGTCTCAGCTGTTTTCAACGTAAGCTTCCACCTAAGTACAAGGATCAAGGTATGTTTGCTATCCCTTGTAAAATTGGTAAGGTAGGAATAAAACGTGTTATGTGTGATCTTGGTGCTTCTATAAATGTTATGCCACTTTCTGTTTACAACTTACTTCGTGTTGAGCTTTTGAAGGAAACAAGAGTGACAATCCAGCTTGCCGATAGATCCGTCATTTATCCTGAAGGACTCCTTGAGAACGTGCTGGTTAAGGTAAACGATTTAATTTTTTGGCAGATTTCTACGTGGTCGACATGGAAAATGGCCGCACCAACACTTCCTCTAAAATTCTACTTGGCTGACCCTTTTTGAGCATGGAACATACCAAAATTGACGTGAGGAGTGGAATTCTTACCATGGAATTCGACGGTAAAGTTGTTAAATTTGACGTCTACAAGGCGATGAAGTACCTGAATACTGTGGCGAACATTAGTTTCGTTGATATTATTTAACCTTTGGTTGATGATTTTATGGAAACTAACTTATCTGAAGGTTTGTACAAGGAACTAGAGGATGAGGACAAAGAGAACAGAGAGTTAGAAAATATTTTTTTCTATTTATTCTGACTTGCGTCTAACTCCTTCGAAAACTAAAATGTTACCTTGCATTCTGCAGGCACCGGATATTGAGTCGAAACCAATGTCGGAACATTTAAAGTACACGTTTTTGGGCGAAAGAGATATCTTTCCAGTGATTATTTTGAGCAAGCTTTCAAAGCTAGAAGAAATTCAAGAAAAAGCTTACTTGAATACCCAGACCTACAAGAGAAAAACAAAAAAACTCCATGATCGTAGAATTTCTCTCAAGGAAGTTCTTAGTTGGACAAAGTGCAAGAATTGGAGGAAGTATTTGTTGCGGAACCTGTAATCCGAATCAGGTCGTCGAGCTAAACGATGTTAAACAAAGTGCTTTAATGGGAGGCAACCCATTTGTATTTTTGTTCACTTTACTTAGTTTCATTTTTTCTATTTTTACTAGTATTCATGTCGTTTTATTTTTCTTATAATTTTTAGGTACCTAAGTATTTTTAGATCGAACTTAAATGGACTCGAATGCAGTCGCAAGCCGAGAATCCCTAACGAAACTGTCAAGGCCGACATTATGATGTCCCGGCCAAGGAAAGCTTACAGGGGTTCCTCCAGTTTGAAAATAAGGAACTTGTTTGGTTCGAAATAGTCCGTCACCACTAGACACAGTGAGTATCTCTATTCCTTCTCTTGAACTTTAATTTTCGTATTGGGATAATATGCCTTAAGTGAGGGGGTAGAGTATTGGTTATATTTTCCCTTGCTTATTTTTGTTCTTTGATTCTAGTATGCTTGGTTGAACTTTTGAAAAATTTTGTTGAAATCCTTCAATTTGTTGAATATTTTGGAATGCCATTCTTGATTGAGAACACACTTTTGTTTGATTTAGGATATGCATGATAAAGGATGTCATATTTAGAAATTTTCTTGAAATCTTTTGTGCTATTCCATGACTTTGTTGGTTGAGATTAGCTTAACTCAATACATATTACACACTTTGGTAAGATTTCATCCTTTACGAGCATATTCATTACATTCTTGCTCATATTCTTCTTTGATTGAGTGCGTCGAGCTTGACATTGATGTTCTAGAACCTATAATTGAATGCATGTCGAGATTACACAAGAACTTGATGCTTTAATACGATTAGGGCACTTAGGAATACCCATTTTTTACCTCTAAAAATTCCCTACCCTTTCATTTTCCCCTAGTTAGCCATTTTTGTGCCTTTTACCCTTTCTTTGTTTTTACCACGTTTTTAAACTCGAGCCTTTTATTTTGACTATCTTTTTCACCCTTATCAGGACAAGAGAATGAGATTACCGTTGCATGATTCGTTCCCAAAAAAAAGAAAAAAATAGTTCGAATGAAAAATAGTAGTTTAAAAATAAAACTGCAAAAAAAAGAAAAAAAGAAAAAAAATTCTGTTTGAAGCCTTTTATTTTGTTTACTTTTGAGTTTATGTGGATTGATCTAATTTATTGTGTTTCTCTTATCTTGATTATTAGCCGAGTTTTTGCCTTTCTCCCCACCTTTACCTAAGCCCCATTACAACCCATTTAAGACCCTTTGATTATTGCATCATGTTCTAACTAGTTGTGGAGATTTGATTTTCTTACAGGCCTATGGTAATATCATGTTCGGTTCTGACTTTGAGCGTATTTGAACCTGAAACACTTTGAGTGAATAGAGTGAATCCTTGTGAGGTATTGAGTTTGGTTACGTTGAGATTGATGAATGAATGGATATCACAATTTTACTTAAACTTTATTCTACTTATGCTTTCCGATTGATTGTGATTTTAATTTGGATGATTGTTGTGGACTTGACTTGCATGAATTTCTAGGATATGAGGTGAGACAAAGGAGAGTAAGCGAAATTTTAACTTGTTTAATTCTAGCATGCTTGAGGACAAGCATGAGATAAGTGAGGGGAAATTTGATAAGTGTTTTAAATTGAATATATTTTCTTGTAAATTCTCCTTCGTTGTCAATTATAACTGTTGATTTGGTTTTGTTTTGCTCATTTTTTGTTACAGGAATCTATTTTCCAATCAACAACAATTTCTAGAAAGCAGTCAAGTCAGCACATTCTGGAAGAAACTATCTTAGGAATTTGAGTTTAAATTATCTTAGGATTTTAATTTGAAATTATTTTCTTTTAAATAATATTATCTTTAGGACAAATAATATTATCTTTTAGATAAAATTATCCTTAGAATTTATCTTTTTATTATATTTAGAATTTATCTTTCATTAGGATTTATCTTTTTATTATCTTTAGGGTTTTTAGAAGACTATAAATACCCCTTTGGGGTAAAGCTTGAGATGTATCTTTTTCACTTTTCTTCTCATTAATAAAAGTTATCCCGGGTTTTGTCTTTTATTTTTCTTTTTAACTTTTCTTTCACTTTTTTTCCTACTTTGTTTTCTAGAAATGCTAAGTATGATTTCTATCATGCTTAGCTAAACTTTTTATTAGCCGATGGCCTAGCGATGACTCAATTGGTTTTGTGAGAATTAAAAAGTATTTAATATCTTCGGATATCATTCTCAATTTTCTGAAAACTTAGATAGGCAATCGGCCTTTCTTTTAAAAGTCTTTACACTTTCATCTCAAAAAGCGCGTGTTGGTGTGAATGTTGTTCTGATTTACCGTTGGGAGGAAGAGTCGGTTGGTAGCAAATTCAACTTCATGTGAACACACTTGGCGGCGGTCCGCTAAGGGAAATTGAGATCGAGTACGATTCTCGTTGAGACAATATAACTCGAGTCGGGCTTTTCCAGCGCTTAAATTGCTTTGGTGCTAACGACGATAGGCGTGGTTAGTCCAACAAAGACTGGATTTCGAAGATAGGTTTGGGAATATCGGTTTACCGGAGAGAAAATTAAGTTACAAGGGTTGGGCTTTGTAGACTGTAACCGACATGAATCCTGAAGTAAAATCTCTTTCGATGATCGAAACGAATTGAGGCAGAGCGAAGCTTAAGGCTATATTTCTACCATTGTTATTTTTATCTATTTACTTTCATTTAGATTTAATTTATTTTTAATTTTTTTATTACAAACCTCTTTTATTACTTATCGTTTTTTCTTTAGATTAGGATCAAAACAATACGACATTGGAAATTCCTTAGTCCTTGTGGATCGACCCTACTGCTCTTTACTACATTCCTATTTACATTATTTTGAGAATTAGGCATAATTTATTTGACAATTACGGCGCTTGTCAGCATGCGTAAATACAAGGAGGCGGAAGTTTTTAACAAATAAATATCTCTTTTTTCTTTTTAAAATAGGTATAAAACTCAAAACTTTACTAAAAAAAGGAAATTTTCATAATATTTCCCCAAAAAACCTCTGAAAACACTCTCCCTCAGCCTCTGATGAGCGTCGTCGTTCATCGGGGCATAAGCCCAGAAATCACCGTCCCTCTACCATGTCGGCCGTCGCTCTCCAATGGCCAGCGACCCCAAAAACCAACCAGCAAAGCTCTCATTTTCACTCCAAAACCAAATCTGAACATGCTCTCTCTTGAAAAAAAAGCAAAAAACCCCATTTTTCGTGATAAAAAATAGATACCTAAACTCAAAGAGGTTTGAAAATATCAAATCCCTTCCGTCGGTTCACCACTTCAGGCCCGAAGGCCGTGGGTTTATCACCGGCGATAGGAGCATGGCCAACAAATTCGATGGTAAACTTTTAAACCCTAGACCTATGTTATTTTTATTTTATGCTATGCTTTCTTTTTTTATCCATACAAGTGTAAGAAGGAGGTACCTCAAAAGGCTCTTTTTGTATTACTTTCTGATCTTTTTTTTGTTCGGTTTTTATAACCAAAAGTGTTACATAGAAGAGAAAAAGAACAATATTTGTAGTTGCAATTTCCTCTGAAATTCGCCGAACTCCTCTGAAATTTGCCTATTTTTGTTGCATCTGCCATTAGTCTTTCCTTGATGATGTTTATTCATTTTTGGTTGCATGAATCATGGTTGCTTGGTGAGGAGGAGGGGACCAGAGAGAGACTCGGGCGAGGCAGTCGATCTGTCAGAAGGCGCACGTAGAGATCTGAGACGTCAGAGCGTGCGGTACATGCCCGCGTGAGGGAGCGAGAAGGCCGAGGTGTGGGCGCGTGAAGGTTCCAGAGTGTTCCTTGCGCGATCTGGGTCGTCCATTCAAGTTTCCAGATCTAACAGATATAATCAATGTGGCGCTGGCAGTTGAAAACCCTAACTAAGGTTTATTTCCAATATTTGATCTGGACCGTTCGATCAACTAGCCAGATCTGACGATCCAGATTTGGCTGCACAAGAACACAATGGGTCAGCTAGGGTTTCGTTCATTACTAGATTTAGGGTTTAGTACTTGGGCCCCTAACGGGCTCTGTATATAATTATTTAATATTTCTGTGTTTTGTAAATTGACTTTTAAAAAATAATTGGGCTTTTATTTTAATTAATTATTATTTAATCAATTTTTTATTTTTTTGTTTTTATTTTTATTTAATACTAGCATTATAATAATAATATTATTATAATAATATGATAACACTAATCAAAACTAAAGATAACAATGACTATAATCGTGATTAATAATGATGGTAATTAAAACTAGTAATAAATAACATGAGTAAGATTAATATTCAATAATTAGTTTTTTTCAAATTAAATCAACACATAATAAATAATTAAAAGAAAAGTCCATTGTTGTAAAATTGACAAAAATAATAAGAGTTAATACCTCGGATAAAATTAGTGATTACAGCTGCCCCTCTTTGTTTATCCTTGTAGAACAAGAATAAAGAAAGACCATAAACACTAATTTTATCCGACTTCCCTGTATGAAGATTTCGAGCACATTCGCCCAACTCTTTTTGGGCAATATTGTCACCCTATGGAGGGTGCGGATGGACTATAAGAACTATCAGAAACGACCCTCCTCAAGTTTTCTCAGATATGCAGTAACATTAGAAGATGCATGAAAAATGCTCTTTCTAAGAATCTTTAATTTTTGTTTTTAATTTTTTGGAACTTTATTTTATTTTCGGTTATTTTTTTTCTTTATTTATTTTTGGAAGTTTTTAGGAGATGTTTTATTTTATTTTTCTTCATTATCTTTAGTTTTTAGGTTTTCTTTGTTTTCTTTTCTTTTCCACAACAAGACTCACAACCACCATGCTAAGGAAATTCCCTGCCGACTACTTGCCATGACAACCACAACAGAGGATGCCCCGGCAACTACCTCAGCAGTTGCCACGACAACAGAAACTGACGATGCCCAGGCAACAACAATGGCTTCGGCAACTACTGATGCCCAGGCAAGTGAACCTGCCTCGGTAAACATGGATCAAATCAAAGCAATACTATTCACGCGGTACCAGCCACAAACATTCAACCACCGACCATAAAATGAATCAAGCAAACGGCACGAAGGAAACTTATCACTCGAGGTGACGACCTCTCCGACTAACTCATTTCATTTAGTTTCTTTTAAATTTTTTTTCACTTTTACATGCATTGAGGACAATGCTTCTCTCGAGTTTGGGGGGGTGTTGGTTTCTAGTTAGTTTCATGTTTAGTTGCATTCATCTTTAGCAATCACATATAGGTTGCATATGTTACTTGCCATGCCTTTGATTGGATTTAATTGCTTAAGACTTGTTGAATATCCAATGATGAAATTTTGCCACTGCACTTAATTGAAAGAACCTTTAATTTTAGGATTGCATGAAAAGAACTTAGAATTTTACTATGACGCTGATTTTTTTTTCACGTGTGTGGCTTGTTGATTGAAAGAAGCTTAGTGAACTTAGGTTGCTTAAAATTTGGGTAAATTTAAAATTGAAAATTAAAAGTTAAATTCTTGTTAGAGGTGCCCGAAACTGGCTCTAGTAGTTAATGCACATTAAAGAATTGCTAGAGGTGCCCGAAATTGGCTCTAGTCGACTAAAATAAAATGAGAAATTGCTTACTTTGCTAGAGGTGCCCGAAATTGGCTCTAGTGAAAATAAAAATAAATGCCCCGGTAATTAAATTGATAAAAGCCTATTGTTCACATAGAATCTTGAAAATCAACTTGTACACAACTACGCACACACATTGTCATGAGCATTATAGTTTGATTCCGAGTAACTTTTGTGCTATCCGAAAAATTAAAAGGTGATCATACTTTGTGCCACGGTTCCGAGGTTTGAATTCAAGTTTGAAGCATGTCTTTGATGATTAAAGTCTTGACAGGTAATTTTTAGCTTTGCATTGCTTGAGGACAAGCAATAGTTCGAGTTTGGGGGTATGTTAAGTGTTCAAAAGTACTATTTTTATTACCCTTTTTACTCATATTATTGTTAGACTTAGGCTCATATTAGTTGCATTATTAGCCATTCATGCATGTTTGCATTGTTTCCTTGGTGGACAAGCTTGATTTCATATTTTGCTTAATTTTGTGGAAAAAGATATTGTTTTGGTGTGTTTTTGTGTATGCAGAATCAGTTGCCAAAGCAAGGCTGGAACCAGTTGCTAGGGCAATACAAGAAGGAGATGCCGACGCAATTGCCAGGGTAGTGCAAGAAGAAGATGCCGACGCAGTTGCTAGGGCAGTGCATGAAGGTTATACAGAGCTAGTTGCTAGGGAAGTTGTCGATAAGGAATAAGATGATGTGGCACTCGAATTGATGACTAGATAAAGCCTAATATGATGTGGAAGAAGATAAATCCTAGAAGAATTGGAGATTCAAAGAAAGATTAAATCCCAAAGAAGATAAGAGAAGATCTAGAAGGAATTTAAATATAATAAAGAATTATATTATTTTAAAGTATTTAATTCCAACTTAACTTCCTCTTCAAGAAAGACTTTGACCTAATCATCTCCTATATAAAGAACCCCTAGCCGCCTATTTCAACAAGTTTGAGGGGAGAGAGTTCGATTGGGAGAGAATTCAAGGGGGCTGATCGATTTCTTCATCTTCTTCTTCTTTATTCTATTCGATTCATGTTTGGGGGATTATTCTTTGTATATCTTTCGAAACCCGTCCATAAATTGATGTGAATTGAGTTTGCACTTTTAATTCAAGGTTTGTTCATTCTTGGTTTTTATCCTTGTTTGCGAGTGAATTGGGAGAGGATCTCGTGAATCTATCTATTTATCTAATATCGGGAGAGTTGGATTCAAGAAACGAATGAGCATAGTCTTTATTCAATCAATTGATGGTGAAGACTAATCTGGCTTAGGAATAAGTTAAAGGATTTCAACGGCTAAAAGGAGCGCAAGATTGGTTGTTGTTCACCCTTGATTCACGCAAGGATGTATTATCAAGACATGCACAATTAGCTAGAGTTTCGACTTAGGGATAAGAGGAAACCATTGAAGAATGCTCTGCTGAACCTTGAAGTTGCTGCCTAGCCGCCCAAACTGTTGCCCAGGCAACCGTTCGATTAGTTGCCAAGGCAACCCAGCTACGCAAGTTGCCACGGCAACTGAGTTGCCCTTGCACTATTTTACCAAGGCAATCCTTCCGACTATCACACCTCAACTCACGATAACCTGGCCTACTCTCTCTTATTTGATTTCATCTATTCTTTTAGTTTATTTCTCTTAGTTTACTCGTTAATTGGAACTCCTATTATCAATTGTATTTTTATTTTTACAGTGCAGTAACTTAAGCAAAGTGGCCCAAACCAATCCCTGTGGAGACGATACTCGATACTCGTATCACTTGATTACTTGCGACGTGTATACTTGCACCGTTTGTGTAGCACTCAATATGCGCAACACACGTAACCCATTAAATTCTCAAAAATTGTTAAGTACAGAAATAATAGTCTATCGGGCACCGTCGCCTCAAAGATCGGGGCATTGGTTAAATATTCATTGATCTTCTCTAAGGCCTCTTGGCAATCTTCATCCCATATCTCTGGGTTATTCTTTCGGAGCAATATGAAGACGAGATCACATTTATCAGTCAATTAGGAGATGAACCGAGAGATGTAATTTAGTCTTCCCAAGAATCTTCAAACTTTCTTTTTTGTTTAAGGTGGCGGGATATCTTGAATTGCTTTCACATTGTCAGGGTCAATCTTGATCCCTTTTCGGCTAACCACAAAACCTAAGAGTTTTCCAGACGTAACTGTAAAGGTACACTTGGCCGAGTTGAGCTTTAACTGGTACTTTCTCAGCCTTTGGAACAATTTTCGCAAATTTTGAATATGTTCCTCCTCGGTCCGGGACTTGGCTATAATGTCGTCCATGTATACCTCAATCTCTTTGTGCACCATGTCATGGAATAAGGTCACCATGGCTCTTTGATAAGTTGCCCCGGCATTCTTAAACCCGAAAGGCATTACCTTATAGAAAAACATGCCCTACATGGTTACGAAGGTGGTATTTTCCATGTCTTCATGGTGCATTTTAATTTTATTATACCATGAAAAGCCATACATAAAGGAGAACCAAGAATGCCCTGCAGTATTGTCGACTAGGGTATCGATGTGAGGCAGCGGGAAATTATCTTTGGGACTTGCCCTATTGAGGGCTCTCTAGCCCACGCACATACGTACTTTTTCGTCTTTTTTGGGCACTAGGACTATGTTGGCTGTAACACCCTCGGCCCGGGTACTATAATTTGGGCCACAAGCCCAAAACCACTCCCATAAAGTTTTTCAATTTCAAAGCCAATAAAATTAATCTCATAAATCCCAAACATGTCGTAACCAAAGCATTTAAATCCACACTTACTTAAAACATTCAAAATAGTTAAAGTAGCTCCAAATACAGTAATAAAACATTTGACCAATACAAGTTAAATCAAATAGAGTTACAAATACACAGGGTCATACGAATACATTGCCCACTACATCTAAGTACTTGTACTCTACCAAAAGGCCAATGCTAGATATTTGCTTTGATGGTGCTCCACTATCCTTGATCTCTCTATCAACCTGCAAACGGAACAATAATTCCGAACGTTGAGCTAACAAAGCTCAATGGATACACAACCACTCGACCATGCTTCAGGTGAATCATAATTAAGAGCATGCTATGAAATATGATGTCAATATAGGATAAAGAAATGACGCTACCATAACCGCCTAAACACATGCTATAGAGCAACCAACACCTCAACAACATCAACAAGTAAATAAACAAACCAGGAATAAGGCCCAATGTCACCCGACACTGGGTGACCCACCCATGCTCGAAATCTTACATCGAGCTGCTCAAAATCTCACATCGAACGGTATGCTCAGAATCTCACATCGAGTCTTCACTCGGAATCTCACATCAAGCGGGGCTCGAAATCTCGCATCGAGCAAAATCATCACCCAAAATCTCACATCGGATGGCCTTCATGTGTTGCAACACTCACTCACTGGGTATATGAATCCCATCAAACAAGGACTCATAACCAAACAAGTGCCCTTATCTTTCACAACGACAACTGATCCACTAAGGATCCCTAAAGACTCACTTTGTAACACCCTTCCCGTATTCGTACACCGAACACGAGTTGGAAATGTCACAGTAAATTAAAAATTATTTTACCTTAAGAATCAGGGCTCTTTCAAAATTTCAATTAACTTATGGATAACAATAACATTAAAACTAAATTCTAACATAAAAATGCAAAAATAATACATATCACATATTATTCATTATACATAAACGAAATTATTGTGCGTAATAAGTGCTACGTAATTGTGCAAGTATACACGTCGCAAGTAATAAAGTGATATGAGTATCGAGTATCGTCTCCACAGGTATTGGTTTGGGCCACTTTACTTAAGTTACTGCACTGTGAAAATAAAAACATAATTGATAATAGGAGTTCTAATTAATGAGTAAACTAAAAGCAATAAACTAAAAGAATAGATGAAATCAAATAAGAGAGAATAGGCCAGGTTATCGTGAGTTGAGGTGTGATAGCCGATTGGATCATCTTGGTAAAAGAGTGCAAGGGCAACTCAGTTGCCGTGGCAACTGGCACAGCGGGGTTGCCTTGGCAACTAATCGATGGTTGCCTGGGCGACTAGCTGGGCAACTACTTGGGCGGCTGGGCAGCTACTTCAAGGTTCGGCGGAGCGTTATTCAATGGTTTCTTCTTATCTCTAAGTCAAAACTCTAGCTATTTGTGCATGACTTGATAATACATCCCTGCGTGAATCAAGGGTGAACAACAACCAATTTTGCGCTCCTCTTAGCCGTTGAAATCCTTAACTTATTCCTAAGCCAGATTAATCTTCACCATCAATAGATTGAATAAAGATCATACTCATTCGTTTCCTGAATCTAACTCTCCCGATATTAGATAAATAGATGAAGTTACGAGATTATCTCCCAATTCACTCACAAACAAGAATAAAAACCAAGAATGAGTAAACCTTGAAGTGAAAGTGCAAACTCTTATTACCTAAACAAAATCCAATTGTTTCTCACAACAACAAAACACAATAACCCCAACCAATCAAGTTAGTTCATTGTTGGGTTCAAAAGATATGCAAAGAATAATCCTCAAACCATGAATCTAATGGAAGCAAAGAAGAAAGAAAAAGAAATTGATCAGCCCCTTGCTCTCCTCTCTCAATCTAACTCTCCTCCTTTGCCCCTCTCTCTTGTCGAAACTCTCCCTTCTCTTGCCCTTGGAGTTGTCGAAATTTCTCTCTTTCCTTCTTTGCTTGGAGTTGACGGCTTGGTCTCTTTAAATAGGAGATGGCTAGGTCAAAATCCTTCTTGAGGAGGAAGTTAAGTTGGAATTAAATATCTTTAAAGAATATAATTCTTTATTATATTTAAATTCCTTCTAGAACTTCTCCTATCTTCTTGGGATTTAATTTCTCTTTAACCTCTTCATGGAAATCAAACTCCTTTGGGATTTAGCTTTGCTCCACGTCATCTTGGGCTTATCTAGTCATCAATTTCGACTACCATATCATCTTATCCCTTGTCAAAAATTGCCTTGGAAACTAGCTCGGCATCTCTTTCATGCATTGCCCTGACAACTAGCTCGGCATCTCCTTCATGCATTGCCCTGGCAACTGCTTCCAACCTTGCTTTGGCAAGTGATTCTGCGCATACACAAAAACACACCAAAGTAGCATCTTTTTCCACAAAAATCACCAAGTTATGTAATCAAGCTCAACGATGGAAAGAAACATGAATTAATGCATGAATGACTAATTATGTAACTAATATGAGCTTAAGTCTAACAATAATATGAGTAAAATGGGTAATAAAAATAGTACTTTTGAACACTTATCACTCCCCAAAACTCGAACTATTGCTTGTCCTCAAGCAATGCAAAACTAAAAGTTACCTGCCAAGACTTTAATCATCAAAGACATGTTTCAAACTTGAATTCAAACCTCGGAACCGTAGCACAAAGTATGATCACTTTTTAATTTTTTGAATAGCACAAAAATTACCCAGAACCAAACTATAATGCTCGTGACAATGTGTGTGCGTAGTTGTGTACAAGTTGATTTTCAAGATTTTATGTGAACAATAGGCTTTTATCAATTTAATTACCGGGGCATTTATTTTTATTTTCACTAGAGCCAATTTCGGGCACCTCTAGCAAAGTAAGCAATTTCTCATTTTATTTTAGTCGACTACAGCCAATTTCGGGCACCTCTAGCGATTCTTTAATGTGCAATAACTACTAGAGCCAGTTTTGGGCAGCTCTAGCAAGAATTTAACTTTTAATTTTCAATTTTAAATTTACCCAAATTTTAAGCAACCTAAGTTCACTAAGTTTCTTTCAATCAACAAGCCACAACAGTGTAAAAAAATCAGCATCATAGTAAAATTCTAAGTTCTTTTCATGCAATCCTAAAATTAAAGGTTCTTTCAATTAAGTGCAGTGGCAAAAATTCATCATTGGATATTCAACAAGTCTTAAGCAATTAAATCCAATTAAAGGCATGGCAAGTAACATATGCAACCTATATGTGATTGCTAAAGATGAATGCAACTAAACATGAAACTAACTAGAAACCAACACCCCCAAACTCGAGAGAAGCATCGTCATCAATGCATGTAAAAGTGAAACAAAATTTAAAAGAAACTAAATGAAATGAGTTAGTCGGAGAGGTCGTCACCTCGAGTGATAAGTTTCCTTCGTGTCGTTTGCTTGATTCATATTCCGGTTGGTGGTTGAATGCTTGTGGCTGGTACCGTGTGAATAGCATTGCTTTGGTTTGATCCATGTTTGCTGAGGCAGGTTCACTTTCCTGGGCATCAGTAGTTGCCGATGCCATTGTTGTTGCCTAGGCATCGCTAGTTTCTGTTGCCGTGGCAACTGCTGAGGTAGTTGCAGGGGCATCCTCTGTTGCGGTTGCCGTGGCAAGTAGTCGGCAGTGAATTTCCTTAGCATGGTGGTTGTGAGTCTTGTTGTGGAAAAGAAAAGAAAACAAAGAAAGCCTGGAAACTAAAGATAATGAAGAAAAATAAAATAAAATATCTCCTAAAAATAAAAAGAAAAAGAAAATATTGAAAGGAGAGCATGCTCATGCATCTCCTAAGGTGACCACTTATTTGTTATATGGGCACCGTTGTAGTGCTTCAATCTTTGTCCGTTAACTTTGAATTCATCTTCGTCAGTGATGGACTTGATTATCACAGCACCATGAGAGAATGGTTTGACAAATTCAAATGGTCCCGACCATCTTGATTTTAGTTTTCCCGGGAAAAGTTTTAGCCGAGAATTGAATAAGAGAACTAGTTGCCCTGGCATAAATTGCCGCGGCAATAGTTTCTTGTCATGCCATTGCTTTGTTTTCTCCTTGTAGATTCGTGCATTGTTATAGGCGAGTGCACGAAATTCTTCTATCTCGTTAAGGTCCAACAAACACTTTTGCCCTGCTCTTTCCCAATCCATATTCACGGTCTTGATTACCCAATATGCCTTGTGTTCGATTTCCACCAGTAGATGGCATGTTTTGCCATAGACAAGTCGGAAGAGTGACATACCTAAGGGTGTTTTGAATGCAGTTCGATAAGCCCAAAGTGCGTCATCTAGTCTTACTGACCAATCCATCCTAGAGGGATTTACAACTTTCTCGTGTATACCCTTCAATTCTCTGTTGGAAATTTTTTCTTGCCCATTGGTTTGTGGGTGATATACCGTGGCAATCTTGTGAGATACACCAAAGCGTTGCAACATCTTGGCGATAAGTCTATTGTCATAGTGCTTGCCTTCATCACTAATAGTTGCTCTCGACATCCCAAACCGTGTAAATATATTTTTCTGCAAAAATCATTGTACGGTCTTGGTATCGTTGTTGGGAACTACAGCTGACTCAACCCATTTAGACACGTAGTCAACAGCAAGTAGAATGTAGAGGTTGCCGAATGAAGATGGGAAAGGTCCCATAAAATCAATCCCTCATACATCGAACAATTCTACCTCGATGATTTTTGGAGCGACATCTCATGTTGTCTAATTGCCCGTCCTCTGGCAACGATCACATTGCTTGTAAAACTCTTGGGCATCTTTGTACAGTGTTGGCCAATACAAACTGGATTGCAAAACTTTAGCCGCGGTACGTGTTCCTCCAAAATGTCCTCCATAGGGTGAAGAATGGCATTGCCGGAGTACATTTTGCTACTCCTCTTCAGGGACACATCAGCTTATAACCTGATCTGTACATTGTTTAAACAAAAGAGGCTCGTCCCAAAAGTAATGCTTAGCATCATGGCAGAACCGCTTCTTTCCTTGGTGAGTAAGGCCATAAGGTAAAATACCACAAACAAGGAAATTAACTAAATCCGCTTACTAGGGTATTGCCGAGGCATGTGTTGCCATGGCAACTGCTTCCATGGTTGCCAAGGCGTGCGCGTCTAGAGTTGTCGCAGCATGCGTGTAAAGGGTTGCCAAGGCATGCACGTCAAGGGTGCCGAGGCATGCGTATCAGTGGTTGCCGCGGCGTACGCGTCTGGAGTTACCGAGGCGTGCGCATCAAGAGTTACTGCAGCGTCGAGGGTTGTTGAGGCATGCGCATACATGGTTGCCGAGGCGTCAGGGGTTGCCGAGGCGTGCGCATCCATGGTTGTCGAGGCAACTAACAGTTGCTCATCCGGGAATGCATCGCATATCTCTAAATCTGCGTCCTCCTCCCTTTTGCGTTCTAAGCGTGGTAAGTGATCGGCCACTTGATTTTATGTTCATTTCCTGTGCGTTGGCCTAGGACTGCTCCTACCGCGAAATCACTTGCATCACACATTAGCTCAAAAGGTAGCGTCCAATCTGTTGGAACAACAATGGGTGCCGAGGCAAGCTTTTCCTTTAGGGTTTTGAATGCTTGGGCGCAAGAATCATCAAAATTGAAGACTTTATCTTGGTAGGGGTAGTCTCTCGATCACGTCCACCTTGGCTTTGTCTACTTCAATTCCCTTGGATGAAATCTTGTGGCCGAGCACTATTCCTTTATCTACCAAAAGATGGAACTTCTCCCAATTAAGGACTAAATTGGTTACTTCACATCTTGCCAGCACCTTCTCTAAATTGCCGAGGCAACTGTCGAAGTCATTACCAAAAATGGAAAAATCTTCCATGAGGATCTTAAGGAAGTCTTCGACCATGTCTGAAAAGAGTGACATCATGCATCTTCTAATGTTACTGCATATCTGTGAAAACTTGGGGATAGTCGTTTCTGATACTTCTTATAGTCCATCTGCACCCTCCATCGGGTGACAATATTGCCCAAAAAGAGTTTGACCAATGTGCTTGCCACTACTCCCTTTTGCGTTACCATGGTGGATGTGTCTTTCTTTCGTGATCCCTTGTAGTCCATGCACGTCTTCCACCTTGCTACTGTTCCTGAAGGCATGAATATATTAATAGGAAAAATTATATCCATTCCCAACCATTCAATTACCTCATTCTTGTCGACTTCTATCATGGTTGGATGTAGCCTTTGTTGTCGTGGCAATTGCTGCTCAAGCCAATTGCCGTAGCAATCAGTCGCCAAAATTTGCTGTAAGTCAAGGGAAAAACCAATTTTCTGAAAAGCTTCATGAATCCAAACACCATTTTCTTCAGGCTCCTCAAACATCTCCATCAGTAGAGATTTCGATGGCTTCAAATCTACCAGTGTCAGTTCCTCAAGAAATACCTGCAATGGATGAGGTGAGTTTTTAAAGGATTCAAAAGGTTCAACCATCACCTGCTCATATTCCATTGGAAAAGTATTATCATCTCGTTGATCTTGCACGTGGTCGTGCAATTGCCGTGGCAAAGGTGGATGTAAGCAGTCTGTTGTAGCATTACTCTTCTCAGCCTCTCGGTATGTTGTCGCGGCGTTGCTCTGTTCAGGTTCCTCAATCATTGCCGAGGCAATTTGTTGCTCTGGCTCATCATGTGTTGGGCAGACTCTCTCATTGGCATCCTCTTGACTTGGAGGTTCTAGTTGTTCCCCACACATCGGAGAGCTTTCTTTGCATTGCTCCTTATCCTCTTGCCTTGGGACGTCAGTATCCCTAGGAATGGATTGTTGGTGCATGTTATCCATGACATATGTGGATATCCTCAATTGATCTTCTGAATCCCCCAAGGTTGCATCCTACTGAGCTATCCTCGTATCCATGGACTTTGATAGCTCTCGAATCTCTTCAATTGATCCGTCAAGTCTAGCCAAAGAAGCTAGCAACGTTTCCTCCAAGGAATTGGAATGCTCTTGAAAAGGACTACATTGCCATGGCATATCTGTTGTTGTGGCAAAATTTTTATGGTAAAAAAAATTTGAGCTTTTTGACCATACCATGAAGAATTTTGCTGCTGGTTCCCTCTATGGTCCTCCATGTAGTCATATGCACCGAAAATGTGAGGGCAATTTTCAAACACATGATGTTCTCCACACATAGCACAAGATTTTTCCACGGTATAGGCTTTTTGGGCTTTTCTCGGTTGGTATAGGTAATCATCAAAGGGTGCAAGAAACTCTTGATTGGATTGATTCATATCTTCCAACATCAACTCTCGAATAGATCGGCTTTTATTTCTCGACATGTTGATGTCTCTTAACTTGTAGCGCACCTAAATTTTTTTTTGATAAAGCAAACAAAAAGAAAAGTTAGTAGAACTAATAAGAAAAATGCAATAACAAAAACAACTAACACCAATTGCCAATTTCCGGCAACGGCGCCAAAAACTTGTTGCGCGTAATAAGTGCTACGCAATTGTGCAAGTATACACGTTGCAAGTAATAAAGTGATATGAGTATCGAGTATCGTCTCTGTAGGGATTGCTTTGGGCCACTTTACTTAAGTTACTGCACTGTGAAAATAAAAACACAATTGATAATAGGAGTTCTAATTAATGAGTAAACTAAAAGCAATAAACTAAAAGAATAGATGAAATCAAATAAGAGAGAATATGCCAGGTTATCGTGAGTTGAGGTGTGATACTTGATTGGATCGTCTTGGTAAAAGAGTGCAAGGGCAACTCAGTTGTCGTGGCAACTTGCACAGCGGGGTTGCCTTGGCAACTAATCGGTGGTTGCTTGGGCGACTAGCTGGGCAACTACTTGGGCGGCTGGGCAGCAACTTCAAGGTTCGGTAGAGCGTTCTTCAATGGTTTCTTCTTATCCCTAAGTCGAAACTCTAGCTATTTGTGCATGCCTTGATAATACATCCCTGCGTGAATCAAGGGTGAACACAACCAATCCTGCGCTTCTCTTAGCCGTTGAAATCCTTAACTTATTCCTAAGCCGGATTAATCTTCACCATCAACAGATTGAATAAAGATCATACTCATTCGTTTCTTGAATCAACTCTCTCGATATTAGATAAATAGATGAAGTTACGAGATCCTCTCCCAATTCACTCGCAAACAAGAATAAAAACCAAGAATGAGTAAACCTTGAATTGACAGTGCAAACTTTTATTACCTAAACAAAATCCATTTTTTTCTCACAACAACAAAACACAATAACCCCAACCAATCAAGTTAGCTCATGGTTGGGTTCAAAAGATATACAAAGAATAATCCCCAAACCATGAATCTAATGGAAGCAAAGAAGAAGAAATCGATCAGCCCCTTGCTCTCCTCTCTCAATCGAACTCTCCTTCCTTACCCCTCTCTCTTGTCGAACCTCTCCCTTCTCTTGCCTTTGGAGTTGTCGAAATTTCTCTCTTCCCTTCCTTGTTTGGAGTTGACGGCTTGGTCTCTTTACATAGGAGATGGCTAGGTCAAAATCCTTCTTGAGGAGGAAGTTAAGTTGGAATTAAATATCTTTAAAGAATATAATTCTTTATTATATTTAAATTCCTTCTAGAACTTCTCCTATCTTCTTGGGATTTAACTTCTCTTTAACCTCTTCATGGAAATCAAACTCCTTTGGGATTTAGCTTTGCTCCACGTCATCTTGGGCTTATCTAGTCATCAATTTTGACTACCATATCATCTTATCCCTTGTCGAAAATTGCCTTGGCAACTAGCTCGGCATCTCCTTCATGCATTGCCCTGGCAACTGGTTCCATCCTTGCTTTGGCAAGTGATTCTGCACACACACAAAAACACACCAAAGCAGCATCTTTTTCCACAAAAATCACCAAGTTATGTAATCAAGGTCAACGGTGGAAAGAAACATGAATTAATGCATGAATGGCTAATTATGCAACTAATATGAGCTTAAGTCTAACAATAATATGAGTAAAAAGGGTAATAAAAATAGTACTTTTGAACACTTATCAGAAATCATTACAAGGCATGCCGTTTTATCTTTTAACAAATTAAACAAGTTATTTCGTACATGCCACTATTCACATATAAAACCAGGATGTCATAAGTACTGAAAATAACCTGTCAACTTTATGTCTTCACAAAAGATTTGATGCAACAGCTTTGTCCAATCCTACTCCGGTTTACTTACGCGTATTACAGAAATACACGCTAAGTATAACTTAGTGAGGCATAAATAAGTAACATATATAAAATCTTTATAATGCATGATACTTTCCAAAAACCTAATATTTGTAAAAAAATACATACTTCGTAATACCAGAATATAGCCCAAGGTAAATATTAAGTACTTTAAAGGTACTATTCTTTATTGCTTGCAGACACAATAAAGTGCCTATAACATATATGACACTTTAAAGTGCCATTAACTTTATGATACACATTGAAGTGTCAATAACTTTATAATACTCAAGTGTCATTAACTCGTAGAACGTCGTATAGGTTGATGGTGCCTTTAAACCAACTAACCAACGTATACTGTTGATGGTGCCTTTAAACCCACTAACCAATTTATACGGTTGATGGTGCCTTTAAACCAGCTAACCAACTTATATGATTGGTGATGCCTTGAAATCACCTAATACATAATCGAGTAATATATTTTTACATTACCAAGGGCAACCTTAAAAACAATTCCTGCAGTTCATACCCCAATATGCTTTATAATATTCATGGTAAACTGCCATAATCTGTAAATCATTAAAATAAAGTACCATGCTAAAAACATATATGCACTCACCTTTGCCCTGTAATGCCTCTAATATTCGATCTCAATCTCGAACCTTTTTCTTTCCCTTGTTACTGACACGTCCTCGATTAGTATCGAAATCTACGTCAAAATAACATATACCATTTCAAAGTATATGTTAGAATATACTTAATCTATATAAAATAATGGAAAGTAAATGAATAACTATCCATTATTTACAAAAATTGATCAGATAAAATTTCCATATTCGAACCAATATTTCTTAAACTATTCTTTAAATTTCCAACTTTTCCCAAAATTTACATTTTAGTCCCTAAGGACACTTTTAAGCCTCCAAACATCATTTTCAAGCCAAATCCTTACAATTCTCACCATTCACACTTTAGGACCCAAACTTTAAAAATTAACATAATGGTCCTTGAATTTTCCAAAATTCACAAAATGGTCCAAAAGTTAGAATAAACTTCAAAATCAACATCCAAGTTACTTAACTCGATTTTTCAACCCAATACACTTCAAAAAAAAGCTTAACAACCAAGTCCCTAAACTTTCCAAAATTTACAATTTGGTCCCTAATGCAAAATAATTAGGGATTTTCATTCCAAACAACTTATATGATCATAATAAACTATTTTTTCTTCAATCGTGTCCCTAAATTCCATACTTGACATAAACCCTAATTTTTCCATCATTCAAGAACATGATTATTTCTTCATCAAAACAACAAAATCAAGCTTGCATAACATCATTCTCATCATTTCAATTATCAAAATATTTTTTCCATAATTTCCCCTAATTTCCTAATCTAATCGAATGGTTACTTAACCATTTTCCTTGAAATTTCCATTATTTGAACCATAGAAACAACATCATAAGCTTATTTCTAACATGAACAACCATTAAAACATAAGTTTCAATCATGTTCTTCATCCACCCAAATCACCATAATCAACTTAGAGACATGGAAACTATGCAAAATTTATACCAAATGATAGAGAATTTGATGAAGAACAATTTCTTATTTCTTATCTTAACCCCAAAACCAATCCAAAAAGCTTAAAAATGGAATTGAAATTTGCTTACCCCTTTTTCTTGGAGCTTCACGGCAAGAGAGAAAGATGGGAGAAAATTCCAACTTTTCTTTTCTTATTTTAATGCCAAATGGCATAATATATACCAAATTAAATAATAATAATTCTTTAATAGTCAAAAGACCACTATACCCTTGAATTATAACCAATCATATCTCAACACTTGTTTATTCTTATCCAAAATAATCAATAATATTCATAAAGTAAGGGTGAAATGACCTTTTTGCCCTTAATGAACCAACTTATCTTCAAAAATGTCATTTTCACCTATTTTACCAAAATACTGCATAGAATCGAATTTAAATCGAATAAAAATGATTCAAAAACTATACTATCATATTCCTCAAGTCTTTCTAAGGCTTCCATAAAATTTTATAATCTTTTGAGTTTGAATAATCATTCAAATAAATTTCTGAAACTTATTCCCTTTATAGCTTTTCACACAAATCTCGTACCAAAAATTCGATTCCCACTAAAATTCTTATACCGGGATAAACTATTCATTTTTGCCATAAAAATTTTATTGGGAAAATTACTATGTTGGTCCCTAAACTTTTCCCAACTTTTCACTTTGGCCACCAAACTTTAAAATTTTATGTTTTAGTCACTGAACTAGAACCACTAACTTTTAATTCCTTGCATTTTAGTCACTAAGCTAATATTGGGGTATTACACGCTTACCAGGCAATTTACTTTCATTTCAATACTCAAATAGCCATTTAATCCAAATAATCAAGAAGAGACACTCATTCTCAATTTTACCAGTCATTTTATATCATAAGGAACCCATTAGAACCTTAGCAGCAAATTATAGAACCCCCGAACTCAAAGCGTAAAAACTTGGGCAGATTGCCCAGCGAGTATCGATACTCCGAAGTGAGTATCAGTACTCCTATCTAGGTATTGGTAGTCCTTCGCGAGTACCGATACTCGATTTAGATTCAAAAGAATTTGCCTTTGCCCAGTACGGATACGTTCCGTGCCGTACCGGTACTCTATATCGGTATTGGGATCGCCCCGTACTGATCCTTACCCATACCGATACGCCTACCCTAGCGTATCGGTACAAAAGCCTTTCCAGGCAATGCAACAGTGGGTACCGATACGCCCCCAGCGTACCAGTACTCAAAAGCGTTACTAGAATTCTGATCTAGTGTGGGGTACCGATACACGGATAGGCAAACTGGTACGCCTCTCACAGTTCGTTCCCTAAGATACGAAGGAGTACCGATACACAACCACCCCATACCGGTACTCGAGCCCCAATTTCAAAACCTGGGCTCAGAATTACACCAATCCTACCCTTAACCTCCCCGGTTGAGTCTCAAAACATTCATACCAATTATGAAGAGTCTTTAGGTGAGTTTCTATCCATTTTTACCCTTAAACATCAACCATTACAAGTTTTGCTATGGATGACCAACCAAGCTCTAACTTATCCAAAACATTATAAAAGCAAGCATAGCAAAATGTTGATGCACATGAACACACAGAAGTTAGAAGTGTACTAACCTCGAATTACAAGCTAAAAGGAACCCCAACCTCCACCTCAAGCTTTCTTCTTCCATTGGGCCTTGAATGTTCTCCAACCTCTTTAACTTGGGATGTAGATCCTTGGATGCCTAACAACTTTCGCTTCTACACCAATCTTGGATTTCAACTCAAATCTAGCAAAGATGGTATTTCTCTTCTAACCCCATTGAAGAGAAGATGAAGATAATGGGAGAAGCTTTTTAGAGACAAAATGACATCATGCCTTACAAAAATCTGCAGCCCCCATTACTTCACCCCTCTTATCTTTCCTTCAATTATGTTTTTACCATGGTGCCCCTCTCAAAAACCCCATAATTCAAGCCCAAAATCAAAACCAAACCCACCAAGGTTTAAGGCCCAACAACAAGACCCAAACGCGAGGCTCGTACCTTAGGTTAGCCCGACGCTCGGGTTCCCAAAACCTAGATCGTTACAACTCTCCTCTCCTTAAAGAAAATTTCGTCCTCGAAATTTAACTGGTGGAAACAGATGTGGGTAGATCTTTCTTATCTCAACCTCGACCTCCCATGTTGCCTCTTCAATTCCATGGTTCCTCCAAAACATTTTCACGAGGGGTATACACTTGTTACGAAGCTCTTTGATTCCCTTATCAAGCACTCTCACTGGCTCTTCTTCATATGTCAAATTCGTGTTGACTTCCACCTTCTCGAGTGATAAAACATGCGAAGGATCTTAACGATAGCGTCTCAGTATAGATACACATAAAACGTCGTGGATACGTGCTAACTCTGAAGGCAAGAATAGCCGGTATGCTACAGGCCCAACCCTCTCAATCACCTCGTATGGTCTAATATACTGCGGACTCAACATGCCCTTCCGTCCAAAATGAATTATCCATCTCCAAGGTGATACCTTTAAGAACACTTTTTCACCAATCTCATACTCGATATGCTTGCGCTTCTTATCCACGTAGGTCTTTTGTCGATCAAAGGCCGCTTGCAGACTTTCTTTGATGATGCGAACCTTCCCTTCGATTTGTCTAACCAAATTAGACCCCACAATCCTCCTCTAATTAAGCTTAGTCCAACACAAGGGTGTTCTACACCTACACCCGTACAGGGCTTCGAAAAGGGCCATCTTGATGCTTGATTGATAGCTGTTGTTGTGTACGAACTCTACCAGCGAAAGCTGTTCCTCCCAACTTCCTTTGAAATCTACGACACAACACCGAAGCATGTCTTCAAGGATCTGAATAACCCACTCAGACTGGCCATCGGTCTGAGGATGAAAAGTCGTACTAAAATGTAGTTTGGTGTCTAAGGCACTATGAATCTTCTTCCACAACCTTGTCATGAACCGCAGATCCCTATCTTATATGATCGAAGATGGCACTCCATGCAACCTCACTATCTCCTTGATGTACAATTGAGCTAACCGCTCCAAGGTGAAATCCATGCGCACAGGCAGGAAATGAGCAGACTTGGTCAGACGATCTACTATTACCCATATCACATCATACTTTCTTTGAGTCATCGGCAAACCTGTAACAAAATCTATGGTGACTCGATCCCACTTCCATTGTGGAATCTAAATCGGCTGAAGCAACCCTGATGGAACTTCGTGTTCTGCCTTCACTTGTTGGCAAGCTAAGCATCTTGTCACGAACTCGAAAACATCCCTCTTCATACATGGCCACCAATAATAAGGGCGAAGATCTTGGTACATCTTGTTGCTTCCCTGATGTACGGTGAAGGGACTACGGTGTGCCTCCCGTAAGATGTGGTCCCTCAAATCTTTTAAAGCCAGAACACACAACCTACCATTGAAGTACAAGTACCCACCATCTCGTAGTTCAAAATCCGAGGCCTTGCCTCTCTGAACTGCTTCAATTTGGGCCACTAAATCTTCATCCAGAACTTGAGTCCTCCTTATCTCTTGTACTAACATGGGCTCAACCCTAAGCTCAGCTAAAAGCCCACCAACCTTAGTCATTCTCAAGCGGGCAAACATGACTCTCAAATCAGACATCGACTTACGACTCAAGACATCTGCTACTACGTTTGCTTTGCCCGAATGATACTCAATAACGTAGTCATAATCCTTTAGCAGCTCAATCCAATGACGTTGCCTCAAATTCAACTCTTTCTGGGTGAGAAGATACTTTAAACTCTTGTATCCGTATAGATGTAACACTTCTCTCCGTAGAGATAGTGTCTCCAAATCTTCAATGCAAAGATTACTGCAGCCAGATCCAAATCATGGGTAAGGTAATTCTGTTCATAAGGTTTAAGTTGCCTCGAGGCGTAGGCAACCACCTTACCCTATTGCATAAGAACGTAGCCAAGTCTATTCAAGGACGCATCGCTGAACACAACATAATCTTTCCCCGGCTCGGACTGCGTCAAAATCGGAGCCTCGGTAAGGTAGGCCTTCAACTACTCAAAACACCATTGTCTCTTCTCATTCCATACAAATGGCACTCCCTTCTAAAGCAACTTGGTCAACGGGAAGCTAAAATTGAAAAACCCTTGACAAACTATCAATAATATCCCGCCAGTCCAAGAAAGCTATGGACTTTCGAGACATTTCTAGGTGGTTTCCACTCTACTATTGCTTGAATCTTCTGAGGGTCAACACGGATCCCGTCTGCCGCCACGATGTGGCCCAAAAAGCCATTTCAGATAGCCAAAACTCAGATTTACTGAACTTTGCATAGAGACGCCTGTCTCTCAAAGTCTGAAGAACTACTCGCAGGTGGTAGTCATGCTCCTCGACCAATCGTGAATAAACCAGAATGTCATCGATGAACACCACCACAAACTGATCCAGATAAGGCTGGAAGATTATGTTCATCATATCCATGAATGCTGCTAGAGCATTAGTGAGCCCAAAAGGCATCACCAAGAACTCATAGTGTCCATACCGCGTCCTGAAAGCGGTCTTCTGGACATCTTCTTCCACCACTTCAACTGATAGTACCCCGGTCTCAAATCTATCTTCGAGAAAACTCGGGTACCTCACAACTGGTCAAACAAATCATCAATTCTGGGAAGAGGATAGCGATTCTTCACCGTCACCTTATTTAACTGTCGGTAGTCAATGCACATTCTCATTGACTCGTCTTTCTTCTTAACAAACAAAACTAGAGCACCCCAATGAGAGACATTTGGTCAGATGAAACCTCTCTCTAGCAATTCCTGAATTTGCTTCTTCAATTCCCTCATTTCTGTTGGCTCCATCCCATAAAGTGGAATGGACACCAATGCTGTGTCGGGCATTACCTTAATTTGAAACTCAATCTTACAATCTGGTGGTAATCCGGGTTGCTCCTCCGAAAAAATATCCATGAACTCACATACTATTCTGAGGCTCTCGATGGACGGACTCTCGACTTTTGTATCCACCACGTGAGCCAAACAGGACTCACAGCCTTGTTGTATTAACCTATGTGCCGCTAAAGCCAAGACTATATTAGGGATGCAAGGGTTTCTCTCTCTTCTAACCGTTAACTTAGATCCATCGGCCATATGGATCTTCAAACTCTTGGTCCTACAACCCAATCTAGTATCGTGTTCAACAACCCAATCCATACATAGGATTGCGTCAAACTCTTAGAACGGCAAAACCATAAGATCTACTGGGAATATTGAACCTTGAACTTCAATAGGACACCTCTGGTACACCTTGTCTACTAGCACATCTAACCTTAATAGACTAGACACACGAACTCCTATCTCTAGGTCCTCAGCCGGTATGCCCCAATGCTGGGATATCCCACTACGGATGTAGGAGTGGGTAGACCTCGAATCCACTAACGCAACAATGGGAACAGAAGACAAGGAGAAGGTACCTACAATCACATATGTGGGCTCGCAATCCTTCTGAGCTCTAACTGCATACTGTCTCGCCGGTGCCCTTGCCGTGGACTGAAACGTACCCCTACTCTGGTGGCCAGTCGCCTGGCTTGACCCTCCTCTAGAGAACCCTCGGCCCCTCTGAGCCGGATAAGAAACCCTCGGTGCCTGAATCGAAACGACTGTGGTAATAGCGGGGCAATCCTTCACAAGGTGATCTTGGGACCCACACTCAAAGCAAGCTCGATTTGCACCCCAACACTCTCTTTGGTGCCTCGCCCATACTGATTACAAAACGGTGCACCCGCACTCCCCTGAGAACTATCTGGGCTCATCATGGACGAAGATGATGTAGGCCTCCTACGGCTGGCAGACTCTGATCTACGATTCGACCATGTACTCTGGTTTGAAGCTCCTCTTCCCTGATTCCATAGGTTTTTGTCCCTTCTCGAGTGAGACTGTGAGCTGTTAGAGAAATTCTGAGTCCTCCCACTAGGACCTCCTTGTCCACTTGCATAACCATATGTCAAACCTTGCACTTTCTCAAGAGACTTCGCACTAGCAGTTAACTCAGAAAATACTTTGGGTGGGGCAGCTGTCAAATAGGTTTGTATCTCCTTTCTTAACCTTTTTATGAACCTCTTGCACCTCATTTTCTCAGTGGTCACAAGCTTCGGCGCATACCTGCTCAACTGCAGAAATTCTTGTCCATACTCAAAAACCGTGTGATTCCCTTGCACAAGGTGAGTAAACTGGTCTCTCAACCTGTCAACGTGAGCCTCACCCACGTACTTCTTCTCGAACTCATCAAGAAAATCGTCCCAAGAAGGTCGGCTAGGGTGCCATTCCAGCTCTACAATTTCCCACCATTCTCTCGTGTTTCCCTTGAGCAAAGATAACATATAGGATAATTTATCTTCAGACCGCAACCTCATCTGCCCATAATCCAACGGGTGTCTCAAAGCCATTGATCCATCTTCACATAGTTATCTTGTCTTGATCCAAGAAAATTTGTGGCACCCTACCTACGCACCCTCTTAATCGGTGCCTCCCGAGGGGTAGATGAATGCCTCGGAATTGCCCTCACAATCCTGTCTAGGGCTAGGTACAAGTGGGAGAAATAGTTGGCTCCATGCCTAGCTCCCCCATCAGACTCCTCCACATCTGGCACGTAGTCTTCATCGGAGCTTCCACCCCGAGAACCCAAACTCTCTTCCACGTTCTTAGCTCTCCTTGGCATGGTTCAGCTCTGCACAAACAAGCAGCTTGAGTACACCATCAAAATTCCAGCTTAATCCAAGTACGACTTTGACTTATGTGCATGTATTTGTTAGACACCTATTTACCACACTAGACTCCCCCGGGAACTGCCTAGAATCGACTAAACCTAAGCTCTGATACCACTAAATGTAACACCCTCAGCCTGGGTACTACAATTGGGTCACAAGCCCAAAACCACTCCCATAAAGTTTCACTTTCAAAGCCAATAAAATTGATCTCACAAATTCCAGACATGTCGTAACCAAAGCATTTAAATCCACACTTACTTAAAGCATTCAAAATAGTTAAAGGAGCTCCAAATACAGTAATAAAATATTTGACCAATACAAGTTAAATCAAATAGAGTTACAAATACACAGGGTCATACGAATACATTGCCCACTACATCTAAGTACTTGTACTCTACCAAAAGACCAATGCTAGATCCTTGCTTCGATGGTGCTCCGCTACGCTCGATCTCTCTATCAACCTACGAACGGAACAACAATTCCAAACGTTGAGCTAACAAAGCTCGGCGGATACACAACCACTCGACCATGCTTCAGGTGAATCATAATTAAGAGCATGCTATGAAATATGATGTCAAGATAGGATAAAGCAATGGCACTACCATAACCGCCTAAACACATGCTATAGAACAACCAACACCTCAACAACATCAACAAGTAAATAAACAAACTAGGAGTGAGGCCCAATATCACCCGACACTGGGTGACCCACCCATGCTCGAAATCTCACATCGAGCTGCTCGGAATCTCACATTGAGTGGTATACTTGGAATCTCACATCGAGTCTTTGCTTGGAATCTTACATCGAGTGGGGCTCGGAATCTTGTATCTAGCAAAATATCACCCGAAATCTCACATCGGATGGCCTTCATTTCATCACCCGAAATCTCACATCCGATGGCCTTCATGTGTTGTAACACTCACTCACTGGGTATCTGGATCCCGTCAAACAAGGACTCATAACCAAACAAGTGCCCTTACCTGGCACAACCACAACTGATCCACCAAGGATCCCTAAAGATTCGCTTACCAGGCAATTTACTTTCATTTCAATACTCAAATAGCCATTTAATCCAAATAAGCAAGAAGAAACACACATTCTCAATTTTACCAGTCATTTTATATCATAAGGAATCCATTAGAACCTTAGCAGCAAATTATAGAACCCCCGAACTCAAAGCGTAAAAACTTAGGCAGATTGCCCAGCGAGTATCAATACTCCGAAGTGAGTATACTCCTCCACCGTGGGCATCAAGTCATTCCCATTAAAATGGTATACTTCTCCATCATGGGCATCAAGTCATTCCCGTTAAAAGTGAAACAACAAAAGACGAGATTCCAGAACTGAAAGATGGCTCGGAGTAGAGGCTGATTAACTCAGACATACATCAAAAGTGCTATATCACCGTAATTTTCGCGAAAACATTTTTACAATCGGTGATCCAATCCTTCCCAAATCTGTTTCAAATCCCACAAGTCATTTTGCTGTAGACTGACATATGTATACCATGCTACTATTTGCTCGCTTGGTAAACTGTCACCTTGGACCTTTTTGTTGACTTCTAACCAGTTTCGGACGGGCGAATTGAGGTCTTCTTTTTTGAGATACCTTTTATCCATGATGAAAGATTTTAACTTGGGCAAACCACTCGAATCAACACCTTCATAATATGCAATGTATATGCAAAAAAATAAAACACAAAAAGAAACAAGTCAGTACCGAATAAAATTAATGAATATAAAAATAAAGCGGGAAACTAAATCGAGCACCGAGCAAAGCAACCCTATTTATATCCTTTCTGAAAACCTAAGTTTAACCGTATGGCTCTAAAGGGGTGGGCTTTCTATGTTCTCTACATGCAGTTTTGGTTCTAAACGGTACCCGAACTGTCCTCGATGTCCCCTTCTAAGGGTAGCAAAGCCTTCGGTCATCAACCATTATAGGCTCATTTCAACTGAGTTCAATTTAGGGGGACCCTTTCGCTATGTCTGTACAGGAAAACAATATTCCCACAAAAACATAGGGTAGTTGAGCCCCGAAGGTACTTACTAGGCCCATAAGGAGGAACAATATCCACACGAAAGCACTAGAGTATTCCCCCCACTTAAAAGGACAGGTTTAAGTGCCAAATTTTAAATGCGTTAAAATAAACTCGCATTTATAAACAAATATTAATTTATCGCCACTTTAATTCACAACTTTCGATATTAATAAAGCGGTAATTATATTTTTGTTTTTCTTGAAAAATGGCCTGACTCACTTTAGTTTTTTAAAAATCAAAACCAATCGCCAGCTGTAGCGACCTCTTTTTTAAATTCGAAAATTTTAAGTCGAATAAGATCGCCAAAAAAGAGTAGTAGGTTTCCTTTTGTTTTCGGGAAAAATATTTGGAAAATAGAGGAGTCCTTAAAAAGCGTATTTTTGAAAATGATAAAACTTGGAGTCGCCACCGGCCACTAAGGTAGGCCGGACACCATAAAACCAGAGATTCATTTGAAATTCGGTTTGGGAGTCGATTGCGGATGGGAGAGTTTTGGCACCCCCACACCGTCCAAAAATTTGTACCGTAAACGAAATAAATAATTATCGCTTTGTTAATATTAAATTTTCCATATTAAAGTGGCGATTAAATTGAAATTTGGTTATACATGCAAGTGAATTTTAAGGGCCCCACTATTCGAGAATAAACCGAAAAACCACTACCACTATGTTTGGTGCTGGCCACGTTTATTCCTGAATAAAAGAGCGCCGCATTGACAGATTTATCTCGGATGAAACATAACAAGACATGTCAAATAAGCATAAACATGATAAATATAAATAAAGGCATGAAACAAATGTACAAATAATAGAACTCGAACATCAAATATTAAAACAGATACCATATGAAAACTATACTAAACACATATAACAAGGTACTATGCATATATATCTATAAATGTGTATATACGTATAAATATATATAAAAAATTGGTTTTGGCAGTAGCCATATTTACATATTTATTTTAAACTATATGTTACAGTATGCATAGAACATATGATATATATACATATATATAAACCATATATTATATACTATATATAAAAAATATTAAACCACATTATGCTCATATCCACATCATAATAGAGCAAGAATATTAAACAACAGTAAATGAGACTAAAAAATTAAATATACATTATGAAAAGGGTAAACAAGGTGTTTCATCACTGGATTCAGGACCAAATTAAAACAAAATTTAGAATTTTAGGTCTTAAAAGGGTATTAGACCATTTAAAAACGGATTAGATTTAAAAAATGACTAAATTAAAAAACACTTTGAAATCCCAGGGACTGCGACCGTGGTTTTGAAATGCGGAAGGACCGCATGCATAAATACATGGAGGCGGAAGGTTTTAAAAAACAAATAACCTTTTTTTCTTTTTAAAACAGATATAAAACTCAAAACTTTACTGAAAAAGGAAATTTTCATAAAATTTCTCCAAAAAAAAACCCTCAGAAAACACTTTCCCCTCTCCCTCAGGCTCTGATGAGCACTGCCGTTCAATGGGGCATAAGCCCATAAACCACCGTCCCTCTACCACGCTGGTCGTTGCTCGTCGGTAGCCGGCAAACCCAAAAACCAACCAACAAAGCTCTTCTTTTCACTCCAAAACTAGATCTGAACATACTCTCTCTTGAAAACAACAAAAAACCCTCATTTTCGTGATCAAAAAAATCTAAACTCAAAAAGGTTTGAAAATATCAACTCCCTTCCGTCGGTTCACCACTTCAGGCTCGGAGGCCGTGGGTTTATCACCGGTGATAGAAGCATGGCCAACAGATTCGATGGTAAACTGTTTAACCCTAGACCTATGTTATTTTTAATTTATGCTATGCTTTCTTTTTTTATGCATGCGAGTGTAAGAAGGAGGTACCTCAAAAGGCTCTTGTTTTTTGTATTACTTTCTGATCTTTTTTTGTTCGATTTTTATAACCAAAAGTGTTACATAGAAGAGAAAAAGAACAATATTTGTAGTTACAATTTCCTCTGAAATCTGTTGAACTCCTCTAATATTTGCCTATTTTTGTTGCATCTGCAATTAGTCCTTCTTTGCTGATGTTTATTCATTTTTGGTTGCATGATTCGTGGCTTCTTGGTGAGGAGGAGGGGACAAGAGAGAGACTCTGGCGAGGCAGTCGATCCGTCAAAAGGCGCGCATGGAGATCTTAGGCGTCAGAACGTGCGGCACACGTGCACGTGGGGGAGCGGGAAGGCCGGGGCGTGGGCGCGTGAAGGTTCTAGAGTGTTCCTTGTGCGATCTGGGTCGTCCATTCAAGTTTCTAGATCTAACGGATATAATCAATGTGGTGCTAGTAGATGAAAACCCTAACTAGGGTTTCTTTCCGATATTTGATATGGACCGTTCGATCAACTTGCCAGATCTGATGGTCCAGATTTGGCTGCACAAGAACACAATGGGTTAGCTAGTGTTTCGATCATTACTACATTTAGGGTTTAGTACTTGGGCCCCTAATGGGCTCTGTATGTAATTATTTAATATTTTTGGGTTTTGTAAATGGACTTTTAAAAAATAATTGGGCTTTTATTTTAATTAATTATTACTTAATCGACATTTTGATTTCTTTTTTCTGTTTTTATTTTTATTTTGTTTAATACTAACATTATTGTAACACCCCAAAATTTCGTTAAATAGTATTAAGGTTATTTGTTACTAAGTTAGTAGCTTAAAAGCTAACTTAGTGACCAAAATGACAAAAAAATGCAAAAGTTAGGATTTCTTCGATTATGGGTTATGGAAAAGGAATTTCTGAGATTTAAAAGCATCAGATGATAGAGGGCAAGCTAATTAGGGTACTTGCAAAGTTTGGTTGAAATCTGAGGAAAATTGGAATGGGGATTGAAGTTTAAAATTTAGTGACCAAAATGATAGCTGTTTAAAAGTTGGTGTCTAGAGTATGAAGATGGGAAAAGTATGAGCCCCTAATGAAGAATTTTACCATTAAGAATTTTTATTCCATGGATGGATAGACCAGGTTACACTGCGTATTTTTGCATCACCAGGATTCTAATACGAGAATTATGAAAAAATTTATTCTTAGTCGAATAATTAGGTGATGCCCGGATATATGGCTCGAATAAAGAAAATTATTTGGTCATTATTTTTATTATGTATATGGATAAGAAAGGATATGATACGAAATTTGATAAAAGTTTCAGGAAGAAAAATGCAGTTCAAGATACTGAATTTTGATCGAACTTCGTAGTTAAGCGTGCTTAGGCCTTAGGATGGATGACCATCTAGGAAGGTCCCATATATGTATGGATGAGTGGAAATACATGAAATTTTATTATATGATGGAATAATACATTAATATCGGATCCTAAAATTTATAAATATGAAGTCACGGATTTAATTCGATTATCGAGAAATCGTAGTAAAAGTCTTATGTAATTATCGGCATATCGGATCGAGCTAAAATTTCAGAGATAGTTCCATGAACCTTAGAAGAGTCATAAAATATCATTTTATGGATATTTGGATGTTAAAAAGGTCGGGAAAATTTTAAATCGATTGAAATGACATGGAATGGCAATTTTGTGAATAAGTTGATCGGTAAAGGGCATTTTGGTTATTTTGCACAAAAGGGACATAGAAGGAATTTTGAGATTTCTTTTATTTATGAATAGTGACTGATTAGAATTCAACTAAGTCTAGTTGGAATGTAAAACATGGCAAATTAGAAATATAGATCTAGTTGGAGGGTATTTTTGGAAAGTGGAATTTATTGAATTAAAATTTCATTTTTCATAATAAAAGTGTCTTAAATACATGAAATATGAAGGAATTGTCAGAAAAATACTCTCCAAAACCCTGGTGAAGAGAATAAGAAGAAGAGAAAAGAAGAAAAAAATTTGCAAGCTCGATTTAAGCCTTGAATCTCAGTTTTTAGGTAATCTTTCGAACTACAAAGTTGTTCTACTCTTCGAGCTCTATCTTTTGATGTAAATAATTCATAGAATACTTGCTTGGTTGATGAGATTTGATATGAGGAAGAAATTAGGGTTTATGAACAAATTGGGGCTTTTATGATTTTATGAATCCATGGTTCATGCTTGTATGATATTAGAATCATGTTATTGACTTGGAATTTAAACCCTACATTTTTCGGTTTGTATAGAGAAGATTAGGTTTTATTAATTCAAGTCTAACTTAGGGTTTGTGATGTTGCATTAATGATCTAGTAAGCTTGATTTGTTATTTGAAAGTAAAACCCTAAGTTAAATACATAGGGACCATTTCGGCAAGCTTCAAATTAAGGGACCAGATCTGATTTTTATGAATTTGATGTGTATTTATGTTATTAATGATGTTAGAGAAATGAAAATGAAGTTAGAATGCTAAACCGACGATTAATCGCAGTAGTGACTATTTTGACATTTTGTCAAACTTGAATGGTCTATTTGGCAAAGAGGATATGTAGAAGGAGTAAATCTGATCTTTTTAGTTAAAATGATTGAATTAAGTTAGTAATGTTGATTTGATGACTAATTTGAAAAATTAAGAAGCTTGAATCCTTATACTTGAAATTTGGTGACCATCTCGACAAATCAAGAAAAAATTAGAGAAGTAAAGGTTTAAGCCTATTTTCATGAAGGATGTAAATAGAACATATGAATACAACCTTTTTCTGGTCATTTGAAGTAAAGTGATGTGACTAAATTGACAAGTAGAGAAATAGGGAGAAGTTAGTGTAAATTAGAAGTTATTTATGGAAAGTTATGTTGGAATTTGAATTATGGCAGTAAGTTTAAAATCGCCATAAATTCTACAAAAATGGTTAGATGATAAATTTTATACCGTTGTAAATATTTGTTAGTCTAGTTTCATTTCCAACAAACGGAAATTAATTTCAAGTTTTGAGTTAAAATATATGAATTTTTAATCGAATGAAGGTCAAAAAAATTACAGAGCAGTTTCTGCATGGACAGCTATGTGACGTGAATGTAAGGAATTTTTATAATTTTTGTATATTTTATTAATTTATGTGGCTTATACCGTTAGAACTGTTATCTAATCTAATTTTTAGGGTATAAAGGAAATTAAAATCCGTATGTATTCTGCTCTATATAAGTAAATCTTTGAAGGTAGCGCAAGCTGTCAGAAAATAGAATTTGAAACATTTTGTATTTAAATGTTAGTTAGCAAGCTCGGAAGAATTATTGGAAGTTCAAATTGGTCACTAAGGACCATAATGCATTTTTGAACAGTACAAGGAATAAAGGAAAATAATTGGAAATTTTATATTCGAATGATTACATTAAACATCATGTTTAAGGTATTGTTAGATTTGAATCTAACAAATATTTTATTGTATTCATGTGATTAATGAAGTCAAGTCGGAATCAAAGAAGGTTTGAGGTACTGTGAAAGAAAGGATCGAACTAGGACTTAGTGAGGCATTGTGTTAAATGGCTAAGGTGGGTGCCTTAATTGTTACTTAATTATGCATGTGATAAAGTGAGGCTTGCGATAAGCCAACCTTATTTATGAATGCATGATATGATATATGTTGACGTTATGTTCTACTGTTTAAATGTGGTAAGTAATATGACGAGCAATGTGGGGAGAATGTTCCTAACATATGACTAAAGAATTATTTATGATATGTTATGTTCATAAAAAATTAAGAATAAGTGATGTGTTTGATACATGATCACTAACTGGAAAATTATTCTTAATAAATAAGCTAATATGGCTTGAATAACATACTGTTTCAAGTATGAGAACCTATCTGTGAAATGTTATGATAGTCACTATAACTGATATGTTATTTGAAAATGGTAAGAGCAAGTAATATGTATAATACATTGTCAGTGCTCTGATAGATATCTTTTTTATAGTATATTTGATATTATCTGGGTTATGAACTGCCATTATGATTTATTGATGACATCTGATATGATAAATTCTGATCATGATATACATATATTTGTATGCCCAAGTATTGCATAGTGGGAGTCCTTGGTATAGTTGGCATGCCATAGAGTCCTTAGCAGCTACATCACTCAAGTTATGATATGATTACATGTTTTTGTGACTACGATGGTGTCACATACACCTCGGGGACCCAAGCCCTTGGTGTGCACCCTGGGGATCCACGCCTATAGTGCTAATGGCACTAACGAGGTGCTTTTATGAGGAGCAAAGAGCATCCTCGAGTACTTATCTGTCTGTTTCATTTGGCACTACAGTGTCATATTTCAGATGACTCACGTACCTAAGGTCTCAAAGTATACTTTGGGCAAATTTAAAATATTAATAAAAGTGCAGGTAATCAAGCTAGTGAGCTTGGCAAATTCCGTTATGGACTAAGTTTTCTGCAAAATTTTGGTACTAAGTACGAGAAATAACAGGTTCTCCATACTCTCTGTATATCTCTATATTTTCTGTAAGATCAATATTTTTCGATTATGTTAAGCTTAGTAATATATGTATTTCTTTGTTTGATATGTTAGGCAAAGAATTAGAATTATGATAAAGTTTGCCATGAAATACCGTAGAAACTGAACATATTATGCTATGAGAAACATGTTGAAGTATGTCAAGTAAATATGATGAACTTAATACAAGTAATTTATCAGTTATACTTAGATAAGCTAGAAATAAAAATAAGTCTTGAATTATGTTCATGTTAGTTATTTGATAACCTTATATGATTTGCCTCACTAAATGAATACTTAGCGTATGTTGTTTCACACGTAGGTTATTGGAAACTTACCGGAAGAGGAGTCAAGCATGTTAATCAAGCTGCAATTTGCAAAACATCAGTAAGACATTCTAATTTATGATATTCTCTGGTGGGCATGTATCTGTTTATTCGTTAGTTGTTTTAAAGGTATGAGTTTGATTAAGAGTCAGATAAATAGTTAGTTTCAAAAATAAACCGTAAATAAATAAGAACATGATAAGGTACTAGTAATGTGATAAATTAGTTTAAGATAGTATAGAGGATTAATCATGGAAATATGAATTATTCGTATGATTAAAGAATTATCGGTAAAGATATTTAATCGGGTAAAATTTTATTTATCGTTTATAGTTTAACGATTTTAAATTCAAGAAAGAGCTTAGGCAGTGTACCTAGTTTTCACCCTGACTTATATACTTATTTTAATAAATGACTAATATGATTTATAAACCAATTTAGGGTCAAAACTACCAATCTGCAAATAGGCTATGAATACTTCGAAAGTCGAGAAAGGGTTATTTTATAAACTAATTTTATGTCAGATGTTTAAAAAAATTACAAGTCTATAACTATGTTTAATAATATTGTGACATCATTAATGTGTATTCGTACTAAGAGTATACGTTAAGGGTGTTACATTTAGTGGTATCAGAGCTACAGGTTTAGCCAGTTCTAGATGCTAAACCGAGTTTGTTATAAGTTTTTTAGTAAATACATGCCCCTAGGATGTCATATTACTGATGGGTTGATAGTATGACTTGAAGTTTCTCCTCGTTAGCATAAGATAGAATAAGATTATAGTAAGGAAAGTAAGACGCTACCGGATTTCGTCAATCGACGAATCTCAGAGGTCAAGAAATGACCCATAGCGAGTACAATGAAGTGAAATAAGTATTGTAATCAACTTCATTTTGGGTTGAGTTATCTGCATTATAAGTAGCTGATGTAGTAATTATAAGATGTTAGTCCTTAACATCTATATATGCACTTATGTTTATAACAGCATAAGTTACAAAAAAATTTAGATAGTAAGGGCTCAAATTTCAAGGTAAAAGACAGTCGTAGGACTGTAAGTTTGTGATTAAATGATGTTAAGAATATCTTTGATAAATTAAGATATTCGAATATGAAGAAGTAAAAAGAAGAAGAAATATCTTTACTTGGGAAATATATATATATATATATGCTTGAGGGTCAAATATGGCAATGTTAGTAGTGGCTGCAGATGTATTCTGGTAGTTTTTCAAAAAAAAACTGAAGATATGAATAATTAGTGTATGATGGAAATAATTCAGTAGTATCTGATTTCAACATATCCGTACTATTTGTACACATGAGTTGGAACTGAATAAGTTAAATAAAAGGTTAATTCTGTCTGAATAATTGGCAGCAGAGCCTGATAAAGATAGGGCTGAGGTATCTTGGATAAGATAAGACTTCTTTTCAGGGAAATTTTGATAGAAACAATCAAAAGAATAAAGTGATGAGAATCATAAGCATTAGGCGACACGAATTGATAGGAGATGTCCTTTAATGAACTAAGTGATTGAATTCTGGAAATTTCTATAAAGTTGCCATTTTGAGAATCTGATATTATATTCAAGATGAATTGGTTATTTTTACATGAGATGGATGTGAATATAAGAAGACGTGTTTAAATTTTTTTTGAAGAATTAATTGCTCAAGTTTAGACAAATAAAGCTATGTAGTAAAGGTGAAGTGTATTTAATAGAAGGTGTTTCAGCTATCTAAGATTTTTCTAGAAATGTTTATTGTAGACTCTCTGAGTGAATGCTGGCAAAAGTGGTAGAATATATGTCTTGAAAAATATAAGAATATGCCAAAAGGAGTCTTTTGTGTGCAAGTATACACGGTCTGCAAGTAATACAGCTGGTAAGCTGGGTATCGATCCCACGGAGATTGACTTGGAATTCAATTGCCTTGATTGTTACTTTCCTTAAGAAAAAGTTGATTTGATTTGAAATTGGTTTTGGAAAATAATTAAAAAGTAAAGACGTTGGCAAGGAAGGTGTTTTAATGGATGATGAGCGTTGGCAGGGAATGCCTGGTTTTCACGCTATTCATGTCGTGCCAGCCTTTAACAACAATCTGTCTTGGCATTGTTAGCCGAGCAGATTCATAATTAGCAAAGCCTCTCTCGATGGTCATTGCCCTAAATTGATCATATAAAAACCCCTATATCTTTATAGTGTTTGTTTTTAAATAAATCAATTTGATTAAGCTCCAATCTATACTCCTAAGGGGTAGATTTTACTCTCGAAGTAAGTTCATCTACTTGAACGACTTCTCTAGAAGCTTCTCTCCTCAGTATTCAACAACTTATTCATTGCCACCCCAAGTCTGTTAAGATATTGAGGCACAATAGGCCAACAGTGTCAGCTCTCGCTTGGCAGAGTATTTAGGAAACATTAAAGTATGCCAAATAGATAAAACCGTGTCAAGGCATATTTATTATTAAAAACTAAAGCATGAAAATAACATAAAACCCAAAAATCCCCCACCAACTATTAAATTAGTTCATGGTGAGGGATTTAACCAATAATCCATAAACGTTTTCGAGATACATCATCCTTAAAAACAAGATAAAATAACCTGAAAGAGAGAATAGGCTAGAAGGGGCTCTCGATGCAGCCCTTCAAGATCCGGACTTCTTGACCAAGCTGGTCGGACCACCCTTCTATGGTGCAGCCAGTTGTCAATCGTCACACACCAACTCCTCACTCCGATCTTCTCTTTGCCCTCTTCACATGCTAGCTTGGTTGGTGTTTAAATAGGCGTGCAAGGAAGGGATATGATTAGCTCTTCAAATTTTGAACTTCAACTGCCCAAGGGATAAGGGATTATCATCTTATCCAAATTTGAATAAGAGCTGATCAGGCTAGGGCTGACGTTATACTGTCGACGTTGCCTTGGCGCCCAAGCTTGGCGTGAATCTGCCAACAAGTCTTGGCACCATCTTATCCGCTATTATTTTGGAGATTGATCCAATTGCTATCTTTTCGGAGCCTGATCATTTTCTATTTTTTCTGGGTCCAACATCATCTTGGCGTGGCATCAAGTTCACTTCACTGCCATCCAGTGCTTGGCATTGTCTGGTCCATCTACGCCAACAGCACTCGACATTCTCTGTGGCATTCCTTCCTGTGATGCTTTTCTAGACCAAATCCTATGCCAAACCTACAAAATTGCCAACAAAATAACCCTTCACACCAGCATAGACAAAACTCTAAACTCCTTATGCAAATGCATGATTCTAACATCCTAATGCAACTAAATGTACCTAAAAACAAGCAAAAGCATTATAAGATTGGCATTAAAAACATTACTTTTGGAGAGGTAACACACCCCCAAACCTAACTCATTGCTTCTCCTCAAGTAATGCAATCAAAATAAAAACAAAAATTGTGAAAAGTTACCTCGACAAAATTTTGGTTGAATGCCAACACGTGCTGGCAAGAAGAATTTTAGCTCTATTTATGTCCTCAGTATCTCAGTGCAATAATGCCAAGCAGGTAGTAATTCAAGTACAGCAATATAACTCTAGTCTAAGTTCATGAAGAGTGCATGATGTGTAGGCAATATGCATCAAGTATCTTTTCACTCCCTTAGACAAATTTTACTACCTAAACTCATATTCTCTTTTTTTTCTTTGCCTAGGGTTTCTGCTGGCATTCATTTAAGCTTGCTTCGTGACACTATATAGCGTGAGAGATAAGAGGGAGCATACCACGAATCCCCACCTCAATCTAGATATTACTAGGCTTTTTCTTCAACTCATACCCTAAGGTTTTGGACTTGAGAACTAAGAGGGAGCAAACCACGAAGCCTCACGTAGCTTATTATCCCTAAGGTAGATGAGAGTTTTATTTTTTTCTTGCCTTGGCAGAACATTGCTGCCTTATTTATTTCTTTTACCCTAGCATCATTTTTTAAAAAAAAACTGATCATAGTTTCAAAAAGTCTAAGTTTGCTAAGGAGCTAGATACATACTATGTGTTAAGTGTAAGTTCAATTCCCTAAACTAGAGATAAATTACCAAGCTAACCTAGCATACAACTCTGCTGGCATGGCATGACAACTAAAGATTAAAGTTTCTTCATTGGACAGGCACCTAGATCAAATAAACCTTGCCTAACAATTGTTAACATTTTTCAAAATTAAATCGAGGCAAAATTTTCTTTTTCTTTTTTAGTGGTTCGGTATGCATCTATTCTAAATGACCTAAATGGAAATGGCAACAAAAATTAAACATGAAAAGCATGGCATAAATGTGAAGAAATGCACACCCCCAAACCCAAGATGTGCAGTGTCCCCAATGCATGAAACAACACATATATGCAAAAGAACAAAATAAAATAAAATGCATGGTCATGTGAATGCAATCCAATGAAATGTAAAAGAGTTTAGAAATAAGAAGACTCCCTTTAGGAGACTATTTATCGTGCGGCACGGTTCTTTCTTCTCACATACGGCCCACGATCAGGGGCCATTCTCTTCCTTCCCTTTATTGTTGGCTTTGCGGTAGTGAAAGCTCCAATATCCCGGAGGACTTTCTCCATAATCATGGCAGGGTTTGATGTGGTAGGAGTAGCGATGGCATCAGACTAAGCAGGCTTCACTGGTTTCATGGTAGGCTTCTTGGCTGACTTTGCTTTGGCAGACTTGGTTTTGGGTTCCTTTGATTCAATCTCAGAGTCAGAACTGGAAGATTCAACTTGAACTGGAGACAACGGGACTGTAGCATTAGACGGGGTATGAACTGAACTAGCTGGCATGGCATTATCGCTGGCAGAGAGCTCGTCAGAGAAGTCTGGAAACTCTGGCAAAAAATTAGTTGATAATTTTGTAAGAGCTTCTCTGATCACAACATCCCTGGCCTGGATGAAGTGTCGCATCTTAACATTAAGCTCTTCAGCCTTCTCCAGCTTTTGGAGAATAATCTCTTAGCGTTGGTGAATTTGGGATAGCAGTGCCAGTGAACTGTCTCGCACAATTTCTGGCATGGTTGTTGGCGCGGCCCTTGACTCCTTGGGCTTTGGCGTGGGAGCCCTTGCCTTTCCCTTGCCCTTGTCTTTAGGCTCGGTAGCAACTAGATTTCTCCATATAGCAGCAGTAATCATTGTTCCTTTGATCGTTTGCCTTTTATCTATATCAAGCTTTGGCACATCATGGAGCATACAAACGTTAGAAATCAACAAAGGGAAAAACAAGCTACCAGTACCTTTCACTGCGCACTTGTAGGTTTCCTCAATAATGAGCTTACCAACATTGATTTTGCGCCCCACAACAATGGAGTGCAACAGGATCATCCTTTCTTTCGACACGGTCTCGTTATAGGATGTGGGCGTCAGATTTGCCTTGAAAAAGTGATTTCATCCTCTCTATTGGGGTTTCAATACCAGCCTCTTCACCGTACGGTGCCCCTTGGATGACACTGTCCATGTTGTGCCAGGCTCGCACAGATCTGCCAGCAGCCTCTTTCTCATGGCAGCATTCATTGAATTAGCGTACTCGAAATACTCATACTCTGCACCATCTAACTCAAACATATTATTGATTTACCCTTCATCGAAACAAACACATTTACCTTTAATCATCAAGAATGGCGAATCCTTGGTCACAAGGTGCGCATAGAATTCTTGGACGATTGTGGCATAAACCTCCCCTTTTTGCTGGAAAAACTGAGTCCATTTGTGCAAGTTAATCGTAGACATGACTTCTGAAGGGAAGCCATTGTTCGTCTCTATGTTGAGGTCGAAGTGCTTCTCATAGAAAAAACTCCTCGAAGAAAAATTGGATTCAAACTTTTTCTCGATCTCCTCGTTGAAGAATCGCTTGAAGGGAGTAGAGGAAGAAGCCATTGAAATACGTTGAAGAAACTTGAAACGGTGATGAAGAAAAAAGACGATTTGGATTTTTTTTACTTGCTTATCGAAAGGAAAGTAAAAACTGAGAGAGTTGTTTGGGTTTCTTTTAACCGACTAGGTGAGAAATTGAAAGGTTTTGGGTTGGTTGAGTGTTTTAATGGGAGTAGTAATTAGGGATAATGATGGGAAATAAAAAGAATTAATTTAAAAAGAGGTGGAGTGATAAGGTTGAAGTGATAAGGTGATAGGTGATAAGATAGGGTAAGGATTAGAGTGATAAGGTAATTGATTTGAAATTTTAAATTTCAACCGAGATTTTGGGCGGCTAGGGTTTAAAGTCAAAGAACAACTCTCTTTTATTTTATTGGGCCGATAAAACTAGGGTTTTTTTCCTCTTCCTTCTATCTTTTTCACCGTTGCATGCCAAGTTACTATGGCACTATGTCTGGCAGAGTTTTCTATTGAAGCGTTAGCCCCTACCAGCGACCCTGGTAGTGTTCCTGGCATAATGAATCTGCACAACTCAAAGGAAACCTTTCAACACAGTAAAGGAATGAAAACATGAAACTTAAAAAGAAAGAAAAACAATTAAAAAACTAAACATCTAAAAACAAAGAAAAACACTAACCTAATATTTACAAAAGCTCAAACCTAATGGTGTTTTCATGTTACCTCTGCCAAGAGGATCACCTCTTTGGAATTGTTCTGATCACCTTCCATGTAGTGCTTCAAACGTTGGCCATTCACCTTAAAGATTTCGCCCATCGTCAAATTCTTGATGTCCACAGCTCCATGAGCATAGGGCTTCACAACTTCATAAGGGCTCGTCCATCTTGATCTAAGTTTCCATAGAAACAACTTAAGTCGTAAGTTGAATAACAAAACACGTTGGCCTACCTCAAACTGTCTTGGCATTATCCTACTGTCATGCCAACGTTTTGCTTTTTCCTTGTAGATCCTGGCGTTCTCATAGACTTGTGTTCTGAATTCCTCCAACTCATTTAGGTCTAGTAACCTCTTTTCTCCAACAGCTTTCCATGCCATGCCAAGTGTTCTGATGGCCCAGTAGGCTATATGATCAAGCTCCACTGTGGTAGATGGCATGGTTTTCCGAAAACAAGTCTAAACGGTGAAGTACCCAAATGAGTTTTAAACGCAGTCCTGTAAGCCCACAAGGACTCATCTAGTCTCAAGGACCAGTCCTTCTTTGATGGATTAACAGTCTTATCTAAGATGCTTTTGATCTCCTTATTTGAAATCTCAGCTTGCTCGTATGTTTGTGGATGATATGCCGTGGCAATTCTTTACTATATACCATACCTGCACAAGGCTTTAGAAATTAGATTACATTTAAAATGAGTGCCCTCATCATGAATAATCACTCTAGGGGCACCAAATCTAGTGAAGATATGCTTATGTAAAAACTTGGAAACGGCCTTAGCATCGTTTGTTGGCAGAGCAACAGCTTCTACCCACTTAGATACGTAGTCAACAACCACAAGAATGTATACATTACCAAATGAGGGTGGAAAAGGACCCATAAAGTCTATCCCTCATACATCAAATAAATCCATAGGCATAATGTTTTGAAGCGGTAGTTGGTGTCTACCAGAGATGTTTCCTGTCCGTTGGCATCGATCACATACCTTGGCATACTTGTGGGCATCTTTATATAGTGTGGGCCAAAAGAATCCTGACTGCAGTACCTTGGCAGCAGTCTTTACCCCTGCAAAGTGACCTCTATATGGTGCGGCATGGCATAGATGCAATATGTTATGCTGTTCATCCTCAGGCACACACCGGTGGATCACTTGGTCAGTACACTGTTTGAACAATATTGGCTCATCCCAATAGTATTGCCTGACTTCCCGCAATAACCTTTTCTTGGAATTGTATGCAAAGTCTGGTGGCAGAATGTTACTTACCAAATAGTTGACAATATCGGCATCCCATGGCATGGCATTAACTGCAAGCAAATATTTGTCAAAAAATTCATCTCTTGTAGAATTGGTCTTACCATCTTCAAGATGATGCTCTAAACGTGAGAGATGGTCAGCTACTAGGTTTTCACTGCCCTTCTTGTCTCGGATCTCAAGGTCAAATTCTTGAAGTAGGAGCGTCCATCAGATTAGTCTGGGCTTGGCATCCTTCTTTGCCAAGAGATACTTCAATGTTTAATGATCTATAAAAACCACAACTTTGTTACCAATTAAATAAGATCTAAATTTGTCAAAAACAAATACAACAGCAATAAATTCTTTCTCGGTCGTAGAGTAGTTCAGTTGTGCTTCGTTCAAGGTTCAGCTGGCATAGTAGATGGCATGGAAAACCTTGCCATGCCTTTGTCCCAAGACTGCTCCAATGGCATAGTCGATGGCATCACACATGAGCTCGAAGGGCTCATTCCAGTCTGGTGCCACAACTATAAGGGCATTGATTAACTTCTCTTTAAGCTCTTGAAATGCTCTCAAACAAGAATCGTTAAATACAAAAGTGGCATTATGTTCTAACAACAAGCATAAAGGTTTAGCAATCTTCGAAAAGTCTTTAATGAAACGCCGATAAAAACCAGCATGTCCTAAAAACTCATTATACCTTTAACACTCGTTGGAGGTGGTAGCTGCTTAATTACCTCAACTTTTGCTTGATATACTTCTAACCCTCTCTCAGTTACCTTGTGCCCGAGAACAATGCCCTCTTTCACCATAAAGTGGCATTCTTTCCAGTTCAACACTAGGTTTGTCTCTATGCATCTCTTCAAGACTTGCTCCAAACTCAGAAGGCATTCCTCAAATATTTTGCCAAACACTGAGAAATCATCCATGAACATTTCCATGTTGTGCTCGATCATATCGGAAAAATGGACATCATGCAACGTTGAAACGTTACCGGTGCATTACATAGGCTGAATGGCATCCTTCTAAACTCAAATGTCCCATTTGGGCATGTGAACATAGTCTTCTCTTAATCATCAGGTGCAATGGCAATTTGATTATAACCTGAATAACCATCCAAAAAATAATAAAAAGCTTTACCTGCCAACCTGTCTAGCATCTGATCAATGAATGGAAATGGGAAGTGGTCCTTCCTCGTGGCATTGTTCAGCCTCCTATAGTCCATGCACACTCTCCATCATGTGATAGTTCTGGAGGGCATTAGGTCAGCTTCACTATTTTGTACCACGGTCATGCCACCCTTCTTTGGTACGCATTGCACTGGGCTAACCCAAGAGCTATCAAAAATGGGATATATAATCCCAGCATCAAGCCATTTTATGATCTCTTTTTTCACTACCTCTTTCATGCTTGGGTTTAGCCTTCAATGGTATTGCTATGGTACTCCTCCAAGATAATCTTATGCATGCAAATGGTTGGGCTATACCTCTGATGTCTGCCAAAGTCTACCCTAGTGCCTGCTTATAGTCACGTAATATTGCCAACAATCTTTCCTCCTGATCATTAGTGAGACCAGTGGCAATGATCACTGGCAGAGTTGAGTGTTCACCTAAATAAACATACTTCAAGTGATCTGGCAGCGGTTTCAGTTCCAATGCCGGTGGCTCCTCAATTGATGGTTTAGGTGCCTTGATTTCTCTGTCGGCCAACTGTAGTGGCTCAAAATAACTCGCCTCTTTAGCCTCCAAGATCGGTTCTTCTGGGTCCTCAAACAGATCGGCTATCCCATCTAAATTATTGGCATCAAATTCTGTATCCTGGCATAACTGTGTCGTGTCCAAAGTGTAAATAGACTCCATCATCTCCTCTGCTTGGCACTCATCAGGTTCATCTGCACATTTCAAAGCTTGAAACACATTAAATGTAACTTGCTGGTCATTCATGCGCATTGTTAGTTCCCCTTTATGAACATCAATCAAAGCCCTACACGTGGCAAGAAAAGGTCTCCCCAAAATAATCAGGACGTTAATATCAGCCTCATAATCCAAAATGATAATATCAGCTGGAAAAATAAATTTGTCTACCTTTACTATCACATCCTCAATCTTACCCTTGGGATGTGCATAGGATCAGTCTGTCAGCTAAAGTGTCACTGTGGTAGGTCTTGCTTCTATGCCAAGCTTCTGAAAAACTGACATTGGCATCAAGTTGATGCTGGCTCCTAGGTCACACAGTGCCTTGCCTATGAATTTGTTGCCAATGGTGCAGGGAATAGTAAAGCTTCCCGGATCTTTCAGCTTTGGTGGCAACCGGTTTAAGATCATGGCACTGCATCCTTCGATCAGAGCTACCGTTTCAAAGTCTCCTAACTTCCTCTTTTTGGACAGAATGTCCTTCATAAATTTGACATAGTTGGGCATTTGTTCAAGGGCTTCTACCAATGGAATGTTGATTTATAATTGCTTAAGAACCTCCAAGAAGCGCTTGAACTGTTGATCTTGCTTATGCTTTTGGAATCTTGCTTGAAATAGTGGTGGTGGATAGATACGTGCCTGCTCTGCTGGCTTTGCCAACGCAGTGCTGGCATCAGTGTGCTGTCTAGCATCGGTGCTGGCATCATCTGCTTTTGTTTACTCTTTCTCTGATTCCCTGGGATTGTCTGCTAGCATAGGCTTCTCATCTTGGCAATTAATTGGCTGGTTAGCAACATTCTCCATCTCGCACTGCTTACCACTCTGAAGAGTTATAGCTTTGCACTACTCATTATCTTTGTGTCGAGCATCTTCTATGTCAGTTGGCAATGCTCCCTAGGGTCGATTGCTAAGTGCACTGGCAATCTGCCCAAGCTGGACTTCCAAGTTTCTCATTAATGCTGCAAAACTCTAGACTGTGGCATCATTCCTCTCCATGTACTCTATGAGAGTGCCTCCTTAGTTGAGTCTCTGCCCTTGCTGGAAATTGTTTTGGGCTTTCTGTGGCATGGCATTCTGATAGAATGATGGCATGGCATTGTTATTCTGCCTCTGAGTATTCTAGCACTGGGCATTGTACGGGTTACCTCCTTGATTTCCCCAAGCTAAATTAGGGTGTTGTCTCCAACCTGCATTATAAGTATTAGAGTTAGGATTATAGTAACGGTTAACATTGCCAACAAAATTTACCGATTCAGGGTTGGCAGGGCATTCATCCACATGACGATTCTCTCCACAGATTGTACAGAAAAGGTCTAATGCTTTGACTTCTTGGGACTCATTGTTCTTTTGCAGCGTTCTCACCATGCTAGTAAGGTTGGAAATCTCGGCATGAATGGATGTTAGTTCATCAACCTAAAATTTCCCATTGGTTTTAGTTCTGGTCCCAAGTCTTGCAACAGGATATTCAAAATCATTGATTACAATCCTCTCTAAAATGTCAACAGCCTCAGTATATGTCTTGTCAAGCAATGAGCCAACTGCCGAAGCATCAACAACAGTCCTCATTTGTGCATTCAGTCTATTGTAAAACGTTTGGATCAGGGTCTAATTCGGGAATCCATGCATAGGACATCTCCTCAACAGGTCTTTAAATCGTTCCCAGACATCATATAAGGTCTCATCATCTGCCTGCCTGAATATAATTATCTCACTCTCCAGCTTGGCAGTGAGTGTTGGCGGCTAGAATCTTGTCAAGAACTTGGCATAGGTCTGCCCATGAAGTAACTGAGCCAGGTGGCAATGAGTTAAGCCAAGCCTTTGCTCTGTCTCTCAAAGAAAAAGTAAATAACTTCAGCTTCACGGTATCTTCATGTACTCCATTTTGTTAGAATAGCTGGCAAATCTCCATGAACTGCTTCAGATGTTGCCTCGGATCTCCAGTAAGTGCGCCATCAAACTGACCTACATTCAAAAGAGTTTGAATCATTACCGGCTTAAGTTCGAAATTGACAGTGTTTACCTCTGTGCCAACAAGTCCTGGCATCAAATTATCAATGGTTGGTGCCGAATGTTCTCTAATAGGTCTCTCATTAACAACTGGGATAACAGGTGGTGGTGGTGGTATCTCATTGTTAAGTGGATTTCCTCCATTGTTCACCACACCATTCCCTCCATTACCTTAGTTCATCTCTCGAAATCTTCTTTTTAACCTCCGCAAGGTTTTCTCAATTTCTGGATCGTATGGCCAATCGTCCACCACAGGATGGCTTCTGGTCATACACCGACAAAAATAAAAAAAAAGACAAGTAAAAATTTAAAAACAATCAATTTTGTTGCAATTCCCCGACAATGGCGCTAAAAACTTGTAGACTCTCTGAGTTAAAGCTGGAAAAAGTGGCAAAATATGTCTTGGAAATATAAGAATATGCCAAAATGAGTCTTTTGCGTGTAAGTATACACAGTCTGCAAGTAATACAGTTGGTAAGCTGAGTATCGATCCCACAGAGATTGACTTGGAATTCAATTGCTTTGATTGTTACTTGCCTTAAGAAAAAGTTGATTTAATTTGAAATTGGTTTTGGAAAATAATTAAAAAGTAAAGAAATGAAAGTAAAGTAAAGACGTTGGCAATGAAGGTGTTTTAATGGATGATGAGCGTTGGCAGAGAATGCCTGGTTTTCACGCTATTCATGTCGTGACAGCCTTTAACAGCAACCTCTCTTGGCATTGTTAGCCGAGCAGATTCACAATTAGCAAAGCCTCTCTCGATGGTTACTGCCCTAAATTGATCATGTAAAAACCCCTATATCTCTATAGTGTTTGTTTTTAAATAAACCAATTTGATTAAGCTTCAATCTATAATCCTAATGGGTATATTTCACTCCCGAAGTAAGTTCATCTACTTGAACGACTTCTCTCGAAGCTTCTCTTATCATTATTCAACAACTTATTCATTACCACCCCAAGTCTGTTAAGATATTGAGGCACAATAGGCCAACAGTGCCAGCTCTCGTTTGGCAGAGTATTTAGGAAACATTAAAGTATGCCGAATAGATAAAACTGTGTCAAGGCAGATTTATTATTAAAAACTAAAGCTTGAAAATAACATAAAACCCAAACATCCCCTACTAACTATTAAATTAGTTCATGGTGAGGGATTTAACCAAAAATCCATAAATGTTTTCGAGATACATCATCCTTAAAAACAAGATAAAATAACTTGAAATAGAGAATGGGCTAGAAGGGGTCTCTTGATGCAGCCCTTCAAGATCCAGACTTCTCGCCAAGCTAGTCGGACCACCCTTCCACGGTGCAACAGGTTGTCAATCGTCATACACCAACTCCTCACTCAGATCTTCTCTTCTTCCCCTTCACATGCTAGCTTGGTTGGTGTTTAAATAGGCGTGCGAGGAAGGGATAGGATTAGCTCTTCAAATTTTGAACTTCAACTGCCCAAGGGATAAGGGATTATCATCTTATCCAAATTTGAATGAGAGCTGATCAGGCTAGGGCTGATGTCATACTGCCAACGTTACCTTAGCGCCCAAGCTTAGCATGAATCTGCCAACAAGTCTTGGCACCATCTTATCCGCTATTTTTTCAGAGATTGACCCAATTTCTATCTTTTCGGAGCCTGATCATTTCTTATTTTTTCGGGGTCCAACAACATCTTGGCGTGGCATCAAGTTCACTTCACTGCCATCCAGTGTTTGGCATTGTCTGGTCCATCTGCGGCAACAACACTCGGCATTCTCTCTGGCATTCCTTCCTATGATGCTTTTCTGGACCAAATTCTATGCCAAACCTGCAAAATTGCCAACAAAACAACCCTTCACACTGGCATAGACAAAACTCTAAACTACTTATGCAAATGCATGATTCTAACATCCTAATGCAACTAAATATACCTAAAAACAAGCAAAATCATTATAAGATTGGCATTAAAAATAGTACTTTGGAGAGGCAACATTTATGCACAAGTGTTAGGAATTCTTCTGGACTAGAAAAATATAGTTTGTATTGATGTTTATCCAAGTGCAGAATAAGTGACTACGGCACTCTATAAGACAACATTGATTGAGTTATGAGAAAGAAATTTAGAAAACTTAGTAGTAGGAAGTTATTAGACGAGAATTATACTTAACCCGGTAAAGAAAGAATGTTTGATGAAAAGCAAACTGAATCAGATGAAAATTAGGACATGAGATTGAGATTGATGGTTACTGATATTAATAAATAAGAATTTATATTTCTAGTGATAGTGACTTGAAAAGAAAGCTATTCACAGTAGATCAATGTAGTCTGTTAATTATGCATCATGTAAATAACCAAGAGTATCAAGAGTTGCAAATTTAATTAGAAAGAGACAGCAGTGGGTACTAAGTACTTCTTGGATTTGTAGGAATACTAAATAAGTACAATGGATTTCATAAGAGGATTGCTAGTAAATCTGAACTGAAAGAATTCAATCTGGGTGATTGTGGACAGTTAGATTAAATCTGCACATTTTATATCAGCTTGTAAAGCTAAATAAGTGTATAGACATGTATTTTAAGAAGAGATAGTCAGAACTACATGGATTCATGGAACTTATTGTATCCAATAAAGGTCTAAAGATTATTCCAAGAATTATGAAGTATTTACATGAGGTTTAGAATATTGAATTAAGATTCAATATCGTTCTTCCTCCACAAACTGGTGGACAGTTGGAATGGATTACTCAAACTTTGGAAGACATATTAGAAATATTTGCCAATTGCTAAATTGACATATGATACTAAGAGTAGTCAAGTAATAAGAGGTTATCTCTCAGGATATTTTGTACAAGTGAGAAGGTAAATCAAACCTTCTCTGAATGGATAGCAAAATTGGTTAATAGAGACCAAGAATTAAGAAATCAGAAGATTTCATTAATAGTGATTTTCTCATGGAAATGTAAGATAAAAGAAGTTATTAGAAGGATCAAGGCAAAATTGAAGTAGTACTTGTAACAATGGATCAGATATGAGTTTGTTAGGATCTATGTTTTGATATAATAATTGAAAAATAGTTGTGGACTAAATTGAAAAGATTTCAAAAATGGTTTTAAGTCCAAACAACTTGAAAATAAGTTTGAGAAGTTTTTCAGAGGTTTTGGAAATGTTTTAAAGTAGCTAAACTAACATTTTCAACACATGCATACTGATACGGTATACCCAGTATCGATACGGTCCAAAGGTTTTAGCTACAGTATTTTTCCAGTAACTAAAACCTATACAGATACACCCCTAGGTGTACCGATACGGAGTGGATTGTTTCAATACGCTACGTGGCGTACCGATCTAGTTTTTAACCTCCCCCAATGGCTTTTTACTAATGGCTATTTGAATTGCAGGGCGTACCAAAACAGACCAATGCGTACCAATACGGTTTGCCAAACAGACCAAGGCATATCGACATGGCGTACCGATACTGCTCAAGGTGTTTCGATACAGTTAGCAATTCTGAGAGTAACGGCTAGTAGCTCTACCAATACGGATATATGCGTATCGATACGGGCAGCACCAAAACTACATTTATTGCGGGAAATAAAGCCTCCAACGGCTCCAATTCAATCCCAACCGTCTCTAACGGCTAGAAACTCAATTGGGAGTATTTAAGGACCCTTCAAGCTTCAGCAACAACTAATGATCTTATTGTCAACAACATTATGATGCCAAAATTGTCTTAGGCCTTAAATTTCTCATTCTTTGTATAGACAATACTTGTGAGCCTAAATTGTCAATGTATGCTCAAGTGTTTTAGGATTTGGGTGAGTGCTTAAAAGAGTGCAAACATCTACCTTGTATAGAGGATTCTTTGTTTGCCTTATTTCTTTGTTTGAGAGGATTCCCAAAGCTTGGGTTGTAAGCTTTGGATGCTAGACTTGGTAATTGAGTCTAGGTTGTAAAGGTTGCATTCTAAGCCTTGTTAAAAGGAGAAGAAATATTAGTGGATTTGGGAAATCCTTAGTAGGAGCTAAGATAGTGGATGTAGAGCTTGTTAGAAGCTTGAACCACTATAAATCCTTGTGTCCATTGTCTATCTTTTTACTTCCCACCATTAACACCCAAAATCGACTTCTCCACCACTTGGCAAGCAATATCGGTTGAAGGAATTTGAGCCCAACAATTGGTATCAGAGTGAGGCTCAATCGAGAAGGTTTAACCACCTATTGAGGCGATCTGGCTAGCTCGACCAACAAACAAGTTAACCGACTTCCATGGCGTTATCCATCGACAAACCGTCATTCTTCAACGGTGATAACTATGCTTCTTCGAAGCATAGAATGATGTTCTTCATGAAGAGCAAAGACTACCGTCTTTGGGACATAATTGAAGATGGATCGTTCGTGCCAAATCGGAGCAAGGCGGAGTGAAACGCGAAAGATCACAAGAAGATAGAGCTCAATTACAAGGCCATACACATTCTATTTTGTGCATTGGGCCCGGATGAGTATACGAAAGTATCTTCTTGTGAGAATGCCAAGGAGTTATGGGATAAACTTGAAGCAATCCATGAAGGGACAAATGAGGTGAAGGAGATAAAGATTGGTCTACTCAACCTCGAATACGAAAACTTCAAGATAGACCCATATGAAGACATCAAGTGCATGTTCGACCGGTTCTCTATAATTTTCAATCAACTCAAAAGTCTTGGAGAAGAGATTTCGAAAGAAAAGCTTGTTCGAAAGTAGATTTATTCACTTCCTGAATCATGTGAGAGCAAGAAGACGGCTACCATTGAAGTCAATGACTTGAAGAAGCTCAAGCTTGAAGAGCTCGTAGGATCTTTTCTCACCCATGAGATGATGTCTCTACCCTTAAAGAGGGAGAATGAGAAGATAATCAAAGAGTAAGGAGTTGATGTCAACATCATTGCTCTTCAATCCTCCACAAGCCACAAAGAAGAATCAAGTGAGGAGAAAAGTGAGGATGAAGAGATGGTCTATCTCTTCAAGGAATTGGCCCGATTCACGAAGAGCAACAAAGAATAATCCAAGTTTGATCAAAGAAGAAGATGGTGGATTCCCCCAGGTGCTCGAAATGTAAGAAGACGAAGCATGCCAAATCTGATTGCCCTCGCTTCAACACGAATGGATCATCATCAAAGAAAGTATATGTGGCTACATGGAGTGATGACGACTCCACCGATGAAGATGAGATACCCCACCTATGCATGATGGCCCTCCAAGAGGAGGAGGTAAATTCTAACTCATCTTGTTCAAATTCAAATTCTTATACATTTGATGAGTTACAAGAAGCCTATGACAAATTGGTTTTTGAGTTCAAGGCTTCATTTTCGAAAAATAAAAAGACGATTTCAAAGATGATTTGTTTTTAAAAACCAATTTGGGAATTTGAAGCAAAATTAAAAGATTTTGAACTTAAAGTTTAAAATTTTCAAATTTGCTTCAAAGTTTAGAAAAAGATCATCAAAAGGAAGTTGATGATCTTAAGAAAGAAAAAGATTTGATTTCCAAAGAGCTTGAAAAGAAAAACAATTTAGGAAAATCAAATTTTTATCAAAGACAATCTAGTGCCCCTAGATTTTTTAATGGAAAAGTTTTTAGAAGTATTTGGGTCCCAAAAGGACTAATTACTTCAACTAAAAAGGATGAAATTGAAAAATGGATTCCTAAGGGGACTAAATTATGTGCTACTAATATATATGGATCCAAAGCAATTTGGATACCAAAAATCAAATTATTGTCTTTTGTAGGAATGATGGAGCTTTAATCAACAAGTGATAAGATTAAGGGGGAGCTCTATACACACAAAGGATGAACACTTGAAGAAGGAAGGCTTCACATCCTCCCTTTGTTTCAAGTGTGCTAAAAATTAGTTGATTTTTTTAATTTGATTTATTTTTTTTAATTCAACTAGTTAATCATACATGTTGGACTAACATTTGTTTGATGCTTGAGTAAGGGGGAGCCAATCTTTAAACAAAACTTATTTTTGTCAAATCTTATTTAAAACTCTCCATTGTTATTGAACTTTAAAGTTTGAACCATTTTTTATATAACAAAAAGGGGGAGAATGTTTTGAAAAATTGATTTTTCAAATGAATAAGGGGGAGCTTATCAGATTTTCAACATTTAATCTCTTATTCAATTTTTATTTTTACTAAGGGGAGAATCTCAAAACAATTTTTCAAGTTGGTTTTATTATATCAAAATGGGGGAGATTGTTAGGATCTATGTTTTGATATAATAATTGAAAAATAGTTTTGGACTAAATTGAAAGGATTTCAAAAATGGTTTTAAGTCCAAACAACTTGAAAAATAAGTTTGAGAAGTTTTTGAGAGGTTTTGGAAATATTTTAAATGTTTTAAAGTAGCTAAACTAACGTTTTCAACACAGGTGTACCGATACGGTATACCCCGTATCGATACGGTCCAAGGATTTCAGCTACAATATTTTTCCAGTAACCAAAACCCGTACCTTTACGCCCTTAGGCATACCGATCGGGTGGATCGTTTCGATACGCCACGTGGCGTACCAATCCACTTTTCAACCTTCCCAACGGTTTTTTCCCAACGACTATTTGAATTGCAAGACGTACCGAAATAGACCAATGCGTACCGATACGGTTTGTCAAACAGACCAAGCCGTATCGACATTTTGAAATTTTGATTTTTCAAATGAATAAGGGGGAGCTTACAAGATTTTCAACATTTAATCTCTTATTCAATTTTTATTTTTACTAAGGGGGAGAATCTCAAAAACAATTTTTCAAGTTGGTTTTATTATATCAAAAAGGGGGAGATTGTTAGGATCTATGTTTTGATATAATAATTGAAAAATAGTTTTGGACTAAATTGAAAAGATTTCAAAAATGGTTTTAAGTCCAAACAACTTGAAAATAAGTTTGAGAAGTTTTTGAGAGGTTTTGGAAATATTTTAAATGTTTTAAAGTAGCTAAACTAACGTTTTCAACACAGGCGTACCGATATGGTATACCCCGTATCGATACGGTCCAAGGGTTTTAGCTACAGTATTTTTCCAGTAACCAAAACCCGTACCGATAAGCCCCTAGGCGTATCGATACGGAGTGGATCATTTTGATACGCCATGTGGCGTACCGATCCAGTTTTCAACCTCCCCAATGGCTTTTTCCCAACGACTATTTGAATTGTAGGGCATACCGAAACAGACCAATGCGTACCGATACGGTTTGTCAAACAGACCAAGCCGTGTCGACATGGAGAATGTTTTGAAATTTTGAATTTTAAATGAATAAGGGGGAGCTTACAAGATTTTTCAACATTTAATCTCTTATTCAATTTTTATTTTTACTAAAGGGGATAATTTCAAAAACAATTTTTCAAGTTGGTTTTATTATATCAAAAAGGGAGAGATTGTTAGGATCTATGTTTTGATATAATAATTGAAAAATAGTTTGGACTAAATTGAAAAGATTTCAAAAATGGTTTTAAGACCAAACAACTTGAAAATAAGTTTGAGAAGTTTTTGAGAGGATTTGGAAATGTTTTAAAGTAGATAAACTATCGTTTTCAACACAGGCGTACCGATACGGTATACCCCGTATCGATACGGTCCAAGGGTTTCATCTACAATATTTTTCTAGTAACCAAAACATGTACTGATACGCCCTTAGGCGTACCGATACGGAGTAGAACGTTTCGATACGCCACGTGGCGTACCGATCCAGTTTTCAACCTCCCCAACGGCTTTTTCCCAACAACTATTTGAATTGCAGGGCGTACCGAAACAGACCAATGCGTACCGATACGGTTTACCAAACAGATCAAGGCTTTTCGACATGGCGTACCGATACGGCTCAAGGTGTTTCAATACGTTTAGCAATTCTGAGCGTAACGGCTAGTAGCTGTACCGATACGGGTAAATGCGTACCGATACGGGCAGCACTAGAATTACATTTATTGCGGGAAATAAAGCCTCCAACGGCTCCAATTCAATCCCAACTGTCTCCAACGGCTAGAAACTCAATTGGAAGTATTTAAGGACCCTTCAAGCTTCAGCAACAACTAATGATCTTATTGTCAACAACATTATGATGCCAAAATTGTCCTATGCCTTAAATTTCTCATTCTTTGTATAGACAATACTTGTGAGCCTAAATTGTCAATGTATGCTCAAGTGTTTTAGGATTTGGGTGAGTGCTTATAAGAGTGCAAACATATACCTTGTAGAGAGGATTCTTTGTTTGCATTATTTCTTTGTTTGAGAGGATTCCCAAAACTTGGGTTGTAAGCTTTGGATGCTAGACTTGGTAATTGAGTCTAGGTTATAAAGGTTGCCTCCTAAGCCTTGTTAAAAGGGGAAGAAATCTTAGTGGATTTGGGAAATCCTTAGTGGGAGCTAAGGTAGTGGATGTAGAGCTTGTTAGAATCTTGAACCACTATAAATCCTTGTGTCCATTGTCTATCTTTTTACTTCCCACCATTAACACCCAAAATCCACTTCTCCACCACTTGGCAAGCAATATCGATTGAAGGAATTCGAGCCCAACAAAGTTGAAAATTCGAGGATGAATTTTATTAAAGGGGGAGAGAATTGTAACACCCCAAAATTTCATTAAATAGTATTAAGGTCATTTGTTACTAAGTTAGTAGCTTAAAAGCTATCTTAGTCACCAAAATGACAAAAAAATTGCAAAAGTTAGGATTTTTTTCAATTATGGGTTATAGAAAAGAAATTTCTGAGATTTAAAAGCATCAGATGATAGAGGGCAAGCTAATTAGGATACTTGCAGAGTTTGGTTGATATCTGAGGAAAATTGGAATGTGAATTGAAGTTTAAAATTTAGTGACCAAAATGATAGCTTTTCAAAAGTTGGTGTCTACCGTATGAATATGGGAAAAGTATGAGCCCCTAATGAAGAATTTTACCATTAAGAATTTTTATTTCATGGATGGATAGATCAGGTTAGAGTGCGTATTTTGGCATCACCCTGATTCTGGTACGAGAATTATGTAAAAAGTTATTCTCAATCGAATAATTAGGTGATTCCCGGATATATGACTCAAATAAAGAAAATTATTCGGTCATTATTTTTATTCTGTATATGGATAAGATAGGATATGATACGAATGTTGACAAAAGTTTTAGGAAGAAAAATGCAGTTCAAGATACTGAATTTTGATTGAACTTCGTAGTTAAGTGTGCTCAGGCCTTAGGATGGATGACCATCTGGGAAGGTTCCATATCTGTATGGATGAGTGGAAATACATGAAATTTTATTAGCTGATAGAATAAAATATTAATATCGGATCCTAAAATTTATAAATATGAAGTCACGGATTCAATTGATTATCGAGAAATCGTAGTAAAAGTCCTAAGTAATTATCGAAAAATCGAATCAAGCTAAAATTTCAAAGATAGTTCCATGAACCTTAGAAGATTCATAAAATATCATTTTATGGATATTTGGATTTTAGAAAGGTCGAAAAAAATTTAAATCGATTGAAATAACATAGAATGGCAATTTTGTAAATAAGTTGATTGGTAAAGGGCAAGGGACATGGAAGGAATTTTGAGATTTCTTTTATTGATGAATAGTGGCTAATTAGAATCCAAGTCTAGTTGGAATGTTACAAAATGACAAATTAGAAATATAGATCTAGTTGGAGGGTATTTTTGAAAAGTGGAATTTATTGAATTAAAAATTAATTTTTCATAATACAAGTGTCTTAAATACATGAAATATGAACGAATTATCAAAAAAATACTCTCCAAAACCCTGGTGAAGAGAAGAAGAAGAAGAGAAAAGAAGAAAAAAATTTCCAAGCTCAATTTAAGCCCTGAATCTCGGTTTTTAGGTAATCTTTCGAACTACAAAGTTGTTCTACTCTTCGAGCTCTATATTTTGATGTAAATAATTCATATAATACTTGCTTGGTTGATGAGATTTGATATGAGGAAGAAATTAGGGTTTATGAACAAATTAGGGCTTTTATGATTTTATGAATCCATAGTTGATTTTAAGTTAGAATCATGCTTGTGTGATGTTAGAATCATGTTATTGAGTTGGGATTTAAACCCTACATATTTCGGTTTGTATAGAGAAGATTAGGGTTTATGGATTCAAGTCTAACTTAGGGTTTGTGATGTTGGATTAATGGTCTCGTAAGCTTGATTTGTTGTTTGGAAACAAAACCCTAAGTTAAATACATATGGACCATTTCAGCAAGCTTCAAATTAAGGGACCAGATTTGTTTTGTATGAATTTGATGTGTATTTATGTTATTAATGATGTCAGAGACATGAAAATAAAGTTAGAATGCTAAACCGACGATTAATCGTATTAGTGACCATTTTGACAATTTGTCAAACTTAAATGGTTTATTTGGCAAAGAGGATATGTAGAAGGAGTAAATCTGATTTTTTTAGTTAAAATGATGGAATTAAGATAGTAATGTTGATTTGAGGACTAATTTGCAAAATTAAGAAGCTTGAATCCTTATACTTGAAATTTAGTGATCATCTCGACAAATCAAGAAAAAATTAGAGAATTAAAGGCTTAAGCCTATTTTGATGAAGGGAGAACATATGAATACAACCTTTATTCTGGTCATTTGAAGTAAAGTGATGGGACTAAATTGACAAGTAGAGAAATAGGGAGACGTTAGTGTAAATTAGAAGTTATTTATGGAAAGTTATGTTGGAATTTGAATTACGGCAGTAAGTTTAAAAATTCACCATAAACTCTACAAAAATGGTTAGATGATGAATTTTATACTGTTGTAAAGATTTGTTAGTCTAGTTTCGTTTCCAACAAACGGAAATTGATTTCAAGTTTCGAGTTAAAAGATATGAATTTTTAATCGAATGAAGGTCAAAAAAATTACAGAGCAGTTTCTGCCTGGACAACTCTGTGACGTGAATGTAAGGAATTTTCATAATTTTTGTAGATTTTATTAATTTATGTGGCTTATACCGTTAGAACCTTTACCAAATCTAGTTTCTACAGTATAAAGGAAATTAAGATCCAGTATGTATTCTGCTCTGTATAAGTAAATCTTTGAAGGTAGCGCAAGCTGTCAGAAAATGAAATTTGAAACATTTTGTATTTAAATATTAGTTAGCAAGCTCGGAAGAATTCTTGGAAGTTCAAATTGGTCACTAAGGACCATAATGAGTTTTTGAACAGTACAAAGAAGAAAGGAAAATAATTGGAAATTTTATATTCAAATTATTACATTAAACAGCATGTTAAAGGTATTGTTAGATTTGAATCTAACAAATATTTTATTGTATTCATGTGATTAATGAAGTCAAGTCCGAATCAAAGAAGGTTAGAGGTACTATGAAAGAAATGATCGAACTAGGACTTAGTGAGGCATTGTGTTAAGTGGCCAAGGTGAGTGCCTTAATTGTTACTTAATTATGCATGTGATAAAGGAAGGCTTGTGATAAGCCAACCTTATTTATGAATGCATGATATGATATATGTTGACGTTATGTTCTACTGTTTAAATGTGGTAAGTAATATGGCGAGCAATGTGGGGACAATGTTCCTAACATATGACTAAAGAATTATTTATGATATGTTATGTTCATAAAAATTAAGAATAAGTGATGTGTTTGATACATGATCACTAACTGGAAAATTATTCTTAATAAATAAGCTAATATGGCTTGAAGAACATATTGTTTCAAGTATGAGAACTTATCTGTGAAATGTTATGATAGTCATTATAACTGATATGTTATTTGTATATAGTAAGAGCAAGTAATATGTATAACACATTGTTAATGCTCTGATAGATATCTTTGTTATAGTATACCTGATATTCTGGGTTATGAACTGCCATTATGATTTATTGATGACATCGAATATGATAACTTATGATCATGATATACATATATCTATATGCCCAAGTATTACAAAGTGGGAGTCCTTGGTATAGTTGGCATGCCATAGAGTCCTTAGCAGCTGATCACTCAAGTTATGATATGATTACATGTTTTTGTGACTACGATGGTGTCACGTACACCTCAGGGACCCAAGCCCTTAGTGTGCACCCTGGGGATCCACGCCCATAGTGCTAATGGCACTAACGAGGTGCTTTTATGAGGAGCAAAGAGCGTCCTCGAGTACGTACTCACCTATTTGTTCCGTTTGGCACTACAGTGTCATATTTCACATAACTCGCGTACCTAAGGTCTCATAAAGTATACTTTGGGCAAATTTAAAAGATTAATAAAAGTGCAGGTAATCGAGCTAGGGAGCTTGGCAAATTCCGTTATGTACTAAGTTTTCTGCAAAGTTTTGGTACTAAGTACGAGAAATAACATGTTCTCCGTACTCTCTGTATATCTCTGTATTTTTTGTAATATCAGTATTTTCCAATTATGTTAAGCTCAGTAATATTTGTATTTCCTTATTTGATATGTTAGGCAAAGAATTAGAATTATGATAAAGTTTGCCATGAAATACCATAGAAATTGGCTATATTATGCTATGAGAAGCATGTTGAAGTATGTCAAGTAAACATGATGAAATTAATACAAGTAATTTATCAGTTATACTTAGATAAGCTAGAAATAAAAATAAGCCTTGAATTATGTTCATGTCAGTTATTTGACGATCTTATATGCTTTGCCTCACTAAGTGAATACTTAGCGTATGTTGTTTCACACGTAGGTTATTGAAAACTTACCGGAAGAGGAGTCAAGCATGTTAATCAAGCTGCAATTTGTCAAACATCAGTAAGACATTCTAATTTATGATATTCTCTAGTGGGCATGTATCTATTTATTCGTTAGCTATTTTAAAGGCATGAGTTTGATTAAGAGTCAGATAAATAGTTAGTTTCAAAAATAAACCGTAAATAAATAAGAACATGATAAGGTACTAGTAATGTGATAAATTAGTTTAAAATAGTATAGAGGATTAATCATGGAAATATGAATTATTCGTATGGTTAAAGAATTATCGGTAAAGATATTTAATCGGGTAAAATTTTATTTATCGTTTATAGTGTAACGATTTTAAATTCAAGAAAGGTCTTAGGCAGTGTACTTAGTTTTCACCCTGAGTTATATACTTATTTTAATAACTGGCTAATATGATTTATAAACCAATTCATGGTCAAAACTAACAATCTGCAAATAGGCTATTAATACTTCGAAAGTCGAGAAAGGGTTATTTTATAAACTAGTTTTATGTCAGATGTTTTAAAAAAATTTACAAGTCTAGAACTCTGTTAAATAATATTGTGACATCCTTAATGTGTATTCGTACTACGAGTATACGTTAAGGGTGTTACAATTATAATAATAATAATATGATTACACTAATCGAAACTAAAGATAACAATGACTATAATCGTGATTAATAATGATGGTAATTAAAACTAGTAATAAATAACATGAGTAAGATTAATATGCAATAATTATTTTTTTTCAAATTAAATCAACACATAATAAATAATTAAAAGAAAAGCCCATTGTTGTAAAATTGACAAAAATAATAAGATTTAATACCCCGGATAAAATTAGTGATTACACTTAAATGTTTCAAAACCCAAATCATCGCCACTTCTGTCATCCTTCAGCCCACCATTTCGATAGCTGGATCTAGTCGGTCATTTCCTCTAATATGATGTGGTTAAAAATCTGCAAACGACGTGCCAGCTGGACATTGATTTTTTTAGGGGCAACGATTGGTGGTAATTTGGGGTTTGGGATATTTTAGGGATTTGGAGACCGCTTTGTAAAATTTGGAAAATTTTAGGATTTTTTGAAAAATTAAAAAATTTGGAATTTTCTTTAAAAATTAAAATTATTGTCACGTGTCAAGCATTGATTGGATAACAGAGTTTTTAAACAGCCTTTAACGACCATGCACATAAAATTGCAACGGTATAAACATTAGAAACCTATTTTTACCAAAAAATACTTTAGACACCTAAAGTTAACAAGAGGTATAGTTTAGGCACTTATTTGTATCTAAAATCCTTTTTAAAACCTTACAACCCTGACTCTATTTAACTCAAATCAAAATTTCATAAAATCGACTCAACTCAAGAATTTCAAATAAAGTTTTAGTTATTAAATGAGACTTCGAATAACTCAAAAAAAATTAAGTTCAATTCGAGTCCCTCAATTTTACATGATATAGTATTATCACATCTGAAAAAATACGAAAATATATATATATATATATATATGATTATAGAAAATCGTTTAAAATAGAGCCGCCTTCCTAAGTACTCACCACCACTAACAACTTATGTGCAGGGTGTTGTGGCGGAAATCTTGATGAAATCAGGTAGTGGGCTGGTAGCTACTTGTTTATTTTAGCTTGGGAATGCAAATTTGAGGTGTCCTAATTCACTTGACTTGGGGTATGGATAATGATATAGCAAATGGTTAGGGCTGGAAACACAAACTCAGCCTCTATTCTTCACATTACAAATTTATATTAGTGGTGAATATTCGATAGATTTAAGTAAAAAAATTTGAGTTGTTCGAATTTTTGTTCAAATTTAATTATAAAATATTTATAATGTTATGATACTAATTGGTTCCAATTTAAACAGCTTTATATAATGTATACGATATACATTTATATTTCTTCATATGCATGGACGGATGAATGACTTTATGTTAGGGGACGAACCTATAAAATTCTATGGGCAAACTTATAAAATTTTAGGGGGACGAAAACAGATTTTAATAGAAAATACATGGAAAAATTTTAAATCATATACGTTTTTCAAATTTTCAGGGAGTGGTTGCCCCCTCCAACCCCCTATATCCATCGTTGTTCATATGCAATATAAATATATAAGACAAAGTTGGGAGACTAAACTCGAATTTAAAAATTGATCAAATAAATACAAAAAATTCTGAATTTTTCGGGTCTCATTTAATAACTCAAGTTTTATTTTTTCTCGAGTCAAGACAATTAAAAAAATGTTAACTTTTTTGAACCGAGTCGAATTTTAATATCCTTAATTTATATAATGTAAAATTCATAAGTTGGCCGAAACCACGAACCTCTCTTGTAGGGAGAGTAACCAGAAACGGAGCTGGACTGCTGGACCTTCATCATGGCAGGGGCCACGACTCCCTAGTTTTTCATGGTTTAGTCGTTTTTGTAGGTTCTTTTAATTTAAAAAAAAGGGGTAAAGTTAAAAAATATCTCTAATATTTGATTAAATAAATACTTTAGTCTTTTATTTTTTAAAATAATTCAACTCACAAAATTTATTTTGAGTTAAAATGACATTTATGTGGATGAAATTGTTAGAAAATTGACAGTAAATAATTTGAAATGATTTGACAGAATGATAAGTCAACAGAAAAAATTATTTTATATTTTATACAATTTTATAAAAATTATTTTTTGACTGATGTAATATTTTTTCAAGTTAATGAATTTGTCTATATAATACTGTCATGTCAGCGTGTCCTGCCATATAGGTTTGTCACGTTATTTTAAGACATTTACCGTCAGTTGATTGACAGTTTTCATCTGCATAGGGGTCATTTTGACCTAAAATAAAACATTGAGAGTTAAATTACTTCAAAAAAAGAATAAAAGCTAAAGTAATTATTCAGTCAAACGTTGGGGCAATTTTTGATTTTATGCCATTTTAAAATAATTTACCCTAAATATAATTAACTTTCGTTCAAAATAAATAAATATAATTAATCATCTAGCTATTTTAACTTTTCTAGTTTAATTATTTTTTAAGCCATTATTAATTTTAAAGTCAATAAAATTAAACTGCGACTTTTCTGATCAAATCAATCTTTAAATCTATTTTTTAATTTAAAACTTGGATTGAATTTTAAGTTTTTATTAATTTTATTTATAATTAATAATTTTTTTGGGACTTAAGTCTCGTACATAATTAAACATTCTGTGTGAATACTTATATATATATATATATATATTTACCTACCAAAATTACGTGTGCGACGCGGATCGGTCTAAACTAATAAAGACAAATGAATTAAAATAACATAAATTGAAAAGACAGCTAAATAATTAAAAATAACATAAATAGAAACAACTCAAACTCGAATTGATTTAGACTTTGAATTGACCCAAATTAAAACGATTATATGATTTAGGATAAAGTACACAAATGCTCACTAAATTATCCTTAAAAGTATAAAATGGTCACCGAACTTTCAAAAGTTATATAATGGGCATTAAATTTAAGTTTTTATTACAAAATGGGCATTAAGTCGTTAAATGGGAGATGTGACAGTTACGAAAACTTTTATAATAACATTCAATCAATTTAAACATCAATAATAAAGGTTAAAATATGAATAAATTGATTGAATGTGTCAATATGAAAAATTAAATGTTCTCTTATTCAAACTGTTGTATCTGTCATATCACCTATTAATCTAAAATTAACGACTCAGTGACTATTTTGTATTAAAATAAAAATTTAATATTATTATATAATTTTTAAAAGTTTAATAACTATTTTATATTTTTAGAGATAATTTAATAATTATTTACTACCTTACCATATGATTTAATTCGATCTAAACCTAACCCAACCGGTAACAGGTCCCATTCGACTCGATAATAAATTTGGTCCAACTCTAAACCAGAAACCTCTAGTAGTAGTGGTAGCATGGGGTCCCATGCACTCTAATTTAAATTCTCACAGCCACGTGTCAACGTCTCACCAAAGATTCATAATCTACGCACATTGGCTCCCACTTTCCACACGCGCTCTCCGCCTCTTTCCTCTTCTTCGCTCTAATCCAAACTTTCGATCTCTATATATATTTCATATTTTTCATAAAAAAAAAGAGTAATTAAAAGGCACTATAATTGAATCGAATTCCTTTTAAAAAAAAATTGATTTCGCTTTATGTATGATGGTCGAATCTTTGAAAGCTTGAAATTTGGTGCTTTTATGCTCTTCGGTTATCGATTTTTCCACACGGATCATTCCTTGGCTCTAGGGTGTTCGCTCTGCGATTTCATCGATCCTCTATTTCTTTCGTATTCGCCGCTTATTGTAAGTCATCTTCCTTTTTTTTTTGAATAATTTGTTTCTTATCGTTCATGTTTGTCTGGTAAAGTCATTGATTATCTGATTCATTGTTTGTTTGCTTAGGGGAAAATTTTGAAGCTTACTTCACTGCGAAGTTTTCTTTATTTTACCCGTGATCCTAAAAATAGTTAAGAGTTTTGATTTTAGTTGTTTTGGTTTTACTATGTTCTCTCGGTAGCCGAACAATGCATTGCATACATCACGAGATCAATCTAATTGATTCCCCCCTGGTTTTATATTGTCGAATTCAAATTGATGTCGTTTTTGATTTTATGCATTTTAAATCACTTGTTCTAGGAATTTATTATTACTTGTTTTGCAGGTATTGTTTGTCTATTTTCCTTATTGGCTCTGATCAAGGCACTGGTGTTTCTGTATTACTGGATATTAGTGATTTGGGTTCTATATAGGTTTTTTATTATTTGAGGAAGATAAAAGGGGCTTGGAGGATTGCTGTGAGAGTAGAAGTGAACCTAATGAGATGGTGTAACAAGTATGGATATGGATAATGATTTGAGTCTAGTTTTTAGAGATAATATATAGCAAGCTTTTCCTTTTCTTAGGGTAAGGAGTTCTAGGTATTGATATTTATATTTGGTGATTAGGGGGTGGTGCCGTTTGTTAGTTAGGTTAGAATGATATAAGTTTGAAGATGGATGAGGAACGCATGTTGCATTCCGGTTGGATGGACAAAAATCCAGCTGATATGGCGGCCGATTCACGGTTCTTCATTTTCTCTTGTGTTATTGCTGGCCTTGTTGGTATTTTAACTATAGTTTATACAGCTTTCCAGTGGAGAAGAAATATCAACTTAAGTTGGATGAAAGCTGTAGCCAGGTCGAAGAAAAAACCCAAGGCCAAGCATAAGGTTCCTGTGGCTCCTCATACTTGGGAGTTGGAATCTGTCTCCCGTGCAAAGAATTTAAATTGCTGTGCTTGCTTAAAGCCAATGTCACCTTCTCAAACCCTAGGGCCTATGATGTCTTCAGATAGTTTCATTCACCGTTGTAGCATTTGTGGTACAGTGGCTCACTTGAGCTGCTCTTCGAGTGCACACAAGGATTGCAAGTGTGTATCTATGATTGGTTTTGATCATGTGATGCATCAGTGGGCAGTTCGATGGGCAGATCTTACTGATCAGCCTGATGAAGCTTCCTTCTGTAGCTATTGTGAAGAGCCATGTAGCAGGTCTCTTCTTGGTGGATCTCCAATATGGTTTTGCTTGTGGTGCCAACGACTCCTACATGTGGATTGTCACAGTAGTATGTCTAATGAAACGGGTGACATTTGTGATTTTGGTCCATTTAGAAGGCTGATTCTCTCACCTCTTTACGTTAAGGAGTTAAGCCCTAATTCTGGATTTCTTAGCTCTCTCACACATGGTGCAAATGAGCTTGCTTTTTCAGTACGGGCAACCATTAGGAGTCAGAGCAAGCAGCAGCAGCATAATAGTGAAACATCTTTTAATACAGGTAGTAACTGTATTGACATGCCCACAGAGAATACTGCAGATACCCCAGAAAATATAAATGGTTCTCATGCAATTGAAGAGAACTGCAATGGTGGCATGAACCCGGGAACCCCACGCAAGAATCGTGGCATTGACAAGAACATTGAGAACAAGCCTAGTTTCAAAAGAAGTGGATCAATTAACCAGAAAGACGAGTCTCACGCATTAAGGATGAAGCAAAAGTATGAGCTGGTTGATCTGCCACCAGATGCAAAACCATTACTAGTCTTCGTCAACAAGAAGAGTGGTGCACAGCGGGGAGATTCCCTTAAGCAGCGCTTGAACCTTCTTTTGAATCCTGTTCAGGTTTGATTGCTTGGCTATGAAGTTTTTTTTATTTCATTTATTTATTTATTGGTGGTGGTGGTGGTTGGTAGCTGTGTAGGAGTAACTCTGGACTAAAAGGGAAAATTGAGAACTTCCACTTTCCTAAAATTTTTCTGGGCCCAAAGCTGATGAGATTAATTAATACCTCCATGTTCTAAGCTTGAGAAGTAATTAGCATCCTATAGATGATAGAAAGTGACATGCAAGCTAAACTTGATAACATATAACATTTTATTAATATATTATCGAAAATAATTAGAATCAGAGTCATCTGGTTATTCGCCTGTGAAAAAATATGCACTGGTTGTAGAAGAGTAGCTAAAATAGCATCCAAGGTGGTGACGAGTTTTAAAATTTTTGCTATATCAGACTAGAGTGTATATCATCCAAGAAAATTGAGAAAGCAAAAACTGTAACTGAACACAGCTACCACTTGGCCAGGAGTGACTCCCCCCAAATTCTTGTAAAAGATAAAGGTCATGCTTTTGAGTGTCTTAATAAAGTAATAACCTTATACAGTTATACTGTATTACTCCACTTGGATTGGCATTTTTATGTTTTAGCTGACTCTGATTTTAGCTTTGGTTCTTGACTTGTATTGTAGTTAATATGTTTTCCAGTTTGGTGTTTGTGAGGGCTTCTCATTAAAAATTGGTCACTGGTCTGTTTTACACTTTGCTGTTTTTGAGGTTTTTTCTTATCAAAATTTGTCGCAGGTTTTTGAATTAAGTTCAACACAGGGACCAGAGATGGGTCTTTTTTTATTCAGAAAGGTGCCTCACTTGAGAATACTTGTATGTGGGGGAGATGGTACTGTTGGATGGGTTCTTAATGCTGTAGACAAGCAGAATTTTGTTTCTCCGCCTCCAGTTGCTATTCTCCCTGCTGGAACTGGAAATGATCTAGCCAGGGTTCTATCGTGGGGAGGTGGCTTGGGCTCAATGGAGAGACAAGGAGGCCTTTTCACAGTGTTGCAACAAATAGAGCATGCTGCAGTGACCATCCTTGACCGCTGGAAAGTAGCTATTCTGAACCAACAGGGGAAACAACTTCAACCTCCAAAGTTTATGAACAACTATCTTGGTATGAAGACTAGTTCTTCTATAATCTGTTTAAGTTGAATGTGTAGGTTGTGAACTTGAAATTTGGACCCCCAAAGAGGGAAAGAAATAGCAAGACGAAGAGAATCTGATTTCTATGACAGCTGTTTCTTTTATTTACTTTGGGTTTCTACTTAGCTGCAAGTTAAACTCTCTTATATTAGTATCTGTCCATGATACCCTGAAATGCCCAAAATCTAGGATCAAACATGATGCTTGGCATTTAATCTGGCTGATGAGTAGTTTTTAGCATGTCCAATTATCTTGGTTAGATTAGTGCAGTGGTATTTCAAATGTCTTATTTACTTTTATATCTTGGAAGCATTCACCTTGATTATGATTCTCTCACAGGGATTGGTTGTGATGCAAAGGTTGCTTTGGATATTCACAACTTAAGAGAGGAGAATCCGGAGAAGTTCTATAATCAGGTAGTTATGATCTTTTTTTCATTATGCATTTTGAAATGCCATGCAAAATGAACACTGGCAGTTCATGAATAATTAATTATATAGTTTCTTCAACCCAATGGATTTTTAATTTCAGGCTTCCTGGTTATGATAATTTTGGACTTTCTGGTCTTCACTGTCTGCATATTTTCGAACTCATGGGTTTAGGAGAATGTATACAAATAAAATCATGGCAATTGAACTTCTACTCCACTACAATCATTTTTTTTATAAATATTATTTACAATTTAAAATGACAGCATTTTATTGCTTGATTCTTACATGATTATGGAACACTAGTCCATTGAAGATGAAACATTGTTGTGTGTTTTTATGAAAATCCTCCCACCTTTTCACCTTCATTTGACTTTATTGATCTACATGTAAGGACATAGCTACTAAGGGAACGGGAGGATCCTGTACTCCCCACCCCAAATTTTTTTTTTGTCTAATGGCAATTTTGGTCCTGCTAGTTTGAATACTTGTCAAATTAAGCGTTGCCCCTCCCAAATTTTGGATTAAATGCTTATTAGGTCTCTGTTAATTTTGAAGTTAGGCGACTTTGCCCCTCCCATTATCTAATCATGGATTCGTCCCTGTCTACATAGATAAAAAAAAGTTTAAAGCAGGTTGTCAATAACGTATTACCTTTGAAGTATATAAAGAAAAGAAAATTAGAAATATTGCCATTGGGAGGTAGCTGCATGAATTAGATGTGTTTTGGCCTATGTTTTATTTTGATAACTTTTGCATGTCCTAATGATCTTATAGCATTTAATTATTGAATTCCATGTCACTGAAGCTACCTCAAAATACCTGCAGTTTATGAACAAGGTGCTTTATGCAAGAGAAGGTGCTAAGAGTATTATGGATAGGACATTTGCAGATTTTCCATGGCAAATTAGAGTAGAGGTGGATGGTGTCGAAATAGAAGTTCCTGAGGTATGGATGCTAGCTTTTATTTAGTTATACTTTTGCAAAAATATATAGTATGACTATGTGTTGATTGTTCGGAAGAGTTTTTCTTAAATCTTGCATATTTTTTGAGCTCTTGAAAAGTTTTCAATTGGAAGAATAGGTACACAATCTCTTGGGTTTATCAGTCCAGGTCTCTCAAACTTGTTTTTGCTTATTTGACTCTCCTTTGTTTCTTTTTCCATCAGAAAGTTCTCTTTGTTTCCTAATTGTTTATACATCGATGCTCAAGAGTTATACCTAGTAAGTAACTATTTGGTTTTAATGGTGTAAAATTTAGGATGCAGAAGGTGTACTTGTTGCAAACATCGGAAGCTACATGGGGGGCGTAGATCTTTGGCATAACGAGGATGAGACATATGATAATTTCCATCCTCAGTCAATGCATGATAAAGTCCTGGAGGTTGTCAGCATATCTGGGACTTGGCACCTCGGAAAACTGCAGGTAATGTAGTTCTCGCTGAAGGATAAGCTAATGCTTTAGTATAAACTTAGCATGCATTGAAGGAATGTGAAAACAAGTTCCATCTAGTTTGATCCAATGTCCTAAAGAACTTCGTTTTGTTCCAGCATAACACTGGTCTGCTTTAGTCATTTTCTTTTATGCTGGAGAGTAAAGCATTAAATTTTCTTTGCTCAAATCCTTAGAAGGTCCTTGTACTATGCGTTTTTGAAGGATTTTATCCCTCTAATTCTTGAATTTTCAGTCTTGAGGTTAACTTTTTATTGGTAATTTTGTCAAATAATTTGACGTGGCTTTTTTGATACACCTTGGAATTTTTTGGGCATTTTTTTTTTTTTGCAAATTCTTAAAAGACAAAAAAGGAGAAAAAGATATAATATATGTTCAACTGTTTAAAAAAATCCGAGCTATACATGTCATGTCATCACATGTTTAATTAAAATAATAACAGAATTAGCAGCAAAAAGCTGACACCTTGGGACTGAAAATGCAAATTTTAATTTTTGAGCAGAAGGATTATAGATGATCAAATTATTGTAGGGAGACTAAATTCGCCAAAATAATATAGTATCAATCCTTCTGTACAATATAACCAATTCTCTTCCATCCAACTTATGTTTTTTAGTTGTATAAAACTGGAACTGAAGTTCTGCTGTGGGGAATATCTGAGTTGTGCTGCTTTGTGTTATGACAGGTGGGGCTGTCTCGTGCTCGAAGACTTGCCCAGGGACAGTTGATAAAGATACAACTCTTTGCTGCATTACCTGTTCAAATCGATGGAGAACCTTGGTTTCAGCAGCCTTGTACGTTGTCCATTTCACATCATGGACAGGTTTTCTCTCTCTCTTGACATTTTACATTTTTGCTATACTGTCACAGCCTCGATTCCTTGTATCGCACCTGGTACATCTTCCAAGTTCTTATCGAAAACATTGATCAAGTATTTGTCCTTCAGCAAATTGCATGGTTTCCTTTTTTTCCGCCCGATGAATTAGCCATTTTCTACATCAGAACCTCCATAATTTCTCTCTTCTTTTGCAAGAAACCATGGACGTTTGTCATGTCTTTGTTTTTAACAAGTATATAATTTGGGCAGGCCTTCATGTTGAGGAAGACAGCCGAGGAACCTCTAGGCCATGCAGCTGCCATAATGACGGATGTGCTCGAGACTGCTGAAACAAATCATGTGATTAACGCGTCTCAGAAGCGAGCCCTTCTTCAAGAAATGGCATTAAGGCTGACTTAATGGGTTTTGCTTTTATCGCACTAATTACCGATATGTCGTCTCTCTCCTTGTTTGTTTTTTCTTTCGTTGGCGAAGCGTGGTGTTTGTATATGAATGTTGTTAAAAACATTAAAGACTAAAGAAGCCCTTGAGATGTAAAGAAAGGGTATAATTTTGGGGAAATAGGAATTCTTAGGGTGAGATCTGTTCCTTATCTGTTTGCTCGATATGAGAGTTTGATCAATTCTACACATCCCTCTACCTAAGGACGGATTTGGATGTGAATATTTGATTTTGTCCAATCATCAGACTTAAATGAGATTCTCAGGCTGGACAGAGATTTTTCCTTATCCCTTCTAGGCAAGGCTGTTCTAATGTCAGTTAAAATTGGTTTTAGTGATAAAAGATGACATATTCATCTAAGTGATTTGGGTTTGGGTTCAAACACCACATGTGAGTAGGGTATGTGTGATCAATAAAAATTCACTAAAAAAAACTAACTTTATATATGTTAGAAATCGATTACAAGTTCATTCATTAAAAATAAATGAATAAATAAACAAATTTTTTTGATTAATTTTTATTTGAGAGAGAAAGAAAATTTTGTTCTTCCTGAGTTTAAGATGCTGAAAGTTTTAACCACATGTTTTAGAGATTGTTGACATAAATAAACAAATTTTGAATTGAAATAAAACTAAAGTGTAAAAAACTCGCATGTTAGGGGGAAGAATGATAATCTTATATGTTGAATACTTAATGTAATAACTCGTTTAATCTTACTCAACCTTAAATCAAACTCGAAAACCCATTTACAAAATAACCCGGCCCAAACTCAAAACCCAATAACTTAAACTAAAAAAACCCTAAATATCAACCCTAGCAGCTGCCGCTACTCCTGCTGCCGCCGCCGGCAATTAAACCTCAAAACAATCCTCAACAATTTCTAACCCTAAACCGAATAAAAAAATTAAAAACCCCAAAATAAAATAAAACTTAATCCTAATAGCCTAAACTACCTCCCAGCATACCCCTGCCAGTGCCCATTCCTTACTCGACCCACAATCCCACAAAATACGGGCAAGCCATATCCTCAATGCAAATCTGCAGCAATAAAAAATGGGGAAAGTTGTTATATTTTATGTTGTAAATCCGGGTTATATAACCCATGAAAATTGTAATTGAGAGGGGGAATTTTCAGAGAAAAATGTAAATTGGGGATTCATTTTCGAAAATAATCTCTGTAAAAGGGTTTTATTCTGAAAATTTGTGAGGATTTTGGAGAATCAATAAAAAAATTCAAGGTAAAAGTATAAAATCTGTTGAACTTCTTTTTTAGTTTTAGATCAAAGTTTTTTGTTTTTTATTCGAATCAAAGCTAAAAAAAAAAGAGAGAAAGAAGGTTTCGATTTTGTCTGCGATTCGGGAGTGGGTGTCGAGTCTACGCGGTATCCTGACCGCCGTTGCTCTCTCTCCGTCGCCGCGTCAAGAATAGTCGCCGTCGAGTGGGAGAAGAAAAGGCTGAGTGAAAATTTTAGGGTTTTTTTTATTTAATCGGTTTGAAAAAAAAGGGTAATAACCCTATATTTGCACCGGTTCTAAAACGATGTCGTTTTGAGGTCCCGACCCGTGCGGTGACCCGGATACCCGGGGAGGATCCGCGTACTTTTAAAATGGGATAACTACTCATGAGGTCTCTCATATTCTTTCCCGCTTTTGTTATGGTCACGGGATAATTGTGCTTTTGGTCCTTCTGTTTTTTATGTCTGTTTAATATCGTCATTTTATGTTTTTTCTTTTTGCTTTTAATTTATGTTTTAGCTCAATTTAGCCACTGCTTTTATGCCCTTTTTAATTCTAGCACTCTTATTTCATATTGTTTATATTTCAGCCTATGTATTTTATATTTTGTTTATTTTAATCTTTTTATATTATTTCATGCAATGTAATTTAATATTCATGCATTTTAGTCTTGATATTTAATTTTATGTTGTTCCACACGTTTTTAATAAGATTCATGTATACACATTAGCAATATTATTATTATTATTATTATTATTATTATTATTATTATTATTATGTGTAGATAATATACTATTATTATTATACCAAGTAGATTATTTTTATATATTATATATTAATATCATATATAAGATATATGTATATATGTTTTTTATCTATGGTTCATATGCTTATGTATAATATTCTTTGTATTTTATATTATATATATGTATACAAGGTTTTATATATATTTGTAAAATAATATATAGTGTTTTGTTTAATTATCATATATATATAAATAATCATAAATACTTATTTTTGTAAAATAATATATATATATATATAAACTATTAACTATATATATATAGGTATATTTTTTATAAACATAAATATTAAATATATTTTATCTTAAATATTATATTTTTAAGTATATATATATAATAATAATAATAATAATAATAAATACTTATTTTTAAAATATATATATATATAAACTATTAACTTAATATATATAGGTATATTTTTTATAAATATAAATATTAAATATGTTTCACCTTAAGTATTATATTTTTAAGTTTATATATACTTACACGTTATCTTATTATTTTGCATCATATTAGTAATTATATGTGTTAAGAATTAAGGTAATATTCCTTTATTTAGAGAATTCGAGAACTCATGTCCCGGGCGTAAAGGGGTGTGACTTTATTGATATCCCTAAATAAAAAATATCCTTTACCATTTTAGGATATAATATTTAAGGGAATTTTATGTTATTTAGAAAATTCGAGAAATCATTTCCAATGCGTAAAGGGATGTGAACTTCTCGATTATTCTAAATAACGAAACATTTCTTTAAATATTTAGAACATTTTTATGCATTTAAGAATCATATTTTAAATTTTATTTGAATTCGTAATTTTCAATACCAAAATATTAAATAATCGACTAGGTACCAATTTTGGGCGGTGTAGGGGTGCTAATCCTTCCCCATTCGTAACCGACTCTCGGACCCAAATTTTTTAATCTCTGGTTTTATTTTGGTGTGCGATCTACCCTTTTTAAAATGATCAGTGGCGACTCCACATTTTTTATTTCAAAACCGGGTAAGGGTTTTCCAAACAAATTAAATAACAAGAAAAAGAAATTTTAAAACAAAAAAGAGAGCAAGGCGGATTTGAGTGATTACAGTTGGCGACTTCGCTAGGGACCTTTAAAATAAAAAGAGAGTCAAGCCACGAGTCGATTATCTTTTAGTCTTGGTTGTTGGAAATTGGAAAATTCGATTTTAATTTAAAATATGATTTTGTCTTATTTTACCACGAGTTATGCATTTTATTTTCTGTTAATATAACTGTCTTATTTTACTACTTAGTATAAGTGAACGTGGAAATAGGGTGTCAAAAGGTTTGAGAGTTTCTCCTCACACACAGTGCACTTGCATTGTATTCCATGAGCTTTCTACCCGAGCTCTATCCTTTTTAAGTGGAGTGTGACACTGCCTTCGTGTGGGTTACCACCGTATAGGTTAGTGAATCTCTTTTGGGATATATTTCTTATGCTTTCGTATGGGTTACTTTCGTATAGGCATAAGGGGTGTATCCCCCTGAATTGAACTTGGTCCGTTTGAAACCTATAATGGGTGAGGATTAGGGGTCTTGCTACTTTTAGTAAGGGACAGCTAGGACAATTTGGGTACCCTTCCCTAGAACTGAACCACATGTAAGGGACCATAGGAGCCTGACTTTAGAAATGGAACCCGTTAAAAGTTCAAAGGAGAAACACTTCTAACCTTTGTCTACTCTTTAGATTTATTTCATGAATAATATGCCGGGTAGAAATCATGCTGGGTAGGATCTTTCTTTATGTGAATAATAATGTACCGGGTAGAAATCATTCCAGGTAGGATCTTTCTCTCTGTACTGGGTAGATACCATGTCGGGTAGGATTTTTTCAGTAAATAATAATATGGCGGGTAGAAATCAAGCCGGGTAGGACTCTGTTTATTATGCCAGGTAGAAAATCATGCTCGGGTAGGTTGTACAAATTTACTCTTTAGTACTTACATACTTATTCTTGTTTTCATTTTTATTATACGTGTACTGACCAATTTTTTGTTTTCTATGTCTTTGTTTTTTGCATTGCATATGCATGACATAAAAAAGGGTGTTGATTCACGAGTGATCTACGATTAAGGAGGCTTTCATAATGAAAAAGTCAAATGATCAAATAGACGAGACCACAGATATAGGGCAGTGCCTTAAAGAGACGTCAGAAGAGATGGGAAGTCTTTCTTCCAAGATTCACATGTTAGACGTACCAGATTATGCCTACACCAACACCGAGAATAGTGAGGTGCAAGAGTTGAAAAAATATATGGTCGAAATGATGAGTATGATGACTAATATGGCAGAAAAAAAGGTCTGATGTACAAGGAAAGAATGATGAACTGAATAAAAGCCAAAGTATGATGGCAACCAATCAAGACCTTATATTTGAACAAGATGATTATGGTAAACCCAAAGGTCGGTGCACCGTCGCAATAGACATCAATAAGACACCCGAAGATGCAAAAGCTTCAATTTCAAAAAAAAAGTGGAGGTGAGCCAAAGAAAAGCCAGAGAAAAGAAAGATAAAAAATAAGGTATTTCAAATTCCGATGGCATATACAGATCTGCTCCTGATACTGGTCAAGAAGGGTCTTGTGACTCCAATCCAATCCAAGCCAAAAGAGCCTCATTTTCCTAAAGGGTATGATAGCAAGGCTAGATGTAACTATCATTTAGGAGGTATGGGTCATACTACCGAAAATTGTGAAGCTCTAAGGAACAAAGTCATAAGCCTCGTCGAAGAAGGGTTACTGAGTTTTAAAGAAGGAATCCCCAAAGCGTCCAAAAACCAATGGTCTCTTCGATCCTATACCTATCTCGTATAGAGAGCTATATTTGCAATTGTTAGAGGCACGGTTGGTGGTCTCATGTCACCTCACACCTATAAAACCTCCGTACCCTAAATGGTATAACGTCGAAGCTCATTGTTAGTATTATGTTGGAATTAAGGGGCACTCAATTAAAAATTATAATGCCTTCAAACGTCGAGTTCAAAACCTCCTGGAGTGCAACATGTGGAAATTCGAGAAAGAAAATCGATATGGTTCAACTATCGTTCACCCAGCAGAGTCCAAAATTGAAGAAGATGAAAAGAGCCATTTGAGGTGTGACGCTCAAGCTAGTGGATCGAAAAAAGAAATAGGTTGTCTGAAAATGAACTGAAGAGCTTGCAAGACAACTATGAAGAGCTTTATTTGACTTTTAAAAATGTTGGCTTGGGTGACACTCCGGATCAATGGAAATAAGGAATTAAAGACCTGAAAAGAGATGTCAAATTTTGGAAAAAGAGTTCTAAGGTCAACAAGAAATGAACTAGTACCTTGTCTTGTAATCTGAAAGCAATAGAAAATCAATACCTTGCCCTCAAGGAAGACTTGAAAAGTAGTCAAGCCAAGATTAAGGCCTTGAACATGTGTATACGTTTGCGCAGAGACATCGTTACTGAATTAAATGATAGACAAGCTGAAGTTCAAAGGCTAAAAAAGCAAGTGGGTGAGCGTAACAACATTCTAATGATGTACAAAGATCTTGTGGATGGTCTCAAGAAAGCCTTGAAAGAAAATAAGGAGAAGTGGTATCTTCAACTTCAAGAGTCTTTAGAGAAGATAAAGGAAAAAAAAACAACTACATGAAAGATATTATTGCTAAAGCACGAAGAGTTGCCTGACAGGTGACGGACTTGGCTGATGCAGCGACAGAATTGAGTCAAAATGATAAGCTCTCAGAACAAAATAAGAAGTTGGCTAGGCTCTTGGAGAAGTTACGGAAGCTAGACGCTAGAGCTCTACATTATCTGTAACTCTAATATCCGATGTAACATGATCTTTTATGAAAGTTTTTCTAAGATGTTCACTCCAGAATCAACCTCTTTTCTGCATTCATATTTACATTCAACATTGCATCTTTATTGCATTTTACACTTTCAGCAACATAACATGTTCATTACATATATTGCATTTGCATTCATAGACCGATTTTGGTAATATACCCTAGGACATCCGATTTAGGTCCAATTAAACCCATCATTTTAGGATTAGATGACTAAATCCTTCTAAGCAGAGAGTAAAAGAAAAAGTCCACAATAGAAAGAAGTTTGAAGAAAAATATGGCAAGCTTTTAGACTGGCTGTAACTTCAAAAAGAGAGAAGTCTGTCTATCTCACGCACTGAGTGAGTTTAGTTTACTTTAAAAAAATCAAAAAAAGAAGAGAAAAACAAAACTAGGAGCTTTGTCAAAACTATTGTTTACCTATTTTAATAAAATAAATTTTATTTTACATCTCATTTAACAAACAATTCATATTCTTTTATTCTTTAAGCATTTCATTCATTGCTATGAGTTGGATTTTGTTTTCCCAAACATATGTACATATCATTTTTATCAGGTCCTTGAATTTCAATTACAATAGTGCCTTTTATTCAAATCCAATGATCAAATTAGAACAACCTATGTCTAAAAGAAAGCAAATGTTGCAAGGATACTGCAAATGTGAACATCTTCTGTTTTACTTGGGCAGATAGAAGGAACAAAACGAGTGTTCAGAAAATGGGCAGATCCCATTGAGTGAATTCCCCTCTCAAGCATTTGTTTTTTAAGGTCATTGAATCGAGTGTTGACCCGAAACTCCTACCCTAAAGACTATTTAGATGTCCATATGTAAGAAGACGGATGGCATTCCTTCAATTCTTTTCACAAAAAAGAAAATATCCATTTATATCCCCCTTTGAGCCTGGTCGTTTCTTTTTAATAAAACTCAAACCAAGGATCACCCCCACACTGGGGGCAAAGAAGGTAAAAATTTTGTTTGCAAATAAAAGCCGTCCGATCTTGATCATGCTACACAGATAACACTTTAATTAGGGTGAGAACTGAGATCAGATACATTCAATGCAAGGGTCAAAGAATGATTAGAAGAGGCCAATAAAAGAAAATTATGTGCTCAAAGAAGCTGACCAAATCAAGTTGAAAATTGCCAACAAGAAAGTTGAAACAATCAAGGGAGAAAACACTAAGTCAAAAAGTGCAATAAAGGAAAAGCAAGAGCCTTGGAGGATTGGTTACTCTCAAGCAAAGGCAATAATCAAAGTCTAATCGGGATTGCAGAATAGTCTACAACTACATTTTCCTAAACATGAAAAGAAATAAAATCTATGGTGAAAACTCAAAAAATGGGCAATCTAGAGCAATCCAATGAATGAAAGAAAAAATGTTACTCAATGTGAGCATACCCAAATCAAGCAATACAAGAATGAGGTTTTAATTGGAAGCTTATACCAATTTTGGCGGATTGATGTCGAACCAAGACACAAATCAGTTTAAAGACTACATGTCCTAGAGCTACAAAAGGAAATAAACTCTAGGGTGAAAACCCAAAAATGGGTTGTATAGAGCGATCCAAATAATGAAAGAAAAAATAGCATCTCATCAAAGTACATCTAAATTGCAAGTGCAGAAGTGGGAGTTCTCCAAGAAGAAATTACCCTTGGTTTCATTACCCTTAAACACTTATTTGGGCCTGTATATCCCTTTTTCATACCCATGAGCCATAGCCTACATTCAAGCCTATAAAGACCATTCTGATCATACATGGATGTTTGAGTTTTGTCTTCAGACTATATTTTGCCTATAAGGGTTAACATTTCTTCAAGGAACGTCAAACTCCAAGTGCCTGATCGACACCAAATGAGGGAAGGATGGGGCATGGTGAGTTAATGAGATCAAGAGAGACACTTAAATGGGGTAGAAATTAGGTATGGGAAATGTTCCTTTCAGAAGCCTAATAGCCCAGAAAGGACTTCACATGTGCTTGTGTTGCTGCAACCCTTGCTATCCTCTAAATATATGCTTCATTTGGGTTGCTCATTGTCAATTTGAAGAAAAAGTACTTTTTGCACTTGATATTTGAGTGCTCAATTTTGATTTTTACAATTTCACATTTCTAAAATATTTAACTATTTCTTCTAAACTCTGCATAAGATTTTTGCATAAAAAAACTCATCTTCACAAGTTTTTGCATTTAAAACTTTTTTACCCTAAATGTCCAAAATAAAGCAAACTCGACATATTGGGTCGAAGAACAAGAACATTAGTAGGGCATTGTTGTCCACAAACAACAAAAAATTAGAAAAGTGAGCTCAATAGAACTCATGATTTAGGAAAAAAACACTTAAAAGTTGACACTCGTCCGAAGAGGTGATTTCCAAAAGAGACAATCAAACTTGAGAGAGGTTAGGGCATCGTTCGACAAGATTGACCTTATCAGTCAACAAACAGAACTTAGGTCATAAAGAGAATAATGCTAAGAGACCTTATATGACCAGTTAGAGTCGCGGGACATTCTTTTTAAAGTCAAGCTATAGTCAATTGCATTACATGACATTCATTTCTGCGTCAAGCATTTAGGTTAATTGCATACATACACCATAAAAATAGGGTGCATTCATCAACAAGTGCATATACTCTGTCATGTATAAGAACAGGAATGAATCAAATATGGCGAATTCTCAATAAAATAAATAAATTCGAACTACAAGGAGATTGATCCCCAATGTGAAATCGAAGAAAATCAAGGCAGAGACCTGAAAGAGCTCCTTGAAAAAGATCTTTTTGGAAATATCTAGAGCACGAACCTAAAAGGGAAGCCTTTGGTATTCAAAACGAAGTTCCTACGATTTCCAGCATCTTTGACAGAAAGGAATGGAGAAAAAGTTGTATGGCGTCCTTGACACGAAGGAGCAGATCACTGTCGGTGAGTTCCAGCATCCTTGACAGAAAGAAATAGAGCAAAAGTGGTATGGCATCCTTGACACGAAAAAGCAGATCACTGTCGGCAATTTCCAGCATCATTGACAGAAAAAAATGGGGCAAAAGTGGTATGACATCCTTAACACGAAGAAGCAGATCATTGTCGGCGAGTTCCAGCATCCTTGGCAGAAAGAAATGGGGCAAAAATGGTATGGCATCCTTGACACAAATGAGTAGATCACTATTGGTGAGTTCCGATATCCTTGACAAGAGTGAGTGGAACAAATTATTTCTGACAAGTTCCAAGTATCCTAGACACGAAAAAAATAGAAAAAGAAGAAAAAATTCAAAAAGGAGAAAATAATGAAAAGAAAAAATGAAAGAACCAAGGTGAAAACCCGAAAGGGCACCTTAAAAAAGAAGAAAGATTTTTTCAAAATATCATAGGCACAAATCCAAAAGGAGGCCTGGGACATTCAAAATGATGAAACCATATTTATCTCATCTCCCTAGTGTTACAGCGGAATGAGAACCAAGATGAGTTCATCTCCCTAAAGAAGCAACGAAATAGACCCGACATAAAGTTTGTCTCTCTGGAGCAGTAGTGGAACAAACTTCACCACGACCTGACATAAAGTTTGTCTCTCTGGAGCAGTAGTAGAACAAACTTCACCACATTTATCTCATCTCTCTGGAGTGGCAGCGGAACGAGAACTAAGACGAGTTTATCTCCCTGAAGAAGCAGCAGAATGGACCCGACATAAAGTTTTCTCCCTGGAGCAGCACTGGACAAACTTCATCACATTTATCTCATCTCCCTAGAGTGGCAACGAAATGAAAACCAAGACGAGTTCATCTCCTTGAAAAGGCAGTAGAATGGACCCGACATAAAGTTTTTCTCCCTGGAGCAGCAGTGGAACAAACTTCACCATATTTATCTCATCTCCCTGAAGTGGCAGCGGAATGAGAACCAAGACGAGTTCATCTCCCTGAAGAGGGAGCAGAATGGACCCGACATAAAGTTTGTCTCCTTGGAGAAGCACTAGAACAAACTCCATCACAGTTATCTCATCTCTCTAAAGTAGCAGTGGAATGAGAACCAAGACTAGTCTATCTCCCTAGTGCTGCAGCGGAACAATCTTCAGATGCAATCAAGAAATATTTTGTTTGAAGAAAAAAAAAGAAAAAAAGAATGAAGAAAACAAGAAAAAAAGAAAAATCAAGGTGAAAACCCAAACGGGCGCCTTGAAAAGATCTTTTTCAAACATCTCTAAGGCACGAACCCATAAGGAGGCCTTGGACATTCAAAAAGAAAGAAATGAAAATACGTTACTTTCATCTCCCTGGAGTAGCAGCGGAATAAGTACCAACACAATTTTGTCTCTCTGAAATTGCAGTGGAACGAATTCAGCATTAATTTTATCTCCCTAAAGTTGCAGTGGAAAAATTGAAGCTACCCCAGTCACATCTCCCTGAAATTGTAGTGGAACAGATAAAACTACAACGGCAAATCCTATCTCCTTGAACTTCCAATGGAGCAGGTCACTCATCCAATAGAAGAGAAAACTACAACAACATATCACATCTCCTTAAACTTCCAATGGAGCAGGTCACTCATCTAATAGAAGAGGAAACTACAACAGCAGATCCTATCTCCTTGAACTTCTAATGGAGGAGGTCACCCATCCAATAGAAGATGAAAGTACAACAACTGACCCTATCTCCTTGAACTTCTAATGGAGCGGGTCACCCATCCAATAGAAGATTAAACTACAACAACAGACCCTATCTCCTTGAACTTCTAATGGAGTGGGTCACCCATGCAATAGAAGATGAAGCTACACCAACAAAAAAAAATCAAAATCAAAAAAAAGAAGAAAAAGAAAAAAAGAAAAGAAAAAAGAAAAGAAAAAAGAAGCAAAAAAGAAGAAAAAAAAGAATGAAGTTTTCAATCTTTTGATCTTGCCTCTTTGTCAGAGTTGTAGCTGGATCAGACACTAGAACTTTCATCCATTGATCCTGCCTCTTCGTCAGTGTTGCAGCTGGATCGAATTTTATAGACCTTGCCTCTTCTTCGGTGTTGCAGCTGGGTCAAATTTTCTTTAGGTATTAGCTCATCATCAATAATGTAGCAAGTTGAACTCATTTTGCTTCCCCAACAGACAACCCCCTATTTTGAATATTTTGCTTCCCCAAAAGTGACAAAGCAGATCAATCAAGTCAAGAAAAAAAACATGCATCGAAAAGAAAGAAGATCTACCAAAGAATGAAGACATGTATCAAGAGAAGAAGCTCAGCGAACCGGACAAAATGGGTCATTTTTAGTCTTTGTTCTATTGCTGTTACACAACAATGAGCAAAGAGGGGCAGCTGTAATAACCCATTTAGCCTTACCCAAACCCGAAAACCCATTTACAAAATAACACGACCCAAACTCAAAACCCAATAACTTAAACCTAAAAAAACCCTAACCCTAAATATCAACCCTACCTGTCGTCGCTACTCTTGCTGCCACCACTGCCGTCGTCTAAGCCTCCCGCCACCGACCATCAAACCTCAAAACAATCCTTAATAATTTCTAACCCTAAACTGAATAAAAAATCAAAAACCCTAAAAAATAAAACCTAATCCTAATAGCCTAAACTACCTCCCAACATACCCCTACCAGTGCCCATTCCCTACTCGACCCACAATCCCACAAAATTCGGGCAAGCCATATCCTCAATGCAGATCTGCAACAATAAAAAATGGGGGAAGTTGTTATATTTTATGTTATAAATTCGGGTTATATAACCCATGAAAATTGTAATCGAGAGGGGGAATTTTCGAAGAAAAAATGTAAATTGGGGGTTCATTTTTGAGAAAAAAATCTCTATAAAAGCGTTTTATTCTGAAAATTTGTAAGGAGGATTTTGGAGAATCAATAAAAAAATTTCAAAGGTAACAGTATAAAATCTGTCGAACTTCTTTTTTAGTTTTAGATCAAAGTTTTTTGTTTTTTATTCGAATCAAAGCTAAAAAAGGGAAAGAGGGTTTTGCTTTTACCTGCGATTTGGGAGTGGGTGTCGAGTTTGCGCGGTATCCTGGCCGCCTTTGCTCCCTCTCTGTCGCCGCGAGGCGTGCCGCCGAGGAACGGCGCATAAATGGTGAAGAATAGTCACCATCGAATGGGAGAATAAGAGGCTGAGTGAAAATTTTAGGTTTTTTTATTTAATCGGTTTGGAAAAAAGGGTAATAACCCTTATATTTGCACCAGCTCTAAAACGGGGCCGTTTTGAGGCCCTAACCCGTGCGGTGACCCGGATATCCGGGGAGGATCCGCGTACCTTTAAAATGGGATAATTACTCATGAGGTCCCCTATATTATTTTTCGCTTTTGTTATGGTCATGGGATAATTATGCTTGTGGTCCTTCTATTTTTTATGCTGTTTAATATCGTCATTTTATGTTTTTTTGCTTTTAATTTATGTTTTAGCTCAATTTAGTCACTGCTTTTATGCCCTTTTTAATTTTATCACTCTTATTTCATATTGTTTGTATTTCAGCCTATGTATTTTATATTTTGTTCATTTTAGTCTTTTTTATATTATTTCATGCCATGTAATTTAATATTCAAGCATTCTAGTCCTTGATATTTAATTTTATGTTGTTCCGTGCATTTTTAATAGGATTCATGTATACACGTTATTATTATTATTATTATTATTATTATTATTATTATTATTATTATTATTATTATTATTATTATTATTATTATTATTATGTGTAGATAATGTACTGTTATTATTATACCAAGTAGATTATTTTTATATATTATATATTAATATCATATATAAGATCTATGTATATATGTTTTGTATCTATGGTTCATATACTTATGCATAATATTATTTATATTTTTATATTATATATATACAAAGTTTTATATATTTGGAAAATAATATATAGTGTTTTGTTTAATTATCATATATATAAAAATAATCATGAATACTTATTTTTGTAAAATAATAGATATATATAAACTATTAACTATATATAGGTATATTTTTTATAAACATAAATATTAAATATATTTTATCTTAAATATTATATTTTTAAGTATATATATAATAATAAATACTTATTTTTTAAAAATAATATATATATAATATTAACTTAATATATATAGGTATATTTTTTGATAAATATAAATATTAAATATGTTTCACCTTAAGTATTATATTTTTAAGTATATATATACTTACATGTTATCTTATTATTTTGCATCATATTAATAATTATATGTGTTAAAAATTAAGGTAATATTCCTTTATTTAGGGAATTCGAGAATTCATGTCCCGAGCGTAAAGGGATGTGACTTTCTCGATATTCCTAAATAAAATAATATCATTTACCATTTTAGGATATAATATTTAAGGGAATTTTCTGTTATTTATAAAATTCGAGAAATCATTTCCCGGACGTAAAGGGATGTGAACTTCTCGATTTTTATAAATAACGGAACATTTCTTTAAATATTTAGAATATTTTCATGCATTTAAGAATCATATTTTAAATTTTATTCGAATTCATAATTTCCAATACCAAAACATTAAATAATCGACTAGGTACCAATTTTGAGCGGTGTGGGGTGCTAATCCTTCCCCATCCATAACCGACTCCTAGACCCGAATTTTTTAATCTCTGATTTTACTTTGGTGTCCAGTCTACCCTTTTTAAAATGATCGGTGGCGACTTCACATTTTTTATTTTAAAATTGGGTAAGGGTTTTCTAAACAAATTAAATAACAAGAAAAAGAAATTTTAAAACAAAAAAGAGAGTAAGACGGATTTAAGTGATTACACTTAATACTCTAATTTTATTAACGTGTTGTAATGATATATTGAAAATCATCAAGCAGATGTTTTAATTAGCTTTAAAAAACTTAAAATATCTACGTGTCAAAAAACCTAAAATATCTTTTGATAAAGAATTGGGCCACAAATTACTCCGAAATTTTTTCTAGTTTTTAATAAAAATTCAAATTGTTTGAAAATTCTTCAAATATTTATATTTAATTTTCCAATGAGATGAAGCCAAGCAAGTCTCCACTTGTTTGATCTCCTATTGACCACCTACACATTCTTTAATTCAAAGCCTTTGAAATTATGTCAAAGTCCCCCCCGCCAAACTTCACCTTTCTCTTCCAAATAAAATTTTTGACCTCATTACATATTAGGCTGCCCTCCATCATCATTATTATTAGACTTAAAAGGTATCAGTCTTTAAACTTTTTTAAAAAAAATTCAATCAGATCTTTAAATTTTTTTTACCTAATAAGTTATTATACTCTAAAATTTCATTAATTCACTCATTTGAGCAATATTGACTGTTAAATCTAATAGTTTTTTAGATCAGTTGGTACAACATGCCGTGTTACAGTGTTATCACATGACATTTTTAGAATTTTATGTATTTTAAAAATTCTTTAAAAGTTCTAAAAAATTATAAAAAAAATATTTTTTTCTAAAATATCTGTATATGTCACATGACAAAACTGTAGTATGACATGTGATATTAATATCGCAAGAAAAAATCGTCAAAAATTGATAGTCAAAATTAATCAAATGACTTAATTGATTTAATTTATTGATTTGGAGCTTAATTGGGTGGAAAAAGAATTCAGAGAACACCCTTAAGACTTATTACTATCTTTCTTTCTTTCTTTTTGAATTAAATTATTATCTTTCTTTAATTTTTCTAATTCATGTTTGAGATTTGTAATTGTATTTTTATTTCTAAAATTTAAATATAATTTTTTATTGTGAGGGTAATGTATTTTACTGTTAGATAATAATTCGATGATATAGTGATAAATTTAGTCATTGATGTTATTTTTTATTAAGCATGAAATTTTTATATTCTAAAGGTAAATATTAAAATTCGAACTCACACAAGATGAGACAATATAAATATTCTTGACCTGTTGACTATTAGATTCAATTAGTGAATCTCTCATTGATGTTATGTTTAATATAATACTAACTGTATTTTACTATTTTTCGACGTCAGCAACGTATTTTCCGTGTTATTATCTTTCATTGATTTTTTACGATGTTAGTATCATTAAAAAAATTTGGTATTTCCATTAAATATTACAATACAACTCTTTTTAAAACATTGAAGGTCAAATTTGTAATATCCCAAATTTTGGTTAGTGACCAAAATGAAAATTTTGAAAGTTTAGTGGCTAAAGTATAAACATTGGAAAAGTTTAGGGACTAAATTGTAATTTCCAAAAGTTATGTATTTTAGTCCCGTAAATGAATAGTTCACCCCCAAGAATGATATTTTAGTGTTACCCAAATTTTTCATACGGAGTTTGTATTATTGGCTATAAAGTGATAAAGTTTAGAAAACTATTCGGATGATAGGATCGAATCGGATATTCAAGGTATTTTAAAGGATGATAAAGCAAGATTAAAAATGTAATTTCCATGTTTTAAAATGGTAGGATTTAACATGGAACATTGAATTAAAGTAGGTTTTCCATGTTAATTATGAGCCATTGGATGAAAAAGGGCAAGATGGTAATTTTGGAAAATTCCAAGGGCAAAATTGGTAATCACTAACTACTTGCTTTAGTTTTTACCCTTGTATGAGTAGGTGGACATGTGGAAAAATATGAAGCATTGGATTACAAGGGCAAAATGGTCATTTTGCTATAAAAGAGATTTTTTTATTTGGAATTTTAAATTAGATGAAAAATGGCTAAATTGGAAACAAATGAAAATTCAAGATTTCTCTTCACTTATCTCCCCTTGTTCGAAACCTCCAAGGTAAGAAATAAAAATTTTCTTTCAAATTTTAAAGCTATCTTAGTTAGATTTTGGATGAAAGCATGAAATATGAAGTTGATCTCCATGAAATTATCTATCTTTTTGTACCATTTATTCATGCTTTCCTTGCTTGAAACCTTAGTTTTGTGATTTTGATGGATGAAGGGGATGTTTAAATATGATGATTTAAGATTAGATTTTGATGAAGTTGTTGTAGAATCATATCCAAACTTATTTTATGACTGAAACTACTTGAAAGTAGCTAAATCTTAATTTGTTTAAAGTTAGGGTTTTGATGTGAAGTTGAATTTGAATTGATTGTGATATGGGAATGATTATAGAAGCTTGGAAATGAGGTTTAGAAGTTGAATTCATGCTTGAATCAAGTTGGAAATTTTGGATAAAAGGACCCTTCATATTCAGCCTATTGGGGGAATATTAGAGAAAATTATGGAAAATTTTCCTAAGGCTAGAAATGATGTGAGAATGATTTTACAAGGCTTAGAATGTTGTTTGGATCAATTCGGAAGTTTACAAAGTGTTGAGGACCAAATGGCATATTAAGGAAAATTTGAGAATGATATGGAAAGTGATTAGAAATTAATGTGTTAAGCTTGAATGTGTTTTTGGAATACTTGAATATGTTGTTTAATATTTGAATTTGAAGTTCAATGGCAATGGACCATTTTGAATAATTTGGAAAGTTTAGGTGAATTCTAAAAGAATTCATTTTATGGTTATATTATGAGATTTTAGAATGTATTGTGAAATTGTGATGGATATGAATAATAAAGGATTTTTAGGAATTTTATTCCTAATATGTGCCTATGTTAGAATGATACTAACATACGCTTTGAAATGTATGTGTTTGGAAACGATGAATTCAAAGATCATGATCGTGATCGAGATCATATTACGAGCAAGTTTAAAGACAAGGAAAAAGCTCAAGAGTAAAGCTAAAAGCAATTTTAAGGTTTACTAGTGAGGCATCAGGTGAGTGCAATGCATACATAACATGATACATTGATGTTTTAGACATCAATGGGAAGACTTGCGATAAGTCTACCTGGTTTATATATTGGCATGATATTTATGTCATTGATCATATGATTGACATATTTTAAATATGTCAAAAGTTGAATAGTAATGCATGGATCACTAGTTATATATGATGTTATATTATGAATGTTATTTCGGGTATGAACTGCCCGATATTAAATTATGTTGATATACATTGTAATGGATGAAATAAATACGGAAAATATGCCCAAGTATGTTATTGAGGGACGGTGTATAGTTGGTATGTCATAGAGTCCAACAGCACGCTGCATATTCGGTTATACGGTTTAGCACTATAGTGTATATAAAGGACACTTAGTGCATATGGTGGGCACGACCTTATGTGTAGCACGACCTTATGTGTATTATGGTGGGCACGACCTTATGTGTATTAGCACTTCGGTGCATCTTTGACTCGCGTACCCAGGGTCCTCATAGGTTTATATTTGGGTTATGGTATTAGTAAATAATTGATAAACGAGTGAAAGAGTGTATAGACTCTTAAAGTTATGGCAAGTATATTGGTAAGAAATTATATCTGGTTATATTATGTTGATATATAATTAACATAATGGTAAGACATATCTAGTGATTCAAAATGCATGAATGTGGTTACATGTTATTAGTTATAGTTATGTTATATTGCACTAGATATTATTATTGCCTCACTAAGTATATACTTAGCGTGTTATGGTTTTCACGCGTAGGTAAAAGGCAAAAATCGGAGTAAGGAGCAGGATCCTACCTATCCTGAATATAAACATGGTATCAATAATAACATCTTTTGATGTGTTTTGATGTTTCTAGATGGCATGTATATGTTAAATTTAGTCGGTTATATACTAGTTTATATATATGGTTTGTAATAACTTATAAACTAGTTTATGTTTATAATGGATGATGACTAATTATATTAAATTTTAAAATCGGGTAATAACTTGATGGGGTTAATAAAGCAATCGGGTAGATTTTTATTTTAGGCAGTTTTTAGGCAGTTATATTCCTTATATATTGTAGAAAAGAATTGTTAAATTGCTGCCTAAAATCGGACTTAATTTGATGGGATAAAAATTGAAAATGTGATTCTTCGCTATAAAAAAATTATATTCTTTGTGTGATACTCTAATTAGTATTTAATATAAAATACTGGTTAGGGTGTTACATTTATTGGTATCAGAGCTACAAGTTTAGCCGGTTCTGGATACGGATTGGGTTTGTTAAAAGTCAGAATTTTAAACATGCCACTAGGATGTCAATATTACTGATATTTGAATGAATATAATTGGATGCCTAGTAATTAGTATTGTTACTCCTTACTTATAAGGGATGATTGTGACATTAACATATGTCAGATCATCGGGAATCTCGTCAGGCAATCGAGCATGATATGCCTGCTCAGAGTGGAAGTAATGAGGTGAATCAAAATCCGTCATAGGGACAGTAGAATGTAGAGCCATTAGCTCAAGAACAAAAAAATATGCTTGTGTAAGACCAAGGCTTATTTCTTCAAGCATTGGATGTTATTATAAATTGGCGAGCATCAGTATCAGTTTCGAAGGAATTAAGGAAAATGAAAGCACCGAAATTTAAAGGTGATACTGATGCTGATCCAATGGCCGTTGATTACTGGTTGAATGATATTAAGATTATGTTGAGTAGGATTCCTTGCGATGATCAAGGAAAGTTAGAAGGAATAGTATCCCTTCTGATGGAGCAAGCGAGAGTGTGGCGGAATATAGTCGCTGCACGAGTTCTGTCAGAACAGATTACATGGGAATTCTTTTTGAAAGAATTCAAAGAAAAGTATATTGGGGACCTGTTGATTGAAGAAATGAGGTAGCAGTTCCTGGATTTGAAGCAATTGGGCAGGACAGTCTATGAATATGAATTTAATAGACTGAGCTGTTTTGCAGAAGAGTTTCTTCCAACCGAAAAATCTAGAATTGATAAATTTATAGCTGGGTTAGATTCTCAATATAAAAAGGTATAGGTTTCCTGCAATTTCATCACTTTTCAATAGGTGGTGAATCGAGCAAAAGCTATAGGAAAAGTGGACCTCGAGGAAAAGGCAGGAAAACAAGTTCAAGCTGGAAAAAGATCTGAAAGTTTTTTTGTTGTGTCGTCATTTAAACGCAGTAAAGGTTTTCTACAACAAAGTCTAGCGGCATCAGCTTCTTCCACTAAAAAGAGATATTCTAGAGAGAAGTCAAAGCAGGTTCAGACTGTTACTGCGGGTACTCGGGCCTCCAGATTTCATCCTATTCCAGAATGCGAACATTGTGGAAAAAGGCACTCTGGTCAATGCTGGTTCGCTGGTGGAGAATGCTATCATTGTGGACAAGTTGGTCATTTCAAGAAGAATTGTCCAGAGCTTTACCCTGATCAATCATTCTCATCACCTCAGAAAAGCAGAGGAAATAAAGGTGGCAAACCAGGAGTATCTATGACTATACCTAGTCGAGAAGATAAGGCTACCGCTCGAGTATACAATATCAAGACTGCTCATGATCGAGATGATTCAGAGATCGTAGCAGGTATGATCGAACTCTTTGGCAGATCTATTTTTGCATTGATTGATCCAGGCTCTATCCATTCGTATATTAGTTCTAAAGTAGTATTTGAAAGAAATATTCTGGTAGAACCAATTTCGAGTGAGGTAGTTGCTATTAATCCCCTAAGACAAAGCGCCAAAGTAGTTCGAATATGTAAAAAGTGTCTTATAAAGATCCAAGAAAGAGAATTTCTAGCCAATCTTATGAAATTGCCTTTCCAAGAGTTTGAATTCATTCTTGGAATGGATTGGCTATCGGCATATGACGCTATGGTTGAATGCTGATTAAAAAGGGTAGTCTTAAAATGATCAGATGGTTCATAAATAATATTTGAGGGAGAAAGAATTATTTGAACAATGAGATTGCAGTTGTAACTACTGAAAAGTTATTATCACAGGAGTATGAAGCCTGTTTAGCTCATGTGATAAATACTCCAGAAACAAAGATAGATCTAGAAAAGATACCTACGGTGCAGGAATTGCCAGATATTTTTCCGGATAAATTATCAGGATCACCTCTAGATCGAGAGGTGGAATTTGGTATTGATGTACTTCCTGGAACATCACCAATATCAATGATACCTTATAGGATGGTTCCTACAGAACTTAAAGAGCTTAAGGCTTAATTACAAGAATTATTGGATAAAGGTTTTATACGACCAAGTATATCACCTTGGGGAGCTCAAGTCCTGTTTGTGAAAAAGAAAGATGGATCAATGAGGTTGCATGTGGATTACCGTCAACTTAATAAAGTGATGGTGAAGAATAAATATCATTTACCAATGACTGACGACCTCTTTGATCAACTTAAAGGAGCATCAGTGTTTTCTAAAATTGGTCTTCGATCGGTGTATCATCAATTGAAAATCAAAGAAGCAGATATACCAAAGACAACTTTCAGAATTAGATACGGGCATTATGAGTTTGTAGTAATGCCTTTTGGACTTACAAATGCACCGACAGCTTTTATGGATCTGATGAATCAGATATTTCATCCATATTTGGATCAATTTGTAGTGGTATTCATAGATGATATATTGGTTTATTCAAATACCAAAGAGGATCATGATACTCATCTGCGAGTAGTTCTTCAGATCTTCCGAGAAAAGAAATTATACGCAAAGCTATCAAAGTGTGAATTTTGGTTGTCTGAAGTAGTTTTCCTTGGACACATAGTTTGCTGCGGAAGGAATTCGAGTTGATCCTAAGAAGGTTCAAGCAATACTTGAATGGAAAGTTCCTCAAAATGTCTCTGAAGTGAGAAGCTTCTTGGGATTAGCTGGTTATTATCGGTGATTCGTGAAAGATTTTTCAATGATTTCTGCTCCAATAACTAAGCTATTAAGAAAATATGTACCATTTGTTTGGACTGATAAGTGTTAGGAAAGCTTCGACAAATTGAAGAAGATATTAATAGAAGCTCATGTTTTGGTACAACCAAAATCTGGGAAAGATTTCACAATCTATAGTGATGCATCCCATAATGGTTTAGGGTGTGTATTAATGCAAAAAGGAAAGGTTATAGCGTATGCTTCTCAACAATTCAAAACTCATGAAAGGAATTATCCTACTCATGATTTAGAGTTGGCTGCAGTGGTGTTCTTTTGAAGATTTGGCGTCACTACTTATATGGTGAAAAGTGCTACATCTTTACGAATCATAAAAGTTTGAAATATTTGTTGTCTCAAAGGGAGCTTAACTTGAGGCAAAGAAGATGGATAGAATTGATCAAGGACTATGATGTAATCATTTATTACCATCCAGGGAAGGCTAATGTGGTAGCAGATGCACTTAGCCGGAAAATGTTTTTTGCCTTGAGATCATTGAATGCTTAGTTAAAGTTACAGGAAAATGGTACAATAATGGCTGAGCTTCAAATCAAGCCCACTTTAATATAAAGGATTAAGGAGCTACAAGTAAAGGATAAAGAATGCTTGGAAAAGAAGAAGCAAGTGGAATATGGTAAATCTAAAGGCTTTGAAATAAAATCAAATGGATGCCTATATTACAGAGGACGAGTGTATATTCTAGAAGATGAAGGTCTAAAAAGGGAAATAATTTCAGAAGAACGTTTCAGTCCTTTAACTATGCATCCAGGAGGCAACAAAATGTATCAAGATGTAAAGAGTCGATTTTGGTGGTCTGGCATGAAATGAGCTATCATTGAGTTTGTTGCTAGGTGCTTAACATGTCAACAAGTAAAGGCAGAACATCAAGTTCCATCGGGATTACTCCAACCGATCTCAATCCCACAATGGAAGTGGGAAAAGATCACTATAGATTTTGTAATAGGTTTACCATTGACGCCAAGTAAGAAAGATTCGATTTGGGTGATTGTGGACCGATTGACTAAGACGGCACATTTCATACCAGTTCGAACAGAATACTCCTTGAACAAGTAAGCAGAATTATATATTAAGGAAATTGTTAGACTGCATGGAGTTCCTATGTCTATTATTTTTTATAGAGATCCAAGGTTCACTTCAAGGTTTTGGAGTGCACTACATGAAGCATTAGGAACTCGGCTACACTTCAGTACTGCTTTCCATCCCCAAACAAACGGACAATCAGAAAGAACTATTCAGATACTCGAAGATATGCTTAGAGCATGCATAATTAATTTTGCAGGTTCTTGGGAAAAATATCTTTTATTAGCTGAGTTTGCCTACAACAACAGTTATCAATCGAGTATAAAGATGGCACCTTACTAGGCATTATATGGAAGAAAATGTCGAACACCGTTGAATTGGTTCGAGTTAGAGGATCGAAAAATTATCGGACCAGATCTTGTTCAAGAAATGAAGAATAAGGTAAAACAATTCAAGATAATCTCAAGGCTACTTCTGACAGACAAAAGTCATATTCAGATCTTAAAAGAAAGGATAAAGAGTTCTAAGTTGGAGATAAAGTATTCTTAAAGGTTTCATCTTAGAAAAAGATATTACGCTTTGGACGAAAAGGAAAGCTTAGTCCAAGATTCATTGGTCCTTATAAAATCTTAAAAAGGGTTGGTCCAGTGGCGTATCAACTAGCTTTACCACCGGAGTTGAGTAAGGTTCATGATGTATTTTATGTGTCCATGCTTCGAAGATATCGATCAGATCCTTTACATGTTATTACACTAGAGGAGATCGAGATTCAATCAGATTTGACCTATGATGAAGAACCTGTAAAAATTTTAGCTCGAGGAGAAAAGCAATTAAGGAATAAAAAAGATTCCTCTAGTTAAAGTCATGTGGAGAAACCACAAAGTAGAAGAAGCTACTTGGGAAACAGAGGAGGTAATGAAAAAGCAATATCCGTACCTTTTTGAACCAAGTAAGTAAAGAAAATTCGAGGAAGAATTTTCTTAAGGGGGAGAATTGTAATATCCCAAATTTTGGTTAGTGACTAAAATGAAAATTTTGAAAGTTTGGTGGCTAAAGTATAAACATTGGAAAAAGTTTAGGGACTAAATTGTAATTTCAAAAAGTTATGTATTTTAGTCCCGTAAATGAATAGTTCACCCCCAAGAATGATATTTTGTTTTACCCGAATTTTTCATACGGAGTTTGTATTATTGGCTATAAAGCGATAAAGTTTAGAAAAATATTCGGATGATAGGATCGAATCAGATATTCAAGGTATTTTAAAGGATGATAAAGCAAGGTTAAAAATTCATTTCTATGTTTTAAAATGGTAGGATTTAACATGGAACATTGGATTAAAGTAGGTTTTCCATGTTAATTATGAGACATTGGATGAAAAAGGGCAAGATGGTAATTTTGGGAAATTCCAAGGGCAAAGTTGGTAATCACTAACTACTTGGTTTATTTTTTACCCTTCGATGAGTAGGTGGACATGTGGAAAAATATGAAGCATTGGATTACAAGGGCAAAATGGTCATTTTGTAATAAAAGAGATTTTTTTATTTGGAATTTAAATTAGATGACAAATGGCTAAATTGGAAACAAATGAAAATTCAAGATTTCTCTTCACTCATCTCCCATTGTTCGAAACCTCCAAGGTAAGAAAAAAAAATTTTCTTTCAAGTTTTAAAGCTATTTTAGTTAGATTTTGGATGAAAGCATGAAATATGAAGTTGATCTCCATGAAATTCTCTATCTTTTTGTACCATTTATTCATGCTTTCCTTGCTTGAAACCTTAGTTTTGTGATTTTGATAGAGGAAGGGGATGTTTAAATATGATGATTTAAGATTAGATTTTGATGAAGTTGTTGTTGTAGAATCATATCCAAGCTTATTTTATGATTGAAACTACTTGAAAGTAGCTAAATCCTAATTTTTTTAAAGTTAGGGTTTTGATGTGAAGTTGAATTTGAATTGATTGTGATATGGGAATGATTATAGAAGCTTGGAATTGAGGTTTAGAAGTTGAATTCATGCTTGAATCAAGTTGGAAATTTTGGATAAAAAGACCCTTCATATTCGGCCTATTGGGGGAATATTAGAGAAAATTATGGAAAAATTTCCGAAGGCTAGAAATGATGTGAGAATGATTTTACAAGGCTTAGAATGTTGTTTGGATCAATTTGGAAGTTTACAAAGTATTGAGGACCAAATGGCATATTAAGGAAAATTTGAGAATGATATGGAAAGTGATTAGAAATTAATGTGATAAGCTTGAATGTGTTCTTGGAATACTTGAATATGTTGTTTAATGTTTGAATTTGAAGTTCAATGGCAATGGACCATTTTGAATAATTTGGAAAGTTGAGGTGAATTCTAAAAGAATTCATTTTATGGTTATATTATGAGATTTTAGAATGTATTGTGAAATTGTGATGGATATGAATAATAAAGGATTTTTAGGAATTTTATTCCTAATATGTGCCTATGTTAGAATGATACTAACATACGATTTGAAATGTATGTGTTTGGAAACGATGATTTCAAAGATCCTGATCGTGATCGAGATCATATTACGAGCAAGTTTAAAGACAAGGAAAAAGCTCAAGAGTAAAGCTAAAAGCAATAGTAAGGTTTACTAGTGAGGCATCAGGTGAGTACAATGCATACATAACATGAAACATGGATGTTTTATACAGCAATGGAAAGACTTGCGATAAGTCTACCTGGTTTATGTATTGGCATGATATTTATGTCATTGATCATATGATTGACATATTTTAAATATGTCAAAAGTTGAATAGTAATGCATGGATCACTAGTTATATATGATGTTATATTATGAATGTTATTTCGGGTATGAACTACCCAGTATTAAATTATGTTGACATACATTTCCATGGATGAAATAAATACGGAAAATATATCTAAGTATGTTATTGAGGGACAGGGTATAGTTGGCATGCCATAGAGTCCAGCAGCACGCTGCATATTCGGTTATACGGTTTAGCACTATAGTGTATATAAAGGACACTTAGTGCATATAGTGGGCACGACCTTATGTGTATTATGGTGGGCACGACCTTATGTGTATTAGCACTTCGGTGCATCTTTGACTCGAGTACCCAGGGTCCTCATAGGTTTATATTTGGGCTATGATATTGGTAAATAATTGATAAACGAGTGAAAGAGTGTATAAACTTTTAAAGTTATGGCAAGTATATTGGTAAGAAATTATATCCGGTTATATTATGTTGATATATAATTAACATAATGGTAAGACATATCTAGTGATTCAAAATGCATGAATATGGTTACATGTTATTAGTTATAGTTATGTTATATTGCACTAGATATTATTATTGCCTCACTAAGTATATACTTAGCGTGTGATGGTTTTCACGCGTAGGTAAAAGGCAAAAATCAGAGTAAGGAGCGGCCATCCCTCCTATCCGGAATATAAACTCGATATCAGTAATAACATCTTTTGATGTGTTTTGATGTTTCTAGATGGCATGTATATGTTAAATTTAGTCGGTTATATACTAGTTTATATATATGGTTGTAATAACTTATAAAGTAGTTTATGTTTATAATGGATGATGACTAATTATATTAAATTTTAAAATTGGGTAATAACTTGATAAGGGTTAATAAAGCAATCTGGTAGATTTTTATTTTAGGCAGTTATATTCCTTATATATTGTAGAAAAGAATTGTTAAATTGCTGCATGAAATCGGACTTAATTTGATGGGATAAAAATTCAAAATGTGATTCTACACGATAAAAAATTTATATTCTTTTTGTGATACTCTAATTAGTATTTAATATAAAATACTGATTAGGATGTTACATTCAATAAATGTTACCCAAAATTTGAGATATTACAAAATTTATTTTTCTATAAAAAAATTGATTTAGAATATGAATAAAAAATGCGATACCACTAATAACGTTGGTCCAAGTGGTAAACAGTGTCGTATTTGTCATTTGGCCCTGGACATGAGGGACAACCTCTCAGGGCCCAGAATTTTTATAGTCAAATATACTTATAAAAAATATTTTTATATTAATTATATAGACCAATTTTTTATTACTTATTATTAGGTCTATATTTTTCTCAATATTTATTATTATGGGCTAATTTTGTCCCAATATTTATTATTAAGGGGCCCAATTTTTTCTAACATTTATTATTAGGGATCTACTCTTAAAATTTATTTTTTTTCTAATAATATTTGTTATTATGGGTATACTCTTAAAATTTAATTTTTTTAATACTTGTTATTAAAGGCTCAATTTTTTCAATATTTGTTATTAGATGCCTATTTTTTCAATATTTGTTATTAGGAATCTACTCTTAAAATTCATTTTTTCTAATATTTGTTATTATGAGCATACTCTTAAAATTTATTTTTTTCAATATTTATTATTAGAGGCCTAAATTTCTTTTCAATGCTTGTTATTATGGACAGACTCTTAAAATTTATTTATTTTTCAATACTTGTTATCAAGGACATATATTTAAATAACGGTCTGCAACAGCGACCGTTATATAGTGGTAGCGACATCGTCTGAAATCGCGATATCCGCAACCGTTATGTCCACAATAGTATATGTTATTAAAAAATTTCACAACCACGATACTCGCAGTAACCGCAATAGCAATCGTTATGTCCACAATCGTAATAAACGCAACCTCAACCGTAATTTAAATTTCTAATTAGGGGCCCATTTTTTTGTTCGCGCTAGGGCCACCAAAATCTCAGAAACGGGCTTGGTGGTAAGCAACTTAGTATAGCTTAACCATGCTTCGAATTCGAGACCTTGTGCATGCAAAAAATCTATAAAAGGAGACTCGCCCACTAAAACGAGATATGCAACACAGGTCAATTCGGATTAGTCAGAGCAAAACCTAAGGAAACCGGTAGGGCAATTAAAATACGTGATACCTAATTTAATTGATATTTGCATGATATTAATTGTCTTTCTCATAAACAAGTTTAGTCATCTGCCAAATTCACAATTTTTTAACCAACTCTTTTGGTGCTGATTTGTGGGCATTTTCCCACGTTAATTCTTCTTCTTCTTAATTAAAGTTTGTTTAGTAACGCTTCCTTCATTGTTTTCGTAAGTATTAATTAATTAAGTAATTAATAGAATGAACGATCCTTTTTTACACAATAACCACGTTGTTTCTCAACATCTAAGCGTCCGTTTCGTTGCACCGCTATGTTGTTTCATGCCTACTCTAACTCGTAATTAGGCATGAACAAAACTCGACTAAAAAAAGTTAAATATTTGTATTCAACTCGACTTGATTCGAATAATAATTTTATAAATTAGACTTGACTCGAAAAAAATAAATTTTGAGTTATAAAATAGGAGTTCAAATAACTTGAAATTTTCAGTAATTAGTGAATTCATTTTTCATGTTTGAGTCAAGTCCCTCAATTATGTCTGATATATGCATATCATATGTGAAAAATATGAAGAAATATATATATGGATATAGAAAGTCGCTTAAATTTGAAATCAATATGTACTATAACATTATAAATAATTACAATTAAATTTGTACAAAAGTTTGAAAACTTCGATCCACTCGAATTTCATACACAAGAATCGAATTGAAAAAATTCAAATAAAATTTAAGTCGTAAAATAGGACTCGTAAACTCAACTAACTCAAAAAATTTAACTCAACAAGACCGGATGCTCACCCTTGCACACAACTTTCTGAATATTATAATTATTAATATTATTATTATTATTATTATTATTAAATTAATAATATGAGAAATCACTTTACATATTATTTATCGAATTTTTAAATTACACAAATATGGTTAATAAAATAACACAAAAACACATCAATAAGGCCTAATAATATTTTTAACCCTCGATTTTTCAGAAAAAGTCATTTTTAGTATTTGTATTTTCTCTTCTTTTGACTCTCGAATGTTTTATTTTTTGTCAAATTGAATAAACTAACGGTTTTTTAATAATTTCTGTATTTTTTACAAATTATCATATTTTTATTTTAACTTTTTAATAATTTAAATATTATCTATAGAGATTTTATATATTTTATGTTTTAAATATTTTTTGAATTCTTTATTTTTTGTGTAAAAATAATTGATGTCAATATAAATGAAAAGATAAAATAGTTAACATCAGTTTAACAGATTCATTAGTTTTTTTTTCTGACAGTACAGTTTGAAAAAAAATGGAAGCTTGGTGGTCAATGAAGAAGTGTTAAAATAAATTTTATAAAAATTTTGAGGGTAAAAATGTCAAATACCTATTAATAATTAAAAACTAATTAAAATTTTGTATAAAATGCATTTTTAAAATTAAAAGAAAATTTAACATCCGTAAGTAGAATATAAATTCTAAAAAAAAATACACAAACTATATGTTTTTGACTTATTAGAGAACAAAGTTTTTTACCTGTAACCTAGTCCCAGGGTTTTAGGCTAAATATATATATATATATATATATATATTGATATTGTATTTGATTTTAAAGTATAAATTAATATTTGAAGTGTCTAAATTTAATTTCAAGTTTTAATTTGGGACCTAAATTTTTTTGTCCAAATAGTTAGGTACTGAATTTGGCTTTTAATTTTAAATTAACACCTAAATTTGGCTTCATTGTTTAAACAATTTCATTTACTGTAAGCACCAATTTAGATCAAAAATAAATTTTAAGTACTAATTTAAACTAGTAAATCAAATTCATGTACTTAATTAGACCATAAAACTTTAGGCGTGAAAATTGAACTTTAAAACGAAATTTAAGCATCTGGGCAAAAAAAACCTTAGATGTCAAATCTATAAAATTATATTATAAGTAATTCTCGTCACGTCATCTATTGGACCAACCAATAAAAATTACACATCTCATTATTTTTTTCATGACATATTTTTTAACGAGTGAATCTTCTCTCATATCTACTGTAAATTAATTTTAAAAATAGTTTTTACTAAGTGAAGATTCATTTGGTAAAAATATAACATGAAAAAAATAATGAGATAGATAATTTTTTTTGTTGCTCTCATAGATGACGTGGTGATAATGACCCATAATATAATTTCTCGTCAAATTTTATATTAAAACCAAATTCTTAACGATTTATTCGCAATAATTAAAAAACAATTACATGTTAATTTCTTGACGATTTATTTGCAATAATTAATGAAATGTAAACGTTTAGGTTTTTTTAGAAAAAATTATATTAAACTCCATCCCATCAAATCGAATGCATTTATTTTTTATTAATATTTAATAATAAAAATACATATCAAATCAATCAATTAATCGATTCGATAAATAACTCCATCCACGGTAAGATATTTTGATTTTATATATCACACAATTTTTTCAAAAGGTTTAATACTTCTTTTAAGGATGGCAACGAGGCAGATTAGAGCATGTTTTGGCCGATAGAATCAGACACAAAAATTTAAAATTTTAATTTGATTTGGCCCGATTCGAGTTTAATATATTTGTATCTCTGACCTAACCTACAATAATAATAGTATAACTTAATTTTGACTCGACCCTAAAATTTTAATAAAAATCTGATTAAACTCGATCGGTATCAAAAAAATTAATAAAAATGTTAAATATAATATATAAAACTATGATAATATAAATATATATTTATAAATAAATGGGACGGAGTAGGTCGGGGAATTTCCACCCTAAATCCGAACCCAACTCGGCGCAAGCTTCTTAAAAAACCCGATCCAAAAATCAAAAATTAAAAATAATCAGACACTACCGGATTGAATTGGGTCTGAACCTGCCAGATTTAGGTTTTTTTTGCCATCCCTACTTTTTTGGGGCAAGTCTAATGTGCGACATGTCTATGGTACAATTAAAAGCCGCCAAATTTCAAAAAAAATTCACGAACTAAAAAATGTTAAAATTTTTTATAATATTTTTCGGTTGTTTTTTATTTTTTAAGTATCTATATTTATTTTATAAGTATCGATACTTTTATCTCAAAATGAAAAATTATAAAAAAAAAAAACTAAGTATCGATACTTATTTTGTAAATATAAAAAAAAAACCAAACAAAAAATATTATAAAAAATCTTCATTTTTAATTCTTGGATAAAATTTAAAACTTATCGTCTTTTAACCGCACCTAGACATGCCCCACCCAAATCTACCCTCAATGATTATAATTAAATTATTAGTTTAATATTTTTTCAGTTTGATCATTGTACATCATTTTGTTATCACGCCAATTTTTTTACTAAAAGAATTTATGTGGCATGTATAATAAAAGTTTAATAAAAAAATTAAAGTTACAAAAAAAATAATAAAAAAATTGATTTTTTGTGTGAATTTATGATTTTCAAGATTATAACTATACTTAATTTATTTTTTAAAACTAAATAATTCATAATATCATTAAAAGGTAAAAATTCATGAAAATTTTGATTTTTTAGAAAATTAAAAAAAATGCCTTTATGTAAAGAAGTTTTAGAAAATTTTTAGATTTTTAGATTTTTTTATTTTATTTGAACTCTCTATTTTTAATGAAAATATTATTATTCTATGTACTAATCGTAGAAAAAATACTCAACAAATATACCTAATTTACTTTAAATACTAAAATCTAAATCTTTAAACCTAAAATCATAAATCACAATCTCTAAACTCTAAAAAAAATTAAATTTTAACCATAATTTTAAACTTTAAACCTTAAACTAAATCATCATGTGAAAAATAAATTTCCACTGTCACGTAAAGTGTTTTCTTTTAATAAAATAATAACCTTTTATTTTCTTATTACACATGGCATCATATCATTGGACTATGTCAATTTTTAAAAAAGAAAATACGGCAATCTATTGTGGCAAGTAACGAAAGGTAATATGATAGAAAAAAAATTTCAAGTATCAAAACGATAGTTTAATTATAATATAGGGACCAAAACATAAATATTAAGCATTTTTATTTTATTTTTGCTTAATATAAAAATAAGTGACTTAATTATACCTCTTGTGAATTTTAGGTGCCTACATATTTTTTTTAGTAAAAATAAGTGTCTAACATTTTATTTCGTTAATTTTAGATGTCTGGTAATTATCTGTCGTTAAAAAAATACGTTACCCGATTAAAATATGACACATGACATGTTTATTTTATTTTTAAAAAAATTAAAAATTTAAAACAAAAAAAATTACCCAAAATTTTTAATTTTTTAGAAAATCCTAAAATTCCTCAAATTTTACAAAACAATCCTCAAATACCTAAAATATCTAAAATCCAAACCCTAAATCATTGCCTCTTCCGCCGACTATCGTCACCCCTTTGGTTGTCGAACCTAACAGGTCTTTTCTCCCAACACAACGTCATCGAAAAACAACGAACGGCATACCAACGAATGTCAAACGACAATCGATTGTGGAAGCGACGACGATTTTGGAGTTTGGATTTGAGAAATTTTAGGGATTTTAGGACCATTTTATAAATTTTGGGGCATTTTGGGATTTTTTTTAAAAATTAAAAAATTGTGTGGTTTTTTTCAAAAAAATTAAAAAACAAATTATTGCATTGATGGATGATAGATTTTTTTTAAACACCCCTATAACAATCAAACACTTAAAATTATAAAAATATAAAAATTAAAAACTTATTTTAGTAAAAATAATTTAAGCACTTAAAGTTTACTTGACATATAATTTAAACACTTATCTATATATAATTTAAACCCAATTGCCGAATGCCTCTGCTGCGCCCATCGCCAGTCACAAGAACATCGATTCTTTAAAAAAACCAACCAAACTTACGGTTTAATGCAAATGGGATCCCTTCAAAAACACATTAAATTCACATAAACGAAATCGAATTCCCAAATCCCAATGTTCATAGCGTAGAAAAATCAACAGTTCCCCATTGTTTTTGACAGCTGAAAGTCATTGGTGTTGCCTTGAAAACGTGTTGAACATTCCCCACTTCTTCCTTTCTTTCTGAAAAATCTCAACTTTTACTTTTTCATGTGTGAAGGCTACACTTTAGATCTCAAGTGTTGCGTGTTCTTGGGTGTTATTTAAGGAGTTCTGACTCTTGGGGTTTTCATATTCTTCTTCCCCTTGCTTTTGGTTTCTCTCGATTTCTTTTCTTGGCTGCTTCTCAAGGTAAATTTGAGCTTCCCTTGGTTATTTTTCGTTTGGTTTTTGGTTTGCCTTTAGTATGTTTGATAAAATGTTTGTTTCACATCGGGAAAGGATCAATCCTTTGGAAATTTATGAAAAAGTTATGTTTGTTTGTAATCGTTGAGTGAAGATTGTTTGTTTCCCAAGAAAATTTGTGTTAAAGTCTCGTTCTTGTAGGTTGTGGAAAACTGAAGAAATGGTGAAGATTTGTTGCATTGGAGCTGGTTATGTTGGAGGTCCAACAATGGCTGTCATTGCACTCAACTGCCCGTTGATTGAAGTCGCCGTTGTCGACATCTCAGTTTCTCGAATCTCGGCCTGGAATGGTGACCAATTGCCAATCTACGAGCCAGGTCTTGACGAGGTGGTCAAGCAGTGCAGGGGAAAGAACCTGTTCTTCAGCACCGATGTCGAAAAACATGTCTCGGAAGCGGACATAATCTTCGTCTCGGTTAATACACCGACGAAAACCCGAGGCCTCGGAGCTGGCAAGGCTGCAGACCTTACATATTGGGAAAGTGCAGCCAGGATGATTGCTGATGTATCGAAATCGAACAAGATCGTTGTCGAGAAGTCGACTGTCCCGGTGAAAACAGCCGAAGCGATCGAACGGATCTTGACACACAATAGCAAAGGGATCAAATATCAGATCCTATCGAACCCGGAATTTCTCGCAGAAGGGACTGCAATCCAGGACCTGTTCAATCCAGACAGGGTTCTCATAGGAGGCAGGGAAACCCCTGAAGGTTTTAAAGCAATTCAAGCATTGAAAGATGTTTATGCTCATTGGGTGCCCGAAGACCGGATCATTACAACCAATCTTTGGTCCGCTGAGCTCTCGAAGCTCGCCGCCAATGCCTTTTTGGCTCAGCGGATTTCATCTGTTAATGCAATGTCAGCTCTCTGTGAGGCCACTGGTGCCGATGTTTCCCAAGTATCCCATGCTGTCGGTAAGGACTCGAGAATCGGACCAAAGTTTTTGAATGCCAGTGTTGGTTTTGGTGGATCTTGTTTTCAGAAAGACATATTGAATTTGGTCTATATATGTGAATGCAATGGACTGCCTGAAGTTGCAAACTACTGGAAACAAGTTATTAAAGTGAATGATTACCAGAAGAACAGATTCGTAAACAGGGTTGTTTCGTCGATGTTCAACACGGTTTCGGGTAAGAAAATTGCCATCCTCGGATTTGCATTCAAAAAGGATACAGGCGATACGCGGGAGACTCCAGCTATCGATGTTTGCAAGGGCCTGTTGGGCGATAAGGCACGGTTGAGCATATACGATCCGCAGGTCACCGAGGATCAGATCCAGAGGGACTTGACGATGAACAAGTTCGATTGGGATCACCCGATTCATCTCCAGCCGATGAGTCCCACCGCGGTGAAGCAAGTGAGTGTTGCTTGGGATGCTTACGCAGCAGCCAAGGATGCTCATGCTTTGTGCATTCTTACAGAGTGGGATGAATTCAAGACGCTCGATTACGAGAGAATTTTCGACAACATGCAGAAGCCTGCATTTGTGTTTGATGGTCGTAACGTGGTGAACGCCGAGATGTTGAGGGAGATCGGTTTCATCGTGTATTCGATCGGGAAGCCGCTCGATCCGTGGTTGAAGAACATGCCTGCTGTGGCATAAGAGATCAATCTCAAGGCTTTAGAGGTTATACATCAACTAAACTTGGAGAAACTCATTTTAGTTATTTAAAATCCGAAGATTAAAGTTTTATTATTTTTTATTTTTTATTGCCTTCTGGCTTTATATGTAATTTTTACTTAAATTGGCTAACTGACTGGTGCCAACTCTACCTCCATACTCTATTTATAATTCTATTATATTATATCATGTAATATTCTCATATGTGTATTCAGATTGTAATATCATAAACATATTCAAATATGTATTAAATAACAGACATAATATTAAATATTATCTTAATATTTGACTGAATAGTTACTTTGTTTGTTATTATTCTTTTGCAACATTTTAACTATGATTGTTTAATTTTGAACAAAGTCAGTCACAAAATAATTTTATATTTTATATAATTTTATAAAATTAATATTTTTTTGATATTTTATTATGTTAAGTAATCATATTTCTCCGTATAATATTGTTACGTCAATAGTCAATACAATGTCATGTGATTTTGTCGTGTCATTTCAAGGGGACGTTAACTGTAAATTGACTAACGATTTTTATTCTCGGAAGGAACATTTTGATCCTAGGTCAAAACAAAACATTAAGAATTAAAATCTTAAAAAAATAGAGGCCGAAACAGATATTCAATCAAATGTTAGAAGCATTATTAGACATTATGTCTAAATATAATGTCAGACACAAATACAAAAGGCAGCATAAATAAAACAATAGCCGAGAAGTTCAAGAGAAATAACCAAAACTAAAGAGGCAGAATATAGCTAAAATCTTCTTCTTTTCAAAACTTGAAATTTAATTCATACTATTGTGTTATTTGAGTATTTCCCTGTTTTCAATTCCATCTTTCAGCTGTTTTTATATATAGTATAATACTATATTGATACAAAGAAAAAGCTGCAGAAAATGCTAAAGAAGGGTAACAAAAGAATACAAATATTAATTGAAGATTCTGGTAATCAGGTTGGTTTCTTCTTCACTTCTGATTAAACCAAGAAATCTGTGTCTGAAAGTTCAAGGACCTTGTGTGCACCGATGGGGTTTACTCCGGGTCGGAATCCGTTCCCTTCAATATACCTGGAATTTGTATAAAAAATGGTTAGATAATTTGATTCTTTTTTCAAGTGTGTGGTTTCTTTGCTCATAAATTATGACAAAACGACTCACAGTTCTTTCAATAAAGGATGCTTATAGAATGCGTCGGGAATCCGGCCTGAGAATTGATTATGATCCAAGTACCTGTTATCGTCGAGAGTAGAAGTTAAGCATGGAAACAATGTATGCGGAAAAAAAGAAAAAGTTATCTAACAGGAAGGAAGTGAGAGACTCGATCTGTACTTCTAAATCAAACAAGATTTGAGTGTTTTAGAAAATCTCACAAATATGTCAGTTTCGGAATATGGGCAAGTGCTGTTGGTATCACTCCAGACATCTTGTTATACGAAAGGTACCTGTAAACAATACAAAAAGGTAAGAAAAGTTCAAGGGATGCAAAAACTCGAAAAGACTATGAATCCCATAAATACAAACTCCCTAGCTTGTTAATTAAATCAATACATTATTGGCACTTACAGTATCTCCAAATTTGTCAAATTTGCAAGCTGAGCCGGAATTCCTCCGGTCAGATAATTGTTATTCAAATATCTGCATAAAACGCAAACTTTAGCAACTTTGTACCGGATTACATGGAAAAACAAATCCTTGCACGAAAAAGAATTGGCAATGAGTTACATAACACATTAACAATTAAAATAACATACAGATTGCGTAGAACTGGAAAGCAGCCTTCAATACGAATAAGCTCCCGAATGGTGCCAACCAAATGATTATTACCAACATCCCTGGAGAAACAAACACGCTCGTTCGGCATAATTATGAAAAAAAAATGTTATAGAAAAGTAAAGAAAAAGGTACACAGCAAATTACAAGTGTCGAAGGTTTTGTAAAGTGCCCAATTCAGGTGGAATTCGCCCAGTGAAACGGTTTTCTTGAAGGTAGAGATAGCGGAGCTCAGGTAGATTTGCAAGCTCCTTTTGAATCTCGCCCTTAAAATTGTTAAAGCTCAAGGACCTGAAGAAATTTCAATTAGATACTTCCAAACTCGTTCTGACACGCGTTTATATACAAAAACTGAAATACATTCAACAAGGAGAGAGATTTCAGGGAATATAAGAAAAAAATACTCACAGATGGGTTAGTCTTTTAAGCTCACCGATCTCGGGAGGAAGGACATCTTGGAGCTTATTCCACCTCAAATTTCTAGGCAATACCTTGAAGTTAGTCGTTGGAAATTGAAAGTAACATATGAGTGGATGAAAGATAAAAAATTGCTGAAGAGAATAGAATATTTTTGTCGACGATTTTGTCTGCAATTCTTTCATTGAGAACGAATGACACTTTAAAATATTAGTCTAGTTATCGCAACATGGTTAATATCCGATTATAAAGCTTGGATCAACAGATGAGTATAATGTATAGAATGCTGACATGGTTCTAATATTTTTATATACCTGACCTATGTTGATCACACTAATTTTTCTTCAAGTACCCGTTCCGAAACCTATGTTTGACATTATTGGACACGATTATGGGGATATTACCCTCCAATGTAGAAAACCATAGAAAAAAATAAACATTCCCGTGTTGTACGCATAACCGTATCCAACACTCGCACCCAAGTCTAACTTACATAGCAACATGCTACAGTGTAACTGACGTGTATAGTGTAATTCAGAGCAATTACTTCACTAATGATAAAGACCTGGAAATCATAATTGCTTCACTTATGGAAAAATGCAGTATAAATATATGAAATGAATCAATTCATACTGATATTTAGAGGGGTAATTCTAAAGTATCTCGTATAAGTCTACTGAAGAAGAAAACATACAACACTCTAAGTCGTCTCAGTCGACCAATTTGAGGAGGAATTGGGCCAGTCAGCTTGTTGTTATGGAGATCCCTGTCACATTAGCAAAGTCAACAAGGAAAGAAGTTTCACTTAGAACATCTACATGGTAGCCCATATCTACGATTATGAATATTTTGTATATATAAATGCTTTTTTGTTAGTGAAAACTGCGACTAACCACATACTAAGATACTATATAACAGATTACTTCATCACTATTTCAGGGGATTGCAATTTATGTAAACATTAAAGGCATTGAGTTTTTTGAGTGATGTATAAGTTACGCCCATGAACTTATACAGACTCGTAACTCCACATTAGATGTGCAAGGCAATTGATTGAGAAGATATTAACGGTGATATCAAAAGAATCCATGCTTGCATCAAGCTTTCAAGTTAAGGATGAAAGTTCTTTTTCTCCATTTTTAATCCACTCCATACTAGAATGTATAAGAGAAGTTCAAAAGTTGCATATTTATTCGTACATGCTCCCCAAATTTAAAATGCCGACTTCATCTGCATGTTCTACAGACCAAAAGCAGGAAATGACACTCAAGTACGTGCAATATTCAAACTCCTAAAAGACTTTAAAACAAATTTATGGGAACCTGAACTTGATCTTGTAATTTATAGCCTGGGTACAGTCAGGAAAAATAAAAAAAAAGGAACATGTTTCATTGACCACTGAGACTTATTAGATGAGAACGAACGAACTCACAGTCTTGTTAAATCCAACAAATTAGTCACAGCAATAGGAAAAGGACCAACAATTGATACTGCATAGACTTCCCTGTAAAAAAAAAGAAAATTGGCAATAATCAGGATCTAATGTCCGAGTCGATACAAGCCAATAGAATTAACATACAATACCGAATCAAGGCAGAAAAGTATTCACTCGAATATGTTCCCCCTAGACACTAAAACGAGACAAGATATAATTCAAAATAAAACATAGAATGAGAAAGCAAAACTATCTAAATTCGATCACAGCAAAGCAGTATTCATTTTCGCATCTTTCCCCAAACCTGTAACATAAGATATAGATACAAGTTGGAACGAAGCATCAAAGGGGAATCAAAAGGCCTTTGCATTGCTCATTAGATTGCATTAGTGAAGCAAAGACATACCCTTCCGCTAATAAGCATAATATGCACAGAATCTCTTAGATTGCATCACTTACAATTCAGTAACAACTCTATAGTCTCCTTGAATCGAACAAGTTACACCGGACCAAGGCGGTAAATCCCCATCTCCACAAGGATCGTCCCCGATCCACGCATATACGACTCGCCATCCAAGTGATGCTTTTATCTCATTTAAGGCTTTTACTGCAAAAAAAAAAATACAAACCATCAACCCATTGCATCAAGCAGATTTACATTCCATTTTAATCTTCTCAACGATGATAACTCCAATTCTACATAAAAACCAACTTCAATGTTCTAATTGGTCTATTTTATTAATGAGAAAACAGATTCTTAGATTTTAACCAAAGATCAATTCAAGTTGCTCTAAAATAATTAAAGTAAATAAGCAAAAAAAAACAATTACTAAAAGAAACATATAACTTGGAACCCCAAAAATTGGGTTTTTACTTTTTAATAAAAAATACATTCCGGGTAACAAAAACTTTCCCATTTCAATTGTTTCTAGCCAAATTTTCACAGCAACCAAACAGAAAAAAAAATAAAAGAAAGGAAAAAAGATCTAAAGTGGAAAGAGCAAAAGGAAAACTGACCATCTCTCTTGAGAGTTTTGCAGTGAGTAATGGAGATTGAAAGTGCGACAATGCAAATCACAGTTAGTGTCCAAAGGGAAACCATGATTTTGAAGCAGAGACAAAGATCCAAATCTAACACCCAAAGAAACTGAAATTAAACTCTAAATCCTTGAAATTTATATATAAGCTACGGTGGAGATCGGCCTAGCCCTGTTGGCCATCATGTTAATATAAAATATATATTTCTAAGATTTAGTGAGTAATTTTTACTTGGTTTCTTCGTGTTGACCTCTGCCGACAGATATTGGAAAATCATTTAGGGTAAAGTACATATATGGTACGAAACTATCTCTAAAAATATAAAATGATCATAAAACTTTTAAAAGTTACATAATGTGTATTGAACTTTAGTTTTTATTACAAAATAGTCAATGAGCCATTAATTTTCATTAACCGGGAGACGTGACAGTTATGAAAATTTATATAATAACATATTCAATCCTTAATATTTACACACTCAATCAAGTTAGACATTAATATGAGGGTTTAATTAGAAATAAATTGATTGAATGTGTCAATATAGAGGATTAAATGTTCTATTATTCAAATTTCTGTAACTTTCATGTCACCCACTTAATGATAGTTAAGTGTTCAGCGACAATTTTGTATCAAAAACTAAAGTTTAATGCCTATTATATAACTTTTAAAAGTTTGATGACCATTTTTGTATTTTTGGAGATAATTTAGTGACCATTTATGTACTTTACCCCAAACATTTAATGAGCGGAAAAAAGGCAATTTACTAATGCTTCGGGACCATTAAGCAAATTTATATTAAAAAAGGGTTTAATAAAAGGTTTAAAAAAACTCCTCTAAATTTCGAAATTGGCCAAATTTACCCTCCCATTGATCGGGTAGTGCAAATACGTACTATTCTATCAGTCAAATTTGTTGCATTCACAATATTAAGTTTTTAAGTTATCATAGGACGACCATACTGATCTAATTTGATCTATTTGCAACATCAAATTTTAAATCATTAGCTTTTTTTAAAGGATATAACACCTCATCTCGCTTAGGTACAGTCAAATTATCCAAACTTGACGTGTTCTGACTGAACTCAATCCTATATGATCAGTTTTTTTAAAAAAAATGGATTCAAAAGGGTTTTCTGAAAGATAAAGTTGAGTCGGGTTAATTTTAGGTAAAAAAATCTTCGTATAATTTTCCTCTAAACATTTAAGAATAATTATTTATAATGTCCTCAATTTTTTTAATTGTTAGGAATTTAGTATGGAGCAAAATAACTAAAACGATAACGACATAGACCAAGACATGCATAGGAGACAAGATTTAACGTAGTTCAACATAGCCTACTTTCACGGACGAGAGAAACGAACAATCCACTAATAACGTAGAGAACCCGAAGAGTACAAATACATGATAACCCATGTAATCTAAAAACTCGGTGTACAAATCTCATGACCCGGTGGAACCAAAACACTCTTCTCAACATCCCTACAATACCCATCTCTACAACATAGGTACAATAGTTGTAGAGATCCTAAAAGTGGTTACATCTCTACAGAGTAATTCCCTCTCTTTCTCTCATTCTCTTGTTCTCTCATAATTTAAAAGGTTAAACCTAGTCTATATTTATAGACCCAAATACTTGGTCATCAAGAAACCTTATTCAATAAAATCTCTACCTAAAATAGATATTTACACATTAAAATAAATATTAATTACCAAGTAATCTTCAACTACTAAAATTATAATAAAACTCAACTTAATTATCAATTAAAATTTGAGTCAAAATATAATTTTTTAAATCAAAAAAAAATTATTTATATCGAGTCAGGCCGGCATACTTTTGTCCCAAAATTCAGTCTAAATTCGAATAAGATGTAAGTTGAAACACCACTAAAATGTGAGATGAAAGCAACCAATAACCCGACTCGATTTGTGCACAACCAGTATTTACGTTCATCATTTATACATCATGCCAACTTAATTATAATTAAAAAACAAAATTTAAATTTAAATGGTTTTAAATTCAATTCTTTATATTTACTTCATTTTTAATACAATCGGATAATAATTTCCCTATCTTCCAAATTTAAATTTTAAGTAAATTCCAATTGCTAGATTTGCGTTTTCCTACATTTGGGTAACTGAATTGTTGATTAGTTTTATTTATTATCTGAATTTAAAATTAATTTTGAATATGAATATTTACTTCAAATATTTTTAGTTTGAATTATATATATATGATGTTATTTTTTTAACCATTTCTACTTAGGAGGGAAAAGGTAGAGATGAATGTAGGATTTTATGTAAGGGTTGGAATTGTTAAAGAGTTGCATTAAAAATTTAGAGGGTGTGAAATTATAAAATTTTAGGAGTGCGAATTTAGATTATCGATAGAAAATACAAGAAAAATATGAAAAAAATACATAAACAATATAGGAGTTTGAAATTTTCAGGGGATACAACTGTCTCCTCGAGCAGCCCCTCAGCCCATCCCTAGGAAAGGGGAAATTTGGGTATTGGACCCACAATTTAAGGAAGAAGAAAAAGTATTAACCGAGAGCTTTTAATCACATGCTCTAAAGATTGTTGGCATATATATCATGCATTTTTTTTAACAGTCTAGTATATATATGATATTGATGCATGTGGGTATGGTAAATAAAAATATTAAAAATAAAAAAATCAAATTAATATTAGCTTATTATTAAATTTAGAGGTCCTTGAGCAATGGAATGTATATATTCTGATTATATTAAGTGAATACTATGGTGAAAAAAACTGGGTCGTTATGCAGTAGTATTACTCCTCTTAGTTCTTTTATTTTATGTGCATGCTTCAATTTCGAACTCTAATTTCAAAATGATTTTTTTGATTTTATCTAGATTTATTTCGAAACATCTATGTCTAGCATATATTTGGACACGAATATAAGAATATGACCCTCCAAATACACAGAAAAAACCGAACATGTTCATATTGGGAAAATATTATCTATATCCAGCACTTGTATCAAAGTCGAATTAACATAAAAGCCAAGTCATGGAACATAAAAGGAGTTGAACTGTATTAGTAGATTGTGAGAAACATAAACCAGGTGATGATCCAATCTGTATGTGCATGGAATTGCACGATGACATAAGGATGGCAATCAAGAACAAGCATGTCTGGAAATCTACTTCCCGAGTAATCGACGAGCACGTTGGTTTGCACCTCGGACTCGGAAGTTTAGCTCATCCACATCATCCTGGAGACCATTCAGACTTTTGTTTTGCCTGCGATGATCATTAAAGCCATGTTCATGTAATTGTCTAACTGAGGCAAAATGCACCAGAGACCATGACCAGAATCCGAAAATTGAGTGATTTGCTCGTATTTTAGCAATGCAAAAGTTCAACATCTACCTGAATTCGACCCCAAAGGGGGGGGGGGGTACGATATGAGAAAATTAACAAGAAACTAACCTCTCAATTTCAGACCCCATATCAATGGCCATATCCTTCAGCTCTCCCAGTAGATCACTTAAGTCGGAGAGGGCATCGTCTTGCTTTGATTTTTCAAACTGTTACAACAAATCCCAGGAAAAGGATATAAATTACATGTTACAGTTAGTGGAATGTTTCATCCCTTCACTTCATACACTAATGATTTAAATCTTTTTCTTTCAAGAAAAATCGACATTTTTGAACAAACCCGGCAGCACACACCTCAACTTTTTGAAATGCATTTGTAGGCTCTGGGGGCGGTGTTCGAGATTTTGAATGTCCCCGAGGAACAGGATTCAATCCGAGCTTCTCCCTCTGTTCCAAGTGGGCACCCCTTCTTTTAGGTGAATCATCTGTACTCAAGTAAGTTGCACATACGGTTCAGAAAAAACACAACAAATAGACCTATACAGAAACAATTCCGACGTTCTCCAGCAACCTCTACTTGTATGAAATTATGCATTCTGATTTCTTATCACATAGGATGAAAATGAACAGATAGTTCATGGAGGGTATGGAAAGAAAGATGACCTCTTGTTATAACAGGACCAACAATGGGACGAGTCTTCTTTGGCTTCCATGTTTTAGAGAACATACCTCCTAGGCTTCCCAGAAGCTTCTCACCCTGAAATTAGAAAGAACTATCACTCGGACTTGTCCGTTTAATCGCATAAGATCATTCCAGAAGAGGGAAATTAAAAGATTTATCAACTTTTAGAAAGTCAAGAAGCATAAAGGAGCAAATTTTCATGGAATACCAAAGTTAAATATTATGCTAACTGTTTCAAAAACTAGTTTCCTTCCTACATAGAACCCCATGTAAACAGTCTGAAGGCGCACAACTCGTGAATTACATAGCACAAGTATGCAGTCGAGATTATCGATGCTGGATCAAAGCAATGGTCTAGCAACTGATGGTAGGCCGGAGACGTTGCAAGTGGCATTGAAAGTAAGACAGCAGCTTTTACGAACTGTTGTCAGTAGGTTAGGTGAGTGATTTTATGTCTCAAGTCGATTTCTTACAAGGTAGCCTATTGGACAATGGACAAGGTATAAAGGGTTTCCAAGTTCGGAAGTTCTGAATTCACGGCATGTCGGCATCAACATTTAGTAGTATGTTGTCTAGGGGAATACTATCCGCTAGCTCCTATAAAAGTCTAAATTCGATCATCATTGAGGATTTAAATTATAGACGACTCCTTAAGATCATCATGGTAACAACTTGAATAGGCCCAAATATCATCATATTTCAGAAAAGTAGGAAAGAAGAAATCATAAAGTTCATGTTTTTGTATCCTAAGTCTGTTTTTCAAACATCTAGCAGCAAGTATTTATCTCAAAAACGAAAACACATACCCGACTAAGGTCACGATCTATGCCAGCAGCCACACCGTGTGTCCGGGTAATTTTTTCACCCTGCTGATGTAAGGTGGCCAAAGTCTTGATGGAACCTTCTCTCATTTCCTCTGCAATCTTCACACAGTTATCAACAGTCTTTGTAGTCTCCTCAGCCTTGTAGACAGCATAGTTCTCCAATTCTTGCACCGGTTGGTTCTCTAGTCCTCCAGCATCACGGAAATCGTTCTTATACTTGTTCCGTGATGCCAAAGTTTGCCAATACAAAGAAGATGAAGAGTTCACTTTCTCTTCATCATCATCGAACGGATTGGTCCCGAAACTAGAGGAATCCAAGGTTGGCTCAGAAGAAGTTCTTCTGGTAGGTTTAAGGGTTTGGTTGTTGTCCGATTCATCGTCGGAATCAAACGGATTGGTCCGACTCCGAGGAGCAACACGCCCGGGATCAACAGTGTTGTGGTTAGTAGTCTTCAATGGGGATCTAATTAAACCCGACATTCTTTTGATGAGTTACAAAAAACAAAACTACTTGGTCAAGCAGTCGAATTTTATTTAACCTGCAAATCAATCCACCACCATCACAAATTACAACATAGCAGCAAAGAAATATAGATCAAAAGTAACACAATCAAGAACAGCAATAGCTCACAATCAAGAACAACAAGAACTACTTGGGATTTTTCATCACTTTACAAAATACCCAGAGATCAGAAAAGAACAGAAAAAAAGGCACAAGATTCCCTCATTTTCCACGGCAGGCAACCGAACATAGAAGCAACAAAGAAACCCATGAAGCAAATAGCATAAGAAATCCAAAAAGAAAAATCAAACTCATAAAGACAAAAATCATTCATATAATACAAGGAGAAGGGAAGAAAAGAACTGGGTTTTGTTTGGTTAACCTGAAAGTTGGATTTGCTTGAATAAGAACAAACAAGAAAATCAAAACAACACATATGCACAAATTAAGAGGAAAAATGGAAGGAAATACAGAACTGGGGAGTACCTGGAAATTTAACTGCAGAGAAAATCTTGAAAAAATTAAGAGAAAAAAAAAAGTTCAAAAACTAAAAAAAATGTAGAAGAGAAGGCTTTTTTTAGAGAAAAAAAATGAGGAATTTTAAAGAGAGGGAAACGCATCCAAGACCCAGAAATTTGAAACTTGTAAGAAAGTGGGCAAATTGTAATTTAACATATATTGTTTTAATCTTAATTAAAGGTCCTTGGATCCTAGGTCATGGGTCGGGTTTTAGACCGACTCATACCCGACCCGAAAATTTAACACCGCATCTGAATCTGACCCGACATTTGATGATATTTATTTAATTCGAACTCGATCCAAATTTTAGAGAAAGAACATGAACCTAATTTGACATAAATAAAAATTATTTTTTATTGGGTAAACTATATCAGTAGTCACCGAACTATGGTTTCTTTCCTATTTTGGTCACCGAACTATTTTTTTGGAAAAAACATCACTATTGTTATGTTTCCTTCCTATTTTGGTCACCGACTGTTAAAAATTTATTTTCTTTCAATTTTCCATGTCATTTCTTCTCTTTCCTCGTAAGCAATATATGTTATTTTATAATATTTTTATTCAACTAACAGGATGGTGACACGTGTCACTGCCTATTAGTGGAATAAAAGGAATGAAAAATCAAGCCCCTTATGCAGACAGAGAGATTCGACTAATAGACAGTTACACGTGTCACCATCCTATTAGGCAGTTACACGTGTCACCATCTTTCTGGCTGTATAAGAGGTTTGATTTTTCATTCCTTTTATTCCTCTAATAGGCAGTTACACGTGTCACCATCCTGTTAGTTTAAATAAAAATATTATAAAATAGCATATATTGCTTACGAGGAGAGAGAAGAAATGACATGGAAAATTAAAAAAATAAAATAACAGCCGGTGACCAAAATAGGAAGGAAACATAATGTTAGTGATATTTTTGCCAAAAAAATAGTTCAGTGACCAAAATATGAAAGAAACCATAGTTCGGTGACTACTGGTGTAGTTTACCCTTTTTTATTTTAAAATAGAGAATTAATTGAAAAAATTCATATAAAGATAGGGCATTATGATAATTATTTTATTTTTATTAGACGAAATAGAGAGATGATTGGAAAATATATAAAGAGATGAATATTATAGCAATTATCCTTAAATAGTTAGAATAAAATTAAACTATTATTTTGAGTCAAGACGAGTATTTTTAAATCTAAATTTAACCTGGTTTTTTATTAAAAAAAATTCGACCTTATTGAGTCGGATTCAGGTCAAATATCGTCTCAAGGCCTTTTCCATTATAAGCCAACAAAAAAAGTTAATATATATATAAAAATTATTTTATTTAAAATTATATAAGGCTTGAACCCAACAAGTGGTCCCAATGAAAAAGCGGATGATGTTCATCTTAGGAGACTCGAGTTCAAATCGCTTTGTCTGCTGCAAGGTGTATGATATATGCATGGGAGGGCTAAAACGATGAATTGTAGCCAAAAAGATGAAGCTGTTTTATACGTCTTGAATTTCAGTAACTTGTATCGAATTTTCGGATAAGATCTGGGCACTTTTGGGCCTACATGTCTTCTTCAAATACACTCGTATGTCTTTTAGCTTTCCAACGCATATTGAAACGTATCAATCCAACGCCGGGAGCTCAAATTATGTCTGTTTTAGCGAAGACTGTGCGAGCAGAAATTTCTATACAGATTTAAAACGGAAATTATTATTTATTACGAATTTTTAATAATATTTAGATGATTTAGGATTAGTTTTTTATTTATTTATTAATTTTTTAGGTAGATAAAATATGTTTATTTATTTTATTATTATCATCTTTACTTTTCCTAATTTAAGTTGAACTCTTCATTTGTAGCATATTTAATGCTTCATTAATAAAAACAACATCATGAAATTTTGAGTTACAAAAAAACCTTTGGCCATGGATCGTTTTCTTTGCAAGGTTGATAGATTCACCTTGATTATTTTTCGTATTAGAAGTTTTCTTCAGCATAAGTTCTTCAAGTTCATGTGAGGGAGATCATCTTCACATTCTTGATTGCCTAGGCAATTACGTCTAGGAGGGTGGGTTAGAGCCGCTTGAGGTTGCTTGCTTAGATAATCGCGTCTAGAAAGGTGCCGAGGATAAATTATCCTTCAACAACATCTATCTCTCCATCATCTATTCATCGGAGAGATTTTTGCCGTTTTGCAGATGTTTGCTTATTCAATTGCAATTAAGAGGGTGCCAAGAATAAATCTATACAACACCACCATCATCATATTCATCAATCAACTTTCTAGTTTTCTACATCAAGATCATACTTTCTTGCTGATGTGCTGAATATGGAATTTAAGATTTTCTCGTATCATATTAGCGAGTTTGCTAGATTAATTGTGATTTAGAAGATTCCTAGATTTTGAGATAATTATTGGATCATGGCTTCCGTATCAATTGGTATTCAAAACTTTGATTTAGGTGTTTAAAACAATTATTGTTTACTTTTTTTTTAGTAATTGAGAAAAAAGAAAAAAAAAGATCTAATTCTCTATATAGATCCTAGTTTTAATATTTCATTCCTGAAGACATCTCAAGAAACTTGATGGTTGTGATCAACAACTCTTAAGATTCATGACGAATAGTTTTCAACAGGAGGAGAATGGTACATGCATGGGAGGGCTAAAACGATGCATTGTAGCCAAAAAATTGAAGCTGTTTTATACGTCTTGAATTTCAGCCGACTTGTATTGAAATTTAGGATGGGATCCGGATACTTTTGGGTCTACATGTCTTTTTCAAACACATTAGTCTGTCTCTTAGCTTTCCAACGCATCTTAAATCGCATCAATCCGACGTCGGGAGCTCGAGTTATGTCCATTTTAGCAAAGGCTACGAGCAAAATTTTTTATATGGATTTAATACGGGAATTATTATTTATTACGAATTTTTAATAATTTTATTGATTATTTGTACTTAAAATAAATATAGGTCTTTATGAATATATTTAGATGATTTAGGATTAAATTTATTATTTATTTATTAATTTTTAGGTTAGATAAAATATGCCTATTTATTTTATTATTATCTTTACTTTCCTAATTTAAGTTGATATCTTCATTTGTAGCCTAATTAAAGGCATATTTGTTTCATAAATAAAACAAATATCATAAACTTTTGAGTCGTAAAAAAACCTTTGGCCATGAGCCATTTTCTTTGTAAGATTGATAGATTCATTTTGATTATTTTTTGTATTAGAAATCTTTTTCAACATAAGTTTTTCAACTTCTTGTGAGAGAGATCATCTTCACACTCTTGCTTGCCTAGGTAATTGCGTCTAGGAGGGTGGATTAGAGCCGCTTAAGGTTGCTTGCTTAGATAATCACGCCTAAGAGGATGCCAAGGACAAATTATCCTTCAACAACATCTATCTCGCCATCATCCATTCATCAGAGAGATTCATGCAGTTTGCAGGTATTTGCCTATTCAATTGCGATTAGGAGGGTGCCAAGGACAAATCTATCCAACAACACTACCATCATATTCATCAGTCAACTATCTAGTTTTCTACATCAAAATTATACTTTCTTGCCGATGTGCTAAATTTGGAATTTAAGGTTTTCTCGGATCATATTAGTGAGTTTGCTAGATTAATTACGATCTAGAGGATTCCTAAATTTTGAGGTAATTTTTGGATCTCGGCTTACGTGTCAATGTACGTGCATTGTCAAAAGGTTAAATAAGACTATTCAGAAAATATATAAGGCTTACATATATATTTAATACCCGAACTAGACATCTTCATCCAAATTGTTACATAAAGAATTTTTGCTCACAAATTAGTCTTCAAATTATGCACTTTCTACCTAAAAATATTTGCTCACAATTTGGTACCCAAACTTTAATTCTATTTACTATTTTGATGTTTTTACTAACATAGTTAGTCCCAAAACTTACAATTTCCATCAATTTGACCCTAATTTAAAATAATTCAATATATTTAACCTTCATATTTAAAAAACCATCAATTCAATAAACTTATAATATGTAAATAATAAAGACTATGTAATTATAAAAATTTCTATTAACTACCACGTCACCTCGTTTTAATGGAAAGTGACTTTATTGATATCACTTTAATAGTTAAGTGACTATTCAAAAAAATAGTTATGTGACTTTATTCGCAAAATTGAAAGTATGATGGTCAAATTGGAATCACCTTATAATTAGGCGGTCATTTATGTAGTTTATCCAAAAAAAACTTTATTTGGAACAAAATTGTTTAATCCTGGAGCTCAAGATTTGTGAATTAAAGCATCATTCTCAGCAACAGTTATTTTACAATTACACCACAATCCCAATTGGTTTCAATTATCAATATTCTAATTTATTTTTAGATTTACAAAGCTGGCTGCCAAACTTGATGATTCAAGCAATTTATTAGTAATAATTAAAATAAATAAATGTAATAACAGATGAAGTGAAGACAAAGGAGAATTTAACGAGATCTTGGTTTAATTTATTTTTTAAGAATAAATTAAGTGTATATTTGATAAATTATTTGTCCTAAATTGAATATATATATATATATATTTTATGAAATTAATTAAGATTTATTTAATAATAATACTTATTAAATGTGTCGGCCTCCTAAACCTAAAAGCTATATACAAAAAATATCGTATTGATGTTTATCAAATAAATAATGTTTGTATTATATTTTTTCTACTGCATCTGATTTTCATCCAAATGGCAATAAAACAAATCAAAAGTTTGCATAATGTCATGAATTTAAAAAATATAAAAATAATATGTAATATGAATATATAAATGTTTTTTCTTGATACTTGTTTTTAAGGTGCGAGTTTTTTTACAATATTTATTATTATGAACATATTTTTAAAATTTATTTTTTTAATATTTATTATTAGAGACCTAATTTTTCAATATTTGTTATTATAGATTTACTCTTAAAATTTATTTATTTTCATTACTTGTTATTATGGACATGGATTTAAATAGCGGTATGTAACTGCAACAACGACTGTTATCTGGTGGTAGCAACACCATTTGAAACCGCGATACCTGCAACCGTTATATCCACAATAGCGTATGTTATTAAAAACTTTCACAACCAAGATACTCTCAGTGACCGAAATAATATCTATAATGTTCACAACCATGGAAAATGTAACACGGCCATAAACATAACACAACCGCAATTTAAATCTATGATTTAGAGCCATTTTTTAGATTCGCCATTGGCCAGCAAAAACCCATGACCGACCTGAATATAATATATATATATATATATAAGAATTAACAAAAATAATATTTTAAACTTTAAGACATTTATAATAAGACTATGTATACTAAATTAAATAAGATTTATGAAGAATTTTGAAAATCATCTCTTTTTTTGGTGAAAATTCAAATAAAATTTTAATAAAAATGAAATTCCTTCTCTAAATCTTGTCCAAATGCACTATAAAATTATTTATGGCAGTAAAATTACCTTCTATTTGATTACTTAACACATTTTCAAAAATATTACATTATCATGTTTGATTCATCTGACTAAGATGTAAATTTAGTGTTTAATCGACGTAATTCGAGATTACTTAATAATATATATTAATGTTCCGATAAATAACATAATATTCGTTCATGTCTCATGAAGATACGATAAACAAAATATTCAGTATAGTATTGATAGAACTATTATTTTTTAATGTTCATATATAAAAAAATGGATATTCAATCATTCTTTTTTTGTCATTTTTTCCTCTTGATTTTTTTTATTTTTATATATTTTTTATCAACAACGATATTAATTTTATGTTGATAGTTAACTGTTGTCTTTTTTTCTTTCTCCTTCATCTCTTTATATTTTATGTTATTTTATTTTTGTTTAATTTTATCTTCTCTTTCCCCATAAAAATGATGGATACTTGTCTTTTTTTGTGACATTTTTTTTTATTTTTTCTCATGATTATATTTGATGTCACCTTTTAAAATGAGCGGTGAATCTAGAAATTTAAGAAGGAGGTCTAAAATAATTTTTTAAGTGTATACATATATTTGTACTTTTACACATTAAATTAAAGAAATAGGAAAAATTAACACTAAATTAAATTTATTTTCTTAAAAATAAAATGTAATTGCTCTCCCTAAAAAACTGTATGTATCCGTCACTACTCCAAGCGATGTTTATTATGTTTTTGTTAATTTATCCTTGATTTGAACCCTCGTAATAAAGTGATTCAGAAGGCTAAAATCATAATTATTCGAAGCTGGGGACGGCCCATTGTACATCGTTTTCAAAATAACGACTCTAATCGAAGAACGAAACAAATTGAGACGTAATTCAGAATAACTTTCATGATTTTAGGAGAAAGTGAAGAGAAAAGAAAATAAATAGGAAGAAAAAAAAAAGATAATCGAAGATAGAACGAAAGCGATGTTAAAAACTCTAGCTGCTAATGGGGATTTAAAATGATACATTTAAAAAAAAAAATCAAAAATATGTGGGCCCTCTCTTTTAGGCTTAATAGAAAGTAAAAAATTAGGAGTTTAACTCTAGAGTTCTTAAAAATAGCCCAAAACTTTTAAAATTTACAAATTAACCCTAAAAATTTTACAAATTTCAATTTTATCCAAGGATTTTATAACTTAAAATTGATTCTTAATATCAAAATTTATTATTATTAGTAATAGTATAATTAATTATATACCCCGTCTCTTCGTATCGGATTTGATAAGATAACATTTTGCGTTTTCGTTTCCGTTCCCCGTTTCGTATCGTGTTGCGTTCCAGGTAATTATGGCTAAAATCCTAACATAAAGTCATCTCCAACAAGCACCTATCACTTTGAAAAAATACCGCAGGTCAGCTATTTTTACCGTCTTTATCATCAATTTTAAATTCACTCAACTGTTTTAGAATACAAATCAAATTATTATTTGTATCAAATTAAAGTATAACTATTCGAATTTAAATTTAAATTAAACAATATTTTTTATTTGATATCCTTGTCAGTTAAATATTTGAATAAATAAGTCCAATTTTTAATTAGGATTCTTAATTTAGATATCATTCAACACATACACTAATATAAACATAGAGATACCCTCAAAATATCTTCTAAATACATAAAAGAAATTAAAAACTTGAACACATCAGATTCAACACACACTTGAGTCATAACATAAGCCTGCATGCTAAAAAAAGCTACAAACATTTATAAACTGAACAAAAGATGCATTTACCTTTGACAATCCCTTTCCACCCCCTGGTTTTTTTCTGACAATCCCTTTCCACCCCCTGGTTTTTTTCTTTCTTTCTATGTAAAAAAATATTTACACAGCAGACAAAACAATTCAATTTAGACAACAGACTCGGTTCCAGTACGGTAGGCACAACAACTCGAGTAACAACAGCAACAATCGATACAAAATCTCCATGCATTGTCTTTATGTGGCAGTTCTCCTTTTAACTAGTCGCAGCTTGCTTCTTTGCCATGGCGGCGGCATGCTTCTGTCCGGTAAGATGAAATTTGAATACCTTTTGACTATTGCAGACAACGTTGCAGATAGTGCATACTCTAACGGAAGCGGCAGCTGCTCCACCTTCCATAACTTTCCGTTTCTTAGTCTCCAAATCCTCTTTTGATGCTTCGGGCTGTGGTGCCACCGGGAATTGTGCATTAATAGCACCGCAGCTACTATTTGCTGCTGGCTTCTCAAATGGTTTAATTGCTAGATTTGTTGCAGCTGGTGTACCCATGGAAGGATCACGGGTTCCATTCTTTGATTTTTCTAAATTCTCCAGGTTCTTTAGGTGCTTTTTCCCGGACAAGTGTTGTGCATAGGCATCGTTGCTGTTACAATTAATTTGGCAGACATCACACCACGAAGATTGAACGATCTTTGTTGTCTTCTTGCCTTTATTCCAAAAGTTATATAGTCCGATGCTATCAACAGAAATTAGTCCAGCCTGCATGATCACATGTACATAAAAGAATCATATTTAAACCAAACTTACAAAGATAACAAATGGATTAACAAAATAAGTTTCCGATTGGAAAAGTTACGAGAAAGCATTTGTGAGCAGGCAGCAACAGATTTCCTAGTTTAATAATTAATCTTACCTGAGCAGCATGTCTCCTCCCAGAAAGATGTTTAGCAAACACTTCAAAGCTGTTACAAGCAACATTGCATATGGTGCACATTCGAACAGAGTTAACAGCTGCCCCGGAATTTAAAAGCTTTTGCTTCTTCCTCTCCAACTCCCAAGCATTCACCGCACAGGAAGAAGCCCCGGACATCATTGCATTGGAAGATTCCGGGAATATGGAAACAGTGGAACTAATATTTTCTTGCAAGTTCCTTCGATGCTTCTTTCCCGTAATGTGTTTATCATAAACATCTTTTGTATTGCATTCAATGTTGCAAACATCACATCGCATTGATTGAATCAGCCCAGTTTGATTCGGCATGCTTACTGTGGTATTCTCCAAGGACTGATTCAACCCATCGTCGGAATTCAAAGCCACTACCGATGACTGCAAACCCCAACATATAAATGACTAAAAGCCATTCATGTACTCATCATCGAATGACTAAACTATGATCGAGTAAAACACAAATACTTTAGAACATAGAAACAAAATTTCATCTATTCTACTCCAATTTTTCATTTTCCTTGAAACATCCGAAACTAACACCCATGTCGGGCACATTTTCGGATACATCCATATTATATTCTCAAAAAGAGTCTGAGCAACATCACTCCTTCCATTACAAATTAAAACAAATCTTAACATGTAATTAAATCAACTATAGATATTAAGGATAATGAATGAAATGTGACTAACGTATATATCATATAAAATTCCAGAAAGCATCAATTCCACAGCCTATGAATGAATTTCATTTAGGAAAAAAAACCCAATGATGGTAATGAACTTATGATTAAAGCAAATTATAACAAGAACACATCGAAAAATGAAATCCAAGTACCAAACGAAAAACAACAAATTTCCAGTAAAAAATCCAAAATTCACATAAAAAGAAAGGGCGATAAAAACTAACGGTGGCACCATATGTAATCGGATCAGACTGTTGAGTTGTCCAACTGTGAGAAGCCGAATTTGGGTCCTCATAAAACTGAGCGTTCACTTGGAATCCAACATGGGTTAAGGAGAACTGGGGCTGCTGGGCATAGGGGTCTGTCCCCGGAGGGTACAGAAATTGTGGCTGAGAGGGAAGAGTTGGTGGTTGAGGACATGATAATAGAGGATTTGAGGATTGGGGGAAAGAAGATTGTTGCGGTTGCTGCTGCGATTGGTACATTTACGTGAATTTTGAAAGATTACCAATTAGGGTTAGGGTTTAAGCTTTTTTTTTTATAGGATTTTCTCGTTGCTGTCATGGATTTGTGCTTCCTGCAAATCGAATGGCATAGAAGACGAACTTCTTATAGGCACCATTGGAAGTTGGGCCAATGGCCACTGTTCGATTTCCATCTATTTGGGCCACCAGAAGTAGATTTGTTTATAGGTCGGCTCACGGAAATCTTAGAAAAATTATTATATGGTCTCGACGTTATTCATGATACCCTCTATTAAGAAACAATCAATTAATTTTTTATGACATTTTTTAAAGAAGAATTTTTATTTTTTATGTCATGTAAATAAGAATGAAATTGTTACATAAAATTTGATAATAAATGAATTAGTGACATGAAAAAAATTTATTTAGCTGATTTTTAGTAGATGGAGACCAAAGATGAAGTGGTGAGTCAGGTCTATAAAATAATTTCTCGAGATCTTGATATTTAACGAATCTAAATATCTGACCGAACCGAAATTTAATTTGGTTAAAATCAAAATTAAAGGTGTTCGTGATTACAAGACTTCCTTGATTTTTAATTTGTTTTTGTTTTAAATAAATGTATTCATTATTCGATTAAATCAATTATCAGTTCAAAATACAGAGACTCTTCCTTAGTTGGTGCCAAATGCGAGTAAGGTAAGACATATATAGTAGTAATAAGAATTTGGCAACTTGACGGAGTTCAATTTTAATTCCAGGTTTGAAATATGATTTGAATTTAACCGCTTAAGCTAAATCACATCTAATAAGTTTAGATTCAAATCTCAGTATCGCTGATACATGTACGAGAAGGGCGAAACTAATTATTTTGGATAATAAATTGAAACTAAAAGTTAGCCGACTTTTTGAATTAGATCCAGGCATTTCAGACCAAATTTTCTTATGACAAATTGACTGCGTAGAACTTATATTTGATTTTGATATAACAAGAAATTACAAGGACTATTTTGTAAAAAAGGATAAATTTCTAAGTACTCAAAAATTCTCACAAATTGACAAGGATTCGAACTTAAAATAATTTCTAAGTCAAAAACTTAAACCCCCAAATATTTTCTAAGTGTTTATCGTACTCAAAATAGTCAAATTGGTCCAGGAGTATCGATACCCTAGGGCCGTATCGATACGGGTACTAGAATTTCATTTTATACTTGATGGCTATAGGGTACCGATATGCGTGTAGTCGTAACGGTATGCCATTCAAACCTGGGAACCAATTTTGCATACGAGTATCGGTACAGCTTTATGCGTACCGGAACGGGGTTAAAGATTTTTCAAATCTTTTTATTTAATATTCGACCGTTGCCTTGTTAGTTTTATTGGAATCATATCTTTGAAAATCTGTTAATGAGTATCGATACCTCTATAGGCGTATCGATACGGCTTTTTGTGCAAAACTTATCAGGATTCTAGTGAGCAAAACCGGTATCGATACGGTATGGCCCATACTGATACCCTTTGTAAAATAAATACTCCGCATCGATACGGCTTCCCTCGTATGTCACGGGGCTAGAGTTCCAACCAGCCCACCGTGCGGCCTTAGGCGATGTGACTCAAGACAAACGCCTAAGTAAGCCTTTTCAACCCTCTCGGAAGATCAAACTTCCCAAGCATCGACAAACGCAAAGCGTTCTACGCGGAATCGGATCAAAAGAGATGAGCGAAGAAGAACTTCGAAAGAACGCTCAAGAACAAAGAAAGAACACTCAGAACACTCAGAGGATTTAGAGTAAATGTCTTTATTCCTTGGAAACTTGGATACATGAAATGAGGAGGGGAAGGCCTCTATTTATAGTTGAGTTCCCCCTAATCCGACAGTCTATACAAATTTACATCGACGGCTAAGATCAAAGCCTACCAACCACAATGGTACAATCCTGGGAATATTCCCATCTATCTATGGTAACAAATCCTATGTATACAAGGCAAGTTTACATAGGTAAAAGTGGATGGATATGCTTTCTAGAATCTCTCACGGATCGGGCTAAGTCTGGTGGTCTCTTTGGGCCCAAGATCTCTATCTGAACCTCTTGGGAACCCTGGTGTGCATCCCATGGTGCCAATGACTCGGGCCTTGGCTGACGGCCCGTTACAATCTCCCCCACCAAACTTGGCGACGCCCTCGTCGCGCCTCTCGAACAAAGTTGAGATCGATCCTGGAGCTTCCTTCCGCGTACCTTGGCTTGCTCCCAACTCGGAATCTGGCTTGATTGTCCCCCCCATAAGGATCGCTTTCCCCATAAAGAGCACCAGACTCTGACTCGGATGTCCCCCCCATAAGGACTGCTCGCCTTGGCTCGCACCGCCATGCAAAATTTCCCGTCCCAGGTACATCTTGATCGTAGGAACTCTTTCCTACCAGTTCTGACTTGCCCGATCTGGACTCTCCCGATCCTTGTGCACAAACTTGGATACCTTCACGTTAAACACCGAACGAATCTTCAGAACTCTGAATGGTTGCTTCGGCCCGCACCAAGTCTTGGCAACTCCATCTTATGGGTTAAGTTTTCTGCGCCCTACACCCAACAAATCCGGTAAATCAAACTGTAACACACTATCACCGTGTTCAAGACATACCTCACTCCTTTTCCCGACATTTACTCTACACATCAATCCTTCGTCCCTGAAGTTTGATGCCTCATTGCTCCTTGGCAATGCAAATCCCATCGACACTTCTCTCCCATTGAAGTTCGATGCCTCGGCCACCTCGCTCATGGATGGCTCCTCGACGGCCTTCATGGCAACTGCATCGGGCAACTTTCGCCCATCCAAGGTAGTGTCCCCAACTGTCGCCTCCAACTCGATGCCTTCTTGGCTTAGAGCATCTTTGACAAGCTGAATGGCTGTCAGCTTCTTGGTTCCTCGCCCGTTGTCTCGGCACACAGGCACAACGCACCGTTGTCTCGGATCCAAGATGTACACGACGTTGGCAAACGGAATGATAAGAGCTTCAATACGGTCAAGGAAGTTTAGTCCCAAAATAAAATCAAAGTTATCTAACTCGATTACCTCGAAATTCTCCTTGGCCTTCCAATCCCCAATCTGCAACTCGATCTTCCGCACTGTTCCCACAACTGGAACTTCCCTTGAATTCACCGTCTTGATCTTACCGGTTGAGTCCACAACTTTAAGACCAAGCTTCTCGGTAGCCTTCTTGGACATGAACAAATCGCTTGCCCCGGTGTCCACCAAAGCACTCATCGATCGTCCCGCCACGTTGATGTCGACAAACATCAACCCATTATGCTTCTGGCCCTTCCTCGCCTTGACAAAATCCAATATCATCAAGCCAAGCTTCGCAGCCTCATCACTATCGGGCTCGTCCTCCTTGGACTTCTTGACTCGATCAGGGCATTCTCGCGCTAAATGCGGCCCCTTACATCAGTAACACTTTCGATGTACTTTTTCCACCCTCGACTTCCCTCCTTTGATGCTAACGATTGTACCAACTCTACCGGGTTCTCCATCTGACTCGTCGTCCTCCTGAAAAATGGCATCGAGGCGGCCCCTCTTCTTGGGACAGTATTTCACTACGTGTGGACCATCACAATGGTAATACCTTATGGATCCTCGATCCTTCCAATCATCTAGTTTCGCATACCTGTTTGGCTTGGTCGATGGCCTCTCCTTGCCATCATCGCTGCTATCTCCAGACACGTCCTCATCTCTCCCACCAATACCCTTGCCATGGGGCTTGGAAGACTTGGATTCCATGGACTTATAAGCACTATAATCGGTCAAGGACTCCGCAATGGCTAGGGCTTTGGAAAGTTCCTGCACATCCCTCCGCTCTAACTCGGTCCTGGCCCATGGCTTCAATCCATCCATAAACGTAAAAAACGCATCATTCTCACACAAGCCGGGGATAAGGAGTTGTAGCTCACTAAACTCCTGGATGTAATCCGCAATGGATCCATCGTGTCGAAGCCTCCTAAACTTGGTCCTGGCTTCTTTCTCCGTGTTACTCGGGCAAAACTGCTGCTTGAACTTCGCTTGGAACTCCTCCCATGTTCCAACGCCCGTGCCCTCACTATTCTCATCAAGGCACCTACGTCGCCACCATAACAAAGCAACGTTAGTCAAGTAAACAACAACAGTATTTACCTTTTCGGCATCGTCTGTGATGCTCATTGCCCGGAAGTACCGCTCCATGCACCAAATGAAGTTCTCAACATCTTTCGCCGACCGGTTCCCCTTGAACTCTCTTGGCTTCGGAATGTCCTTCATCGGTCTAGGTGTCCTCGTGGTTAACACACCATTTCGCATAGCAGCCTAATAAACCATCACTTTCGCATTCAGATCCACCATTTCCACCCTTAATGCCTTCAGCATGGCTTCGAGAGCATCTCTCTTTCCCTTTGACTGATCACCCTGGTCATCCAGCTCCTCGAGCCGTGTATCCACCACGTCGAGTCGCTCCGCAGAATCCTTCATAGATCCCTCAAGCCTGATGACCCTCTCCTCGAGCGCCGACAACTTGTCCCTCGAGTTTGCTCGACTTCCTTTGTCCGCCTGGGTCTCCACACCCTTCTGGCTCGCAGCAGCATTCTCTCCCTTCTTTGGTGCCATCTCTACTCGATGCTTCGTGCCTCGAACTAGCTCACGTCACTCGAACAAGGCTCTGATACCAACTGTCACGGGGCTAGAGTTCCAACCAGCCCACCGTGCGGCCTTAGGCAATGTGACTCAAGACAAATGCCTAAGTAAGTCTTTTCAACCCTCTCGGAAGATCAAACTTCCCAAGCACCGACAAACGCAATGCGTTCTACGCGGAATCGGATCAAAAGAGATGAGCGAAGAAAAACTTCGAAAGAACGCTCAAGAACAAAGAAAGAACACTCAGAACACTCAGAGGATTTAGAGTAAATGCCTTTATTCCTTGGAAACTTGGATACATGAAATGAGGAGGGGAAAGCCTATATTTATAGTTGAGTTCCCCTTAATCCGACGGTCTATACAAATTTACATCGACAGCTAAGATCAAATCCCACCAACCACAATGGTACAATCCTGGGAATATTCCCATCTATCTATGGTAACAAATCCTATGTATACAAGGCAAGTTTACATAGGTCAAAGTGGATGGATATGCTTTCTAGAATCTCCCACGGATCGGGCTAAGTCTGGTGGTCTCTTTGGGCCCAAGATCTCTATCTGAACCTCTTGGGAACCCTGGTGTGCACCCCGTGGTGCCAATGACTCGGGCCTCGGCTGACGGCCCGTGACACGTATCGATACCCCTTTGTTGCAACGGCTATTTTCTGTATTGGCATGTACCGATACGAGCCTTTGCGTACTTATACCCAATGTTGGCATATAATATTTATTGCAGGAAAAATAAAGCCCAACGGCTATATTTATGATCTCAGCTACCCAAATGGTTGGAAATCAATGATGGGTATAAAAATTAAGTCTCCAAAGCTTCAACAACAACTATTCATCAAGTCTAAAGCATTCAAGCACACATCCAACAATCTTTGAGCATTTTATTGTCATATCTTGTAACTCACTTGAGTGAACTTTATTGTATCCATTTTATTCAAGTTTTGGGGTTAGAGTGAGCCTAGAATTGTGCAAATAACTAACCCTGGGGATTTTCAATTTGCTTCATTTGTATTCTCTTTGTGAGGGTTCTTAAAACTTTGGGGTATAAGTCTTAAGGGAGTTTGTAAGGTTATCTCCTTTGGCCTCAAAAGGAAAGCAAATCTAGTGAATTTGAGAAATCCTTAGTGTGGATAGCTAAGGTAGTGGATGTATACCTTGTTGAGAAGGTTGAACCACTATAAATTATTGTGTCCAAATCTTTTTACATTTTCATTGCTTCCACCAAAATTTTCATTTGCCAATTCACTCCCCTTTTGGCCATTTATCATTGATTGATCATCCCAACAGTCTGTCATTCAGTTACCTTTCCAACAGATCTTAAAACACACCAATCTGATATCAAAACTCAAGATACGTCCATTTTAGCGAAGACTGTACTTGTAGAAAACTGGATACGAATTTAATTTACGGGATTTTGTAAGCATCTTGAAACACATCAATCTGATGTCGAGAACCCAAGATACGTCCATTTTAACGAAGAATGTACATGCAGAAAACTAGATATGAGATTTTGTAAATTCGGCCTAAAATCTCATATATAAAGCTTTTGGACGAATTAGACTTAGCTTTAGGAGCTTTAGGTTAAAGTCATCATTCACCTATAAAGGATGATGCTTTCTTCATTGTTTTTCAGATTCCATTGATTAAAATAAAATTCTCATTGAGTTTGTACTTGCAAGAGGTTTATCTTGTGATTTAGAAGTAAAACAATCTTCAAGTTCTTTGGGATTTTTTTGTTAAGGATCTTCACACTTCGTGTTGCCTAGTCAATTACGATTAGGATGGTCGGTTAGAGTTGTATCGTGAGGTTGCCTAGTTGATTGCGATTAGGAGGTTTCATCGGACATCCATGTATCAATCCATCAAGCCATTTTCATCTTCAAACAACATTCGTTGACGCCGTCTCCATCATTCAAATCTGAAAATTTCAGATTTATTTGCTATCTATTAAATTTATCTTTATTAACCTTTTTCATTGTTTTCTTATTATTCTCCATTGATTCTATCACCATCATCTTTTTTTTTTACTTTTGTTTGCTAATTTCAAATTTTCAAGAAATATCTACCTCTTAATTCTTGAAATTCGAAGAAAACGTCTAAACCATTCTTGATCGAGTATAGTGCATAGGATCTCTCCAATCAACTTTTTTGAAAATTCTACATCCATGACAAGCATTCCTATGGATCGCAATCGTTTCTTGTACTTTAAAAATCTCTTTTGCAAGATGTAGTGTGCATGAGTTTGAAAAATTGGTATTAACATTATAGACAGGTAAAGCTTCAATGCTGGATGAAGTGATTGAGCACTTGAAGTAACTTCAAGCAAAAGTTCAAATGATGAGTATGGGAAGCAACCCTTCCATGATGATGATGCCTGTTTAAAGTCAGATAATGGGTGGCATGGAAGTTAACCATCATGGTCTATGAATGGGCATGGGATTGCTAGACATCAACGCCACCGTGACTTTCAGTGCTTCCCAATCTCTTCCTCCTCTTTTGCACCTTCCACCCCCTTTGCGACAGCTGCATCGCCACCTATGGTTTCTCCAAGAGGAGGAGCAGCAGCAGCTCAAGTGAATCCAAAAGCCAGCTCTAGTGCCCCAATCCCTTTGCCTGAATAATCTTCAACTCTTGATTCAACACCTTCTTGTATTTATCTAACACCACCTTCTTGGCTTTAACATCTTTGTGAACACTACTATTTGTGCAATATCTATCTCTACCTTGTTAACCGCCTCAATCTATAATAAAGTCTCAAAGCTCTTACCTCCCAAGTACTCATAAAATCAATATCTTATCTAACCATCCAGGCATCAACCATATAGTGTCCGATAATATTTTCTGTGAACTAAAACCCACTTTAGAATATTAAAATTGTTTTTCTTCCAATTCCATTAATTGTTAAAAAAGTAAGGGTAAAATACCTAAATCATCACTCAACTTTGCTCTCCGATTTATTTTAGTCACTGAACTTTCAAAACGACCAATTCACTCACCGAATTTTATTTTCTGACCAATTTTGATCACTCTGAATTATTTTATTAATATTTTTGTATGACTTGACATATTTTATTATTATTAAATATAAAAATTAATTTAAAATAAAAATAAATTATATTTTTATTTATTATTAAATACAAAAAATTATAAAAATAAAATCCAAACATCCCAAACTCCAAAACCCCAAATCTCTACCATCCTCACCGGTGTTGATGGTGGCAGCCGCTGCTCGATTTCATCGTCGATCATCTCCTCTCAATCTTCGTTGCTTTGGTTGATTGTCCTTCTATCAAGATGGTTGGACCAGCACCATTTGTAGATATGGTCATATGGGCAAAAACCCAAAGACCTCCTGAGAAAAGATTACAACTTTAACCAGTTTACTCTTTCAATGTTGAGTTGTTACTTAACATTGAAGGATGAAGAGCTGATGCGACAGTGCGAGATTATCAGCTTCAAAGCTTTCGGCCCAGAAGGTCAGCACTGTAACAAGCGAGAGTTCGCCGTTCGTCTCAAGCACCTCCCCACCGATATCGTTGCCCAAGCCGTTGAAGACCGATCTCAGCACATAAATCGTGCTTCTGCCTTGGCTCGTCTCCGCACTCATATTGCTCTCAAAGGTAACATATTTTCCATTTCCCGCTTCTTCATTTTAATATGCTAATTGCATTTTGATTCAGAGTACTGCAGCTTCAAGCATGGGTATGGCGTGGTCAAAGCCACCCAAAATGGGTGGTGACTCCTGCGAAGGTGATGCCAGCGAGGGTGAGAGAGATTTGAAGTTTTAGGTTTGGGATGCTTGAGTTTTATTTTTGTAATTTTTGTATTTAGTAATAAATAAAATATAATTTGTTTTTTTATTTTAAATTAATTTTTATATATCGATCGTTTTAAAAGTTCAGTGACTAAAATAAGTCGGAGAATAAAGTTGAGTGATGATTTAAGTATTTTACTCAAAAAAAAATAAAGATTTGAACTAAAATAGTCATAATAGTATTAGGTGTTTTATTATTATTTTTTAAATAATATAAAGATAATTATAAGGTAGTATCTGTTCATATATATTTTTAATTTTTTTTTGACAAATCATACATTTTAAAATTAAACTCAATCTTTACAAATGAATATTACTCTAAATTAAATTTATAAGATAAAAACATACAAATAGGATACTAAAATACATAAATCATCATATTTAACTAATATAAAATAGTCATGCCGAAAATTTAAATAGAATAATTTCCGAGATTCACTAATTTACTAAGAAGTTAATGATATTTATATTATTTAATTTTATACGAATTCGAATTCTGATATTTTATCTTGAAAACTTAATATCTCTTTACTTAATAAAAAATTTACAACTTCTTTATTAACTACTAATTAGTTAGATTTAAATTAAATTAAATTAAATTAAATTAAATTAAATTAAATTAAAAGAGCTTTTTCTCATAATAAACAAACATTTTAGAATAACTCAGGGACGATGAATCTGAGCGTAGTTCAAATACAATTTTAAAACTGTTGCGTTAAAGAAACGCAGTATATTCTCCAATCACAACCCTTGAAATCTATCATCACTGAAATTAACGGCTCCAACACCAAATGACTCGCCCTTCACTCCCCGGGCTCACTGGATAACAACGAATCAAGTCTGCAAAACCCTAAAAACTCCGTCACATACAACAATTTTCTATAAATAAAAAACGCCCCGCCGCCCCCAAATTGTTGCCTTGTAGAAAAGAGAGGAAAAATTTGAAACCCGGAAATGTCGGACGAGGAGCACCATTTCGAATCTAAGGCCGACGCCGGCGCCTCCAAAAGCTACCCTCAGCAGGCCGGTACCATCCGCAAGAACGGCTACATCGTCATCAAAAACCGTCCCTGCAAGGTTGCCCCTTTTGAATCTCGATTTTTTTTGGTTATATTTGGGAATTTAGGATTTGGATTTGTTTGTGGATTATATTTGAATTTTTGATGTTTCGGAAAATTGAGATCTAAATATTCCGATTGGTATTGAGTTTTGATGTTCGAATTTTATTTATGTATATATGCTATTCTTTTCTGGAGTTGGTTCTAAGTATTTATTGAAGTTTTAAAAGATTTAGGAATTGTATATGAATTTTTGACTGCCGATGAAGTAAAATCAAAATCGAAGTGAAAAAGCGACAAAAAGAACACGTGAATTAGAGTCTATAATATTAAGAAATTAATAGTTTCTAATGAATCTTCTGATTATGTTCAAGCTGATTAAAGTGATAATAGTTATTGGCATGTGATTGGTTAATATTTGATGGGTTGACTGTTGATTTGCATCCTGTTGTTGCTTTATAAATTTGGGTTTATAATGATTTGCAATTTCAGCTAACTTTATTGCTCTTTCACGGTGGCGTGTGCCAGGTTGTGGAAGTTTCCACCTCGAAGACGGGAAACACGGTCATGCTAAGTGTCACTTTGTTGGAATCGATATCTTCACTGCCAAGAAGTTGGAAGATATTGTTCCTTCCTCCCACAACTGTGATGTATGGAATATGACCATAAATTGTTATCTTCTTTTTCTCAATCTCAGTTTTAATGGTTAATTTCCCCTGTGATTGCTTCGATCAAATGATTTTGTTCCTTTTTTACAGGTTCCACATGTGAATCGTACTGACTACCAGTTGATCGACATTTCCGAGGATGGATTTGTAAGTTATTTTGCTTTGCTTCTGCTTGATGTTTGTTTGTGTGTATGTGTGTTCTTAATTAGTTGCATTAACTTCTTTTCAGGTGAGTTTGCTGACTGATAGTGGAGACACTAAGGATGATCTGAGGCTCCCAACTGATGAGAGCTTGTTGGAACAGGTCAATTAACTGCTTTTCTCCCCCTTGTGTTTTTCGATAGATGACTCTGTTCTATTGAGATGTGCATTTGTTGTTTAATTTACTGATATTTGAGTTCTAAGGTTGAACACTTTGTATCATATTATGCTGGTGCAGTATGATTGGACCCCTTTTGGTCACATTGCCTTTGTGTCAATGGGACCCACTGGTATCACGAAAGCTTATGCCCGATAGAGTTTCATTTTTGTTTTGTAGGAGATCTTAATGATTTCAAACCTGTCTTTTGCTTTTTTGTCCTCTTGATGAGGGTAATAGGGATGGACTGGAGGGGTGCTAGGAGGGCAGTCGCACCCCTTGGAAATTCCAACTTCCCATATATTTTAAAAATTTTCTCTGTATTTTATATTGATGTTCTACTCTCACACTATTCGAAATTTCAAATTCTCATATAGTTTTATTAAGTATAAAATCTGCACCTGTCCCTAGGTCATTGAACATCATGATTGAATCCCATATTCTTGTGGGGGAATAGTAGTTGTTTTGACTGGCTTCATTCATTGCATCTCATTTTTGATGTGCTGAAACTGAGATTGGATTTCTATACCATCACGATGATAGTTACATACTTTGGCAACTGCAGATCAAGGATGGGTTTGCCGAGGGGAAAGACCTGGTTGTGTCGGTTATGTCGGCAATGGGGGAGGAACAGATCTGTGCTCTCAAGGACATTGATCCGAAGTAGTTTGAGATTGCAATCTTAAATGGAGTTATTTTTATGAGAGCTTTGCATTTCCAAGCCTTGGGTAGGTATAAATGCTGTTTAAATGGGTGTCTTTTGTTTGGTTTGGATACTGAAAGAAGAGAAGAAAAGAACCACCATTACCAGTTTCCTGTTCTATGTTTAACTGATTTATGTTTCCGAGCCCTTTTCTTTGTTGCTGGTTTTCATCTTTTTTGTGTGTTGATATTTTTCAAATGTTTACTATAAAGTATGCTTATGAATTCATAATAATTTACTTCTGAAGTTAGTATGATTTAGTAAGTGTATTGACGGTAAGTTTTAATGGAAACTACTAACATTGTCAACAACCAATTTGTCAGCAACCAAGTGGTTTTACAAAGAGAATCAAATTAACCCAGTATTTTTGAGTATAATAAGTTGTACATATCAGAAGTTGCTTGGTTTTCCATTCCAAACGAATCGTCTTGATTCTTATAAATGAATACACTTTATGTATGTATATTATGTATCTATGTATATATATGTATGTGGGGTTAGTCTGCAACTGTTGATGATATAGTATTAAATTATAGTTGCATCATAATGGTTTTGAAGGCTGTTGCGACACCGCAATGTTAAAGGGTGTGCGTTCAATAAAGTTAAGTAAAAAAATTTTAAATTATTTGAGTTGGCGCGTCATATTTTACGTCAAATTTTATTTGAGTTCAATTGATTTTTTAGGCTAAAAATCAAATTAAACCAAACCCGAAGCTCAAATTATATTTCATGGTAAAGCACAAACACCTAACCCTAACCCTTCACGCCTTTGAGTCTAATTTAATGAACACCATAAGCCACATTGATGATTATGAAAAAAACAAGAGGAGAAAAACAAGAAAACTTACAAAAATAGTAAACCTACAAGAAATTTTTCTCAAAAGAATATTTAATATTGGACTTTTTTTTTGAGTTTTTAAAGTTTTTTCTGTTTGGTCATAGTAGAATTTAAACAACAACAAAAAACAACGTCGTTTTAACGCAAATCAATCCGACCTTGCCATACAACTTTAGGTATGTGTGGTTTTAGAAGTTTTGGGGAAAATTGTGACTTTAGTCCCATTGCCTTTGACTTCTATTATTTAGGTTCTAAAAATTGCTTATGTAGCATTAAATTGAGCTCTAGATTTTAGTTTCTTTTCTTTCGGGTCGTTGTTTTGCTTAATTTTTTTTTATTAAAGTGACCCAGCATGTTTTTAGTCTTTTAATTAGGTCCTCATTCATATTTTGATTAATAATTAGTCTTCTAGTTTGAATCTTTTTTGATTAGGTCTTTAAATTGGAGTAAACCACTAATCTTGTCCCCCTTTGAGATTAGAGTTATGCAATTAGGTCCTTAATGCGCTTAGTAAGGTTAACAATTTGTTACTTCAATTCAGACAATTATTTCATACATATCTAATTGCACTCAAAACTCTGAGATCGACATCTTCTTAATCCTCCAAAATTTGTGTTAAGTTAGTAAATCACAAGTCTAGACTTGTCATGTATAGTCTTAGATACCAAATTCCTCCCCCCTAATTTATTGTTAAGATCTAACTAACCCTAATAACTTCATAGAAACACCACTAATTTAACAGAAAACAAAGACATGTTGCATATAAAATGTCAGGTACCCAACATGCGAAGATGTTGGGGTTAGGACAAGCGGCATGTTGTGGATGACGACAATGATAACAAGGATGAGGGTTGGGATTCGATGAGAGAAGTTTTGGGTGAAAAAAGGGAGTTTAGATTTTTATGATTGAAGAAGGTAGAAAATAAAGTTTTGAAAGTTTAGGGATTAAATTATAAATCGACAATTTTTGTTAACGTGCTACGTCAACTATCTAATGAAGGTTAGCGCAACCAAAATGTTATAATCCGAAAACATAAGTGGCCATAACGTTTCTCTTTTAAAAATCGGTGACCAAAATCAAACACTAAGAAAACAAAAGTGACCATCTGTGTAATTTACCCTCTTTAAAGCACTAAACCAACGAGGTTGATCCAAATGGTAAGCATCTTGGTATCACTTAAGTGAATACCGAGTTTAAGGCTTTGTGTATGCAGATAATCCTTGCCGGAAGACTCACCCACCAAAATCAATTGTGCGACGCGGGTCGATTTGAATTAATCAAGACAAAATCCTGAAAAATCGAGAGGACAAAAAAAATTGAACTTGGAATTTTACCGCTAAGTGAAAGATTTCCCCCTTTTTATCCTCGTATAAATACATTATTATTTTTTTTTATAATTTATGGTATATTAACAAGAGAAAAACTTCAATACATAGTCTGTGTAAACTTTAGTTTACACAGACCTTTTAGTTTTAGGGGTTAAGGGTTTAGTTTAGGGTTTAGAGTTTAGGGGTTTGGATTGTACGGTTTAGAAATTAAGGGTTGTATTTAGAATTTAGGGTTTAGGGTTTGGGGTTTAGTTGTTTAGGGTTTAGGTTTAATTTTGATTTATAGTAGAAATAGGCAGGCTTGCGAAAATTTATTTTACACAGTCTGTGTATCAAATTTAAACCCTATTAACAAACAAGGGCATTTCTCAATAATCAAATGGTTGGTTAATTAGTAGTATTTCTTTAGTAAAAAAAATAGTAGTATTTCTAAGCTAAACCAAACCAGAAAGCAGGGACGGGGGCCATTAGGACCCAAACGGGCCAGCCCCTTTATAAATATAAAATATATGATAAATTTTGATCTAATAGCATTTAGTTTCGATAAAAAATTAGAATTTAAATTAAGGTTTTTCTATACACATACCTATGAGCTGCATATAAAAACTACTAGATTTCTATCATTAATATTTATTTTACTTTTTGATGGAATCTATTAGAATGCAATTAATTATATTCATAAAAATTAAACACCATTAATTTATGATGTTTAATGTAATTAATAATCATGTAAAAGATTTTTTGATTTTTTGATTTTAGAGTTTAGGAGTTTATGGTTTTATAATTTATGGTTTTATGATTTATGTTTTAGGTTTATGGTTTTAAGGTTTATGGTTTATAGTTTAGTATTTTCGGTTCAATGTTTAGTTGTTAGATTTAGGGTTTTGTAGTTTTTAGGGTTTAGGATTTTAGAGTTTAAAGAGCTACGGTTTATGGTTTAGAGCTTTAAGATTTAGGGTTGAATTACATTAAACACCCTAAATGAATGATGTTTAATTTTTAGCAATGTAATTAATTTCATTATGATAGATTTCATTGAAAAGTACAATAAGTATTAATGATAGAAATCTAGTAGTTCTTATATGCAGCCCTTAGGGTTGTGTACAACAAAACCCTTAAATTAAACAATACAAGATCTTTTTAAATATTTAATCAAGTAAGGGTTGAACTGAAAAAGGTGGGCTCGTACCTTTAAATTTTTTGGTCTAATACTAATTTAGGTCCCTATAAATTTAAATATTAAACAAATTAGGTCTTGTCCCATAAATTCTGAATTTAAATACTTAATAAACACTTGTATTTTTAAAATTTAATATTTTGATCCTTCCCGATGTTAACCGTATCTCAGACTTGAGTTGTTTTGAAGACATAATCCACGCCACTGGTTTCATCGTGTTGGTTAACGTAACAGCTAAAACGAGGGAATTATACGTAAAACTTGACCACAGGTCATGAATAGCTCATAACATTCATAATCTGATGAAGATTGCAGGAAATGTTGACTAAATATTTTTTTTTACCGTTTTTAAAAGATTTTTCTGTTAATTTCTTTGATTACATAATCACTCATTTTTGTCCGGGTTTTAAATATCGTAATAATATTGGTTAGATATAGTGATTTTTATATTAATATGTTAAATAAATATTGTATTATTGCATGTGTTGTGTATGTATGTTATTATTGCGTCTATATATATATATATATGTTAATTTATATGTATTATTAATGGCATTATATTAAATATATGTATAAATGTTCGTATATGTATATATAATTATGTATGTGTTATTATTATGTGTATGTATATACATATTTGTGTATAGCGTATGTTGCATGCTATGGGTATTGATTAATTAATATTGCTATGAGCTATAGTATAATATAAATAAAAATCACAAAATTTAAAACCCAAATATTATTGTCTAGTCTGATTACAAAACCCATAAATAAATACAAGGTCTGATCGGCCCAATCCAATTAACCTAAAAACCCTAGTTTATATTTGATCTAATAACCCTATTACTATCTTTTTTGCAACGGCCCAGAGAGAGTCGTTGGATCAGATCCAGATCCAACGGCCATGATCAAGTCAGGGTACCCCTCCAGCTGGCCGCGTGAAGTCCACGCGCGGGCTGTTAGTCTTTCACGCGTGCGTGCAACACACGCGCGAGACTGTCCGCCTGCCCCGTGCCATGTGCCATCATCAGAGGGCAGCCACGTCACTCTTCAGAACCCATCTGGACCGTCAATCTTCATGCAATCTCAGCCGTTGGATCAGATCTGATCCAACGGCCGAGAATGGATCTGGTCGATTAGAGACTCTCCATCTTCTTCGCCACGTATTCGGCTACCCGCTCCACCCGCTGCCGCCGTACACTTCCCCTCACCGGCCGCACCAACCGGACATGCCAAAAACACCAAAAATGGAGAAAGTCTGATCAAACAGTAAAACCACTTATTTTGCCTAATCTTGTAAGCAACTAAATCAGAAAAAAATGCATATATATATAGAGATGTATTCAACAATTATGTACACACGGATAGATTCAAAATCAATAAAAAACCTTCAAAGGTATCATCTTCCCTTTTTTACATGCATGGCCATTTTCTAAACCATAATAACACAAAAAAAAAAAACAAAAAAGGAAATTGGGAGAAAAGCCTTACCCTCATTGTGGTCGCCTTTCGGTGACAAGTTTCGCGGTTCGCTTTCGAACCGTGCATGGTGAATCGGACGGTGGAGTTAAAATCGGTGTTGTTTTAGAAAAAAAGAGAATGATTTCGGTTTAAAAAACATATAGAAGGGTTCATTTTTTTTTTAAAAAACCAAAAGGTTTTTTAATTTTTAAAACTAGGTTTGAAGGTTTTTTAGACCAGAGAGCGGTGGTTATGTGTTAAGGGCGGTGGCCGAAGTAGCTGGACCACCGCCGGTTTCTGGAAACTAGGGTGGCCGAAGAAGGTTTATGAGTTTCGGTCTGAAAATAATAAAGGCGAGAGGTTTTTTTTATCCTAAACGAATTTTCAAAATGGCCAAAGGCCGATTTTGGGACCGAAAGGGTCTATATATAGACTGGGCTGATTTTTTAAAATGGGTTATTTACTTTTTAGGACCTTTGCCCTTGCCTATTTGCTCTGGTACCCTTCCGCAAGGGAAAATTATTTTAGAGGTCCTCCGTTGTTTTCAAATGTTTTCAATTTCGTCCCCAAATCACACTAAATCAGTTTTTAAATGGGGAAATCACCTATGCAATCCCTCCGCCCTTTCTGTATTTTCAAATCGTCTCTACCGCATGGGTAAATTCCCCAACTGGTCCCTATATGTTTTAACCAGTTTACAATCTAGCCCCGAATATCTTTTTTTTTTCTCTTAAGGAAATATTACAATTTTGGTCCCCCATCTCTTTTTACAGTCTTTTAATTAAGTCCTTTTTTTTATCAAATTAAAGCTATTTTCTTTTGGTTTAATTTCTTTTTAGTCCTTGTCTTTTTTATTCCATTTAATTCCAGCCTTTTTTTGGTTTAATCGTTTATGTATTTGTTTCTTATTTATTATGTTGTACTATATTCTCGTTCATATTTGTAATTTTTTACACGCTATTTATGTTTTTATAATTTGTGTATATCGATATGTTTTTTATTGTATTATATATGTTGTTAATGTTGTTTTCACTTGATCATTATTTTAATGTTGGTATTATATTATGCATTATTATATGTACTCATGTTATGTATACATTAACTATTGTTATATATTAAGTATTATATTTACATGTTACATGTTATGTCACTTGTGTAATTTATATTATATGTATATATTTTACATTATGTTATTTTTGGGTATATTTATGTATATTAAGTATTCTATAGTGTATGTATTACATTTATACATGAATGAGTGTTTCATTTCTATTGTATTTATTTATTTATAGTAGTTTTTATTTAATGCGTTTACATTTTATATTTCATGTTTTCAATTTATCATATTTATACCGTAGTTTTAGGCTTTTATCCCGGTATTCTAGTGGGAGTGTCATCCCGGTCTCCGGGTGTCATCTCTTTTGGTACCGTGGATCGAGGCAAATTTAATATTCGAAACATGTTTTTAGGAATTAATTATTAAATTAAATCAAATTTTTATTTTTCTTTACAAATCGATACGAATCTATTTGGTACCAATTTTGGGCCTAGCGGGGGTGCTAACCCCTCCCCGTGCGTAATCAACTCCCGAACCTAATTTGAATCTCTGGTTTCTGTTTTTGGTGTTCGGTCTACCTAATCCAAGTGACCGGTGGCGACTCCATTTTTTAATATACGAGTTTTCTTAAAATTCTTTTTTTTAAAAATAACTTTTTTAATAAAATTATTATTTTCAAAATTAGTCGCTACAACTTGGCGACTCCGCTGGGTACTAAATTTTGTTTTTAAAAATAAAAAGAGTTAAGTCATAGTTATATTCGTATCGTAATTATTCAGAAATATTTAAATATAGTTTAATTTAATTTTTAATTCCTAAGCCTTGTTTGTTTATCTTTTTTTGGCATTATATAGTAGTTTTAGAACCCTTTAGGAGGAGTGGTTACTTCGCTTTGTGGGGTTTTCACCTCCGTTCAGTGTTGTAATTCGCTTCAGGAATTCGGTCCTTATATTTCATGAGGTTTTCACCTCCGTACGGTATAAGGGTCGCATTCCCTCGAATCGATGTCCGAGCGATAGTTCGAGTAGCATTTACTTTAGAATTCAACCACATATAGTGAGACATAGAGCCTACCTATTAGAGTCATGCCGTGATTCTGTTCGTTTAGCGGTAACCCTGTTTTTTATTTTTATTTTTTGTATTTTTGTTGTTTACATGATTTAATTAATTTGTTTTCTTAATTGACCTTTCATTATTTGATTATTACACTGTGCTGACTTGATTTTTGTTTTCCATCGGTGTTTGTTTTGTTTCATTTTTCTGCATATACATGGCATGCTCATCATACCATAAATGTTGGTTCAAAAAATAGTCCAATTTAGAGAACAGTCGAAAATAAGAGAGAAGTTTGCGATGTCAAGGGCTATAATGCTACAGCATCGGACTGGGTCAAACAAAGACCAATAAAGAGAAAAGAAAATTCAACAAACGGGATGCTTATCGAGCAAGAAGACAACGTAGCTTAGGCACAAGATTTGAAGATTTGATTACACCCGAATCCACTAACGAAGAGATTTTTTTGGCTCACACAAGTAAGCAACATTTCAAAGGCCCCTGGATATATGTATGTCACTATTGTGGACCTTTCGATTAGAAGAAGAAGAAAATCACGAGATCGCCACTCAAACTGAAGATAAAGTCAAAAAATGCAAATCTTCTCCTACTAAGGCAAGACGTCAAGACGACCGTTGTTTGTAAATCATTATGTCAGCTTCTTGAATCTGACATATTCTCATAAACAAGGGTCTTTCTAAGGACTATTCAAGAACCAACACACACATCTGCATTCTTTATCGCATTTATTTTTACCATATTTGTTAATGTTATTTATCAATTTGGGCATTCTTATGACACATATCAAGCATTCATTATTAAAATCATAAAATTAATTGGGGCAATTTCATGACAGAAAGATTGACTTTGGACTACAATCACTCTACGCCAGTACGATATTTATTTGCGAATCAAAGTGATGGAAGATAAAGTGTTTGATCTAGAACAAGGACAAAGAAATCTTGAGGTCCGTTTGGACAGAGCTGAACGGAGTATTATTGATCAGATTGAGCAATCACATGCTGCGATTGTGGCTAAGATAACCGCTTCACTTGAAAAGGGAGACAACAAGGAAGAGGTCTATGGTGACCCAACCAAAGGGCAAAAGGGGGACACGACTCACACAAAAGCAATGAATACTGAAGGAAAAATTTACATTGACACCACTGGGGCATCTGTGTCCCACCCGGTAGAGGCATCCGCAAGTCAACATGTTGATTTAGAGGAGAACCGTGAGAATGAGGTGCCTGACCTGAACATAACGGATAAAATGGAGAAGATTAAAGCTGAGGCAAAAAAGCAAAGCGAGGAGAAATTTCACTCATTGGAGAAAAAAACTTGAAGCCATAAAAGGGAGGAATAAACAAGGAAACGAGGCCGTCGATTTGAGTCTCGTGGAAGATTTGGTTCTCCCACCAAAATTCAAAGCACCTGACTTTAACAAGTACAACGAGACCACTTTCCCCTCGGCACATATTACCATGTATTTTCGAAAAATGACGGCCTTCCTCAAGAACGAGAAGTTACTCATCCATTGTTTTCAGGAAAGTTTGACAGGATTAGCAATTCGTTTGTACATTCAACTCCGTCGAGCTGGCGTTAAGTCATGGAAAGACCTCTCAAAGGCTTTTGTAGACCAATACAAATATGTAACAAATATGATTCCAAGCAGAGTTCTATTGTAAAGTTTGGAATAGAGACCTAACGAGAGTTTTCGCCAGTATGCTCAACGATGGCGAGACTTGGCCGCTCAGGTTCAACCCCCGATTTAGGAAAGAGAAATCACTCCTATGTTTGTGGATACTCTGAATGGAGTATTGTATGATCGCTTGATAGGCCACCCTACTGTCAGCTTCGCAAAATTGGCCATGACTGGTGAGCGCATCGAGGATGCCATTAGAAAGGGAAAGATAAATGATGCCCACAACATAGCTCCACAGAAGGAAGAAGATTCTCATGTTCATATGGTGGGTCCTCGGTCAACCAACCAGCCTCAAGGTCGTTCTCGTAATCAGTCCTCATGGTCTATAAAGCCCAAAGAGGAACTTTAGTCGATTCATATGACCTACACCGAGTTGCTCCCCAGCCTTGTGAAGAAAAAGTTGTTGACCCCAGCCAGTCCAAGCCAAAGGAGCCCCCTACCACGAGGGATACGATGTTAATGCCGTATGTAACTACCACATAGGAAGTACGGGACATACGACAGAGAATTGTGAAGCCTTGAAGAACAAAGTCCAAGGTTTAATTGAGGTCAGTTTGCTAAAATTTTAAGAAGAATATGGTAGAAATAAATTTTAGGGAGATGCTGATTTCCCGATTTAGGGGCTTGTTTGTTGATTCCTAGCATTTTGAATGTTCCTTTTGTAGTAATGCATCGAATCAACTTTGCTATTTTTGCCTGAAAATAGCAAAGATCATTTTGTATGGGGCATGTTTGTAATTTTCATTCTAATTAAAATTGCTTGTTGCTTAACATACAATGGCCTTGAAAGCACGTATATGTATATCGCTTCTTGCCTTTTTAGTTCACTGGATATCAATTGCAATATGTGACATTGATTCTAAGATCAGTTGAATGTTGTGATAACGATGAAATGTGATCTCCCTAACAGACTCTGGTCAGCAATGCAAGACTACTACTCCATTGATGATATTAAGTGATGAAAAGCTCCAAATTTCAACCGAATGAGTTGCTTGAAATTGAAATTCTAAGCGTAGTCTTCTGTGCCCTACCAGATTGTAATTAATGGCTAGAAATATACATATATGAAAAAGGAAAGAAAAAAGAAAAAAGAAGAGAAAAAGAAGAAGGAAAAAAGGAAAAAGAAGAAATGAATTATGAAATAAATAAATCTCGGATCACTCTGATAGAGCCGTGGGATTGACAAATCTAATAAGAAAGTTGTGCTTCACCTGTTCAAGACCCTAACGTTAGAGATTGATCTTTGAAGATACGATTGTAATAATTATTATTATAATAATAATAACACTGTCATACCCGTATTTTGTCCGGGGTTCAAATATATTAAATAAATAAGGCCATAAATAATAATAATAATAATAATAATAATAATAATAATAGATAAATAATACACTATAAATAAATATAAAAACCCAATAAAAATAGTCCTAAAATGTCCAAGTTACAGTTCCAAAGCCCATTTACATTTTAAAGCCCCAAATTCCCTGTACATCAATTTTAAATCCAATACATAGTTTTTTTCCTCCCATCTTCGGTTATACAGCCCAAAGAAACACAATTGAATTTTTCCCGCCCAAATATATGCCTTATCGGGTAAAGAGGCCCAAACAAACACATTTTGTTTGACCCGCCTAAATTGGCCACGTGTCATCTCAGGAATGAACAGTTGCTCTTTCACACGGATTAAACCCTAATGACGTGATCAGGGTCAGACCCTATAAATATGGAGAGAGAAATTTATTCAGAATAATGATTAAAATTAATGAAAACTATTAGTTAATAAATATAATAAATATAATAAAAATAATAAAGAGGAGAGAGGGTGCTCACCTCGGGAAACTAAACTGTTATGGGAACTCGAACCGTCGCCGGGAAGTTGCATGGTCGCCGGAGAAGATAACCGGAACTGCCGCGAACACCGTTCAAAAGTATATCCGTCTTTGATCTGTTAGTTTCCTGCATCAAAACATGTAAATAAGTTAGGTCGAAATCAAAATCACAAAACAATAGTAAAAAATAAATAAGTAAAAGTTCAGAAATCCATTCGGTGGTGGAGCTTTTGTCTTGCGGTGGCCGGAGTTGGTTAGGTCACGGCAGAGTTGAAGATGGTAGTGGGTTCGAGTAGTTTTAGCTGGGTAAAGTGGGTAGATTCTTTCGAATCGGGGTAGATTTTAGGCTTTAGGGTTAAAATAGGTTTTTTGGTAGTTTTAGGGTTTGGAATGGTGGTTGGCTGTGGCTGAAAATCGCCTTGCGACGGCCGACCGCCGTGAGGCAGTTACCGGAGATCAGGCTTCGGTGGCTGGAGTTTGGGTATGGTGGTCGGTGAACGGTTGGGGGTTGGTCGGAGGTGGCGGAATGGATCTAGTGGCTGAGTGTATGGTGGTTGAGGGCGGCGTTCAACCGTGTTCTTTATTTTTGTGAAGAACACGTTGAACCTTCAAGTAGAAATGGCTCATTTTAATCCAAAGTGGTGAGGTTTTCTGGGTTGGGTTGTTTTAGAGTTCAGAGGATTTTCGGGATGAGAGAGAGGCAATGAAAATGTGGGCTGAAGCTAAAATTGGGCTTTTACAGCCTTATAAAACGCTACCATTTTGGCATCGGGTCAAAAGGGGATCCACGTTTTTTCACTCGGGCCGGACCAGGATCTGCGCCCCACTTTCGGATCCCCTTTGGTTTTTCCCATTGTTTTGCAACATTTAAATTTGGTCCCCATTCCCCTTGAATTGATTCCCAAATTTTGTAATTCTCCCATTTTAGACCCTATACCTCGTAAATGTATCCCTTTGGTTTGATTTGTTTCATTTGGGACACTAAACAATTTGTAATTGGGTATTTACATTTTGTAATTTCTTCATTTCAGTCCCCATATTAATAAAAACCAATTTTATGTTTTAATTTGTTTTCAATTTAATTAATTATTTAATTGTTTCATTTAATGCTATTAATTTATATATGTGCATTTTTAAAACTAAGCATATAGTATATTTTGATAGACAATTAAATACACTTAGATTTAATAATTGTTTAGAGCCTTTTAGTTTAGGTTTTCTAATTAGGATTCAATAATTAAACATGATATATCATTGTAGTTAATTAAATATATCTTAAATATATTTTAAAAATTCAAATTTGGATGATGTTCCATTGTTTACAGTAGGGTGTTATCTCAACATGGATTTTGGTAAATATATTTAATATATGTTTACACCTATAATTGGACTTCAACTTAGCTTTATAATTAAAATTAGACAATTAATTAAGATACATTGTAGTTAATTAAATGTATATCAAATAGAATCTTCGAGGTTCAAATCTGGATGGTGTTCCATTGTTTACAATAGGGTGTTATCTCAACCTTGGTCATAAAGGTGTATATTCGATATATATTTTCACTTATAATATGATATAATGAATTGTTAAAGCCTTAATTAGGACTAGAACTTTAATAAATTAGAGAGATTAATTAATTAGGAATATGATTAATTTAAGGGCTTTACATATATGAAAGGTGTTCAAGAAATTGATATTTTCTCATAAAATCCATTAAATTAATTAATATTCATAGTTTTAAATAACTAATTAATTAGAGGATTTTTAGGAATAGTACTTAAAATGAACAAGACAATAAAATATCATTCATTAAAAACCTTTTATGTTGGAAATTCATTTTTTAAATACGAATAGGGGTGCCACCTAACGGGGTACTTTTAATCTCGTATTCGAATAAAATGAATTTCCTTATAAAAGGATATATGCATTCAGAATTTAAATTCAGTTAATAATTATGGAATAAATTAAATTCAAATTATTATTCGAAATACCAAAATGCCACGTAAAATTTAAGTTACCGATAACGGGCATTTGTAGGGGTGCTAATCATTCCCTACACGTAACCAACTCCCGAACCCAATTTTTAAGACATAATCTCTGGTTTGTTTTGCCGGTGTTCGATCTACCTTGAAGTGATCGGTGACGACTCCAAAATGTTTTTCAAGGATAAATAAAGAAAATTTCGATTTAATATGAAAAACCTAAATTTTCAAGATTTAATTAAAAAGGTCCAGAAAACCTAATTTTCCAAAAGATCGATCGTCAGGCTATTTTTACACATCCCGATTTCAAAAATGGTCGCGACAGCTTGTCGACTCCACTAGGGATTTTAAAAAATCGAGAGTCAGGACTAATTAATTTTACGTGGCATTTTGGAATTTTGGATAGTAATTTGAATTTAATTTTTTCTATAATTATTGGATGAATTTTCTGGGAAAATGCAGGTAGCTTTTTCTTGTGTGATATAAATTGTCATTCATGCATAAGCCTTCTACCCGGGCTTTTCACCTTTAAGTGGGAGTGAGGCATGATCTTACGTGAGTTATTCAGCTCTATGATCGGAATTTTGTCCTCCTTCCAGTATACCAACCTTATACACCGTGAGGTTATGCCTCCGCTATAAGGGGCCGTATACTCCCGAATCGATGTCTTACTAGTCCAGTAACGGCAGTTCAGGTACCCAGAGTCTAGATCGAAACCCACATGCTGTAATAGAAACCCACCCCGTTAGAGCCAGACACGGACCTAGGACAGGGTGTTGCTGATTTAAATTCATTTCTCTGGTTATTCTTGTGTGCAAAATAAACTATTCTCTGGTTAATTTTACGCAATATAAATTGTTTTATCGTAATAATTATTTTTTCTTACAATATTAATTCACCATACTGACACAATTTTTGTTTTGTTTTTGTCTTGTGTGGGTGTGTTTTATTCGATAAATGTTACATCACATTGCATTCCTTAGAGGTATCAGTTCGAGAATTAATCGGGTAGGCAGTGGTCACAAGAGTTGAAGGGTCCGATAGACAAGTGAGGGATAATATGTCATTGTGGATTGGATTCGAGAAGATTCAATACAAGAACAAAGATAATATCCGTGGAGGTTAGGTGTCATTAATGCAAAATTGTACTAGAATTTTTTAGCATAATGAGGTTTTGCCAGAGCCAAGTTTAATTCAAGAACCATAGGATGAGGAATATGAAGAGTCATTTCCAGTAATATTCATGGGTTATAATGTTGCTATCAGACAGTCAAATGGATTGATAGTTGTTTAAGGCCGTGACCTGTGTATGAAGCCCGGTATAATTGTTCACTTTTCGGGAGAATAGATGTGACACCAACAATAGAGAAATACGAGGCATTGCTACAATGCTCTTGTGGTCAAAAGGACAAGGTTTGTACAAGGCTCAACAATAGTTCAGGGTTCAAGATAAGGGTAGTGGCAGTTACAGAGATAAACAAGACGCGGTATCTGAAGAACTGTGATAACCAGAGGAAGAATAGATGCTGAATAAATTGAAGGGGTATTCATAACAGATAAATTGAGGGGCATTCAAGGGTTATTGTTGACAACAAAAAACCCAAGGAAGAATAGAAAGCTTTGAATTCAGAGATGATATCCAAGTTTCACAAATGCTAATTTTTTTTAAAATGAAAGCTAAAGAAAGTGGCAGAATCACAAAATGTAGCACAACGTTTGAAGGGCCAGTTCATAAGAAGTACCACGATAAAGGACAAAACACAGAAAATCAAGTTGGGGCAGTAATCCAGGCTATCTAGAAATAGAGTTGTGAAATGTTTAACTTTAGGAGCCAAGTGCGGGGGTCGCTTAGCATATACAGGTTTTTTTCGATGAGATCGGGAGCCTGCAACAACATTCTGATATCGACACCGAGCTAGGACAGATGTTAACTCAGAGACTGAACAAAGTGATAAACCAAAGGAGCTGAAGCTAGTGAACATATTGCCTTTGCTTTGTATTCGACCTTTCAGTTAAATGAGTGTTGTTTTAATGACTAGTTCTTGAAATCGATACCTCGTGAATTCATGCATTATATCATATAAACATTATGTAAATATAAATATTGCATTTTTGTTTAATATATTGCACTTTTGTTATAAATATGGCATTTTATTTTTTTAAAAAGTAGCATTGCATTTTGAGAAGTATATGTAACAAATCTGTTAAGGTTGAACAGTCTCAAAGGTTGTTGAGGGCCATTTGAATCGAATGAAGCAAAAGGCTGATCAGTCCGAGAACGAGATGAGATGCGAGCCACCACTTTGATTGGAATCAGAAAGGTCGAGAAAAGAAATATTCCAGATAAAATTTCAACATGAGTGAACAAGATGGAGACTCATCTCACATAAGAGCTCAGTCTGAAAGGACTCTTCATGCAAAAAAAGAGAGAGTAAACAAAAAGAGAGTAAAAAAAGAGAGTCAAAAAAGAGAAAAAAGAAAAAAGTCAAAAAAGAGAGATGGAAATAAAAAGCCAAATAGAAAGGGTGAGCAAGTTCGGATCAATATAACCGGGGCATTTGTACAGAAACCGGAAGATCCAAATTTGGATTATGATGAGAACAGTGGAATACTTGACTTAGAGGCACTGGTGGATCTTGAAAATGCTAAAATGAAGGAAGCTCAGTGGACATGCATAAAAAGACTGAATGAATTTAAGTTTTGGAGTTTGGCTAAAAGCTTTGTCGGTCAATGGTTTAGTGACAGTCAGAAGACATAATGATCCTAACAGAGACGAGGGGCAGAAGAGTCTTTCTCTAAAGCGATGAATGCCAAGGTCAATTGAAGATTGAAGTTTGCTCACAAAAGGGTTAATTGCAAGAGAAATATAATACAGATACGAGATAAAGAGACTGAAGAGTTCAGCTAGAAAAGGGAGACAATTGTTCCTACTCAATGCCATGTTCAGATTGATGGCTTATTTAGAATCACTTTCAGATAATGGCCATTGAAGTTTTTGGTCTAATCAAGGTTGAGTATTTATGTTTCGAAAGTAAGGAGTTCGGTTCAATCAAAGACTATCAGTTGCTAAAGCAGTTGAGATAAAGAGAAAGGGCAGAATCAACGACATACTTTTATGGGTAACCCACTTCAATTTAGGATCAACTGGAGTCAGAGTAATATTTTGGTATTTATCATTCGACACTGCCTTTCTCGAAGAATATCATAAAATCATATGCTCAAAATGCTCATGTTAGTGGGAAGTTAGAATTCAAACTGGACCCATTCATGTTTCCTGTTTAGATACATTTCAAATTGTTCGAAGCTTCAGAGTATCATCGGAGCCCTATGGATTAAGATTATTCTGAGTTATAACTAAGACATTGAATATTGTTACATTTTCAAGCTGCAAATTTAAAACTTTCTAAAGTGGGAGATTTTGGAAGTAGACACTAAAGATCAACTATTAAGATATGTAATCTTAAAAAGTAGTTCCCTAATTGGAGAATGCAATTGGATTGCTAAGAAAACAAATGCTGAAAATGTCAAGTGAAAAGAGAGAAAGAAGTGAATGAATGCAATGATCAGATTCCCCAGGGTTGTAAGAGGAAAAGGTCAACTGACTCACCAAGTCTATCATGGAAGGTTTCTCGAACAAATGCAAATTTTGAGTGCCCATTTCAGACTCATTTTACCCTTAGGCCGGTGAAGAAGATGTCGAGCCCATCTGCCCATAGTTATGATCCTGATAATATTTGCAAGTTTCACATAGGGCATCAAGATGTGCTACCAAGAAGTGTAGGACCTTAATAGAGGAAATCAGTAAGTAGGCTAGCCAGATATCCAGAATGAACGCTTCCAAGATTGTCTGGAGTTTTGAAGTTTATCTTGTTCATGTCTATGTATCAAGGGGGTATAGCTTGCAAAATTATATCTGAAGTAGTATACGAAATCAACTTTGTTACTTCAAGCCCAAAGATTTATTTTTGTATTGCTTCAGAGGCAATTTTAACATGTAGAGCCATGGTTGCAAATGTTCGACTACTCATGGGGAGGATATGACTGAATATGGGGCAATCATCTTCAGTTGGTATTCAGGAAAAATCACCTATCAGAGGTCATGGTGATGATGGTGAAAAACGTATATCAACCAGTTCAGGGACGTAGCAAGTTTTCCCACGGAGTTTTGGTGGTTCTGTAACATTAAATATGAACTTGATGAAAGCTCAGGAACTTAAAATGTCCAAGGACTTGGAGCATTTGTTCATCCTAAATAATAAAGGTGGGGCAAACTTAATATGACAAGAGACCAATGGAGCATCATTGAGGAATTTGATCATTGAAGAGTTAGAAAATTATATTCAGAAAAACGAGAGCATTGGAACATGAACAAGAATGGGCATGTCTTTGAAATGGTGAAGAAAATAAGAATTGACGATAGAAGCAGAGTGACCAAAATTAACTCAGGTTTGCGTTGGTTAATGGTCAACAGTGAACCGCGGGAGATCTGTCTGCAATTTTAGGACCATTGCAGAGTAATACCTTGAATCATCCCAATCAATTTTGCCCACGTGTAATATCCCAATTTTTGGACTAATAACCAAATTTTAATTTTTGAAAGTTTAGGGGGTTAAAGTGTGAACTTGGAAAAGTTCAGGGACCAAAGTGTAATTTTCAAAAGTTATGTAAGTTAACCCCGTAAATGAATAGTTTACCCCCAAGAGTGGCGTTTCCGTGTTACTCAAATTTTTTGTACGAGGCTTGTATTATTAGAATTTTTGGATCAAATGAAATTGTTAAGCGTGCTCAAGCTAGAGTAGTACAAGGATGTGTGACCTAATGGGAAGGTCCCATATTTAATATTTTTACTGATAAAAAGGATTTATTTTAAGTCAATAATATTCGAAATGGATTTTGGAGATAAGATTTCTAAGAAGAAATGTATCCGATAAAATTCCCCAGTAATTATCAGTATATCGGATCGAGCTAAAATTTTAAAGACAGTTTCAAGAAATTATGGAAAACTCGTAAAATATTATTTTATGAGTATTTTATTACTTTTGGTTGAATTCTAACTATATTTAGTTAGATGGTGATGGAATGGCAATTTTCAAGACTTGTTGTAAATAAAGTCTAGTTGGAGGGCAAATTGGACATTTTCCATGGATGGCATTTTTGAAATATTTTGAAACTTTGAGGGCAAATTTGAAAGATGAAAAACACATGGGTTTGATCATGACCATTGATTTTAATGAGATTAAATCTTAGCCATTATAATAAAAGGGCAAAAGGGTAAATTCACTAATTAAATGAATTTTAAATTCATTTAATTAGACACATGGATTAAATAGGTAAAAGATGATAAAAAAAATCATCTCCATCACCAGCTTCTGTTTGAAAACAAGAAAAACAAAAGTGGGAAGAATTTTTCAAACTTTCAAGCCAAATTTTAAAAGATTCAAGGCTAGCTTCAAGCAAAGTTCATTTAGTTCTAAAAGAGATCGAAAGAGAACCCGTGATAAAAAGACAGATAAGAACCTCGAGTAAGCTTAGCGAGGCATACTATTCATGGCCCAAGTGAGTGCATTTATATGTTTTAAATTGCAATTAGGAAGACTAGCGAATAGTCAACCTTAATTTAAAACAACATTGTCTTATATATATATTGAGCTTCTGCATGTTGCAATAAAGGTAGATTAAATAGAATCTGAAGTATGAATTATTATTCTGAGAAATGATTATGATTTATGTTTGCCATGACCAATTATGTTGAAGTATGAGATATGAAATGTTTATTTATATGATGATCTATGATTACCATGAACATTTATGATGAAGCATGAAACATGAAATGCCTATTTATATGATTAATTATGATGATTTATGATTATTATGAACAATTACGATGAAATATGAATATGAATTTCCTATCTATATAATTGATGATAATTGATTAGTAATGAAAGAAATGCCCAAGTATTGAGTATGAGAGTCCATGGTATAGTTGGCATGCCATAGAGTCCTTAGCAGCTGCACCCTTATGTTTACGTTATCAAACAGATATTGTGACAAAATGATTGTTTCACATACACCTTGGGGACCTACGTCCTTGGTGTGCACCCTGGGGATCTACGCCCACTGTGCCCGAGTGCACTGTCGAGGTGCTTTATGTTTATGGGGAGCAAAGAGCGTCCCCGAGTACGTACTCATCTTTATGTTTACGTTTGACACTACGGTGTCATTGCAAGATGACTCGCGTACCTCGATCTCATATAGCGTACTTTGTGCAATGATAATGAATTATGTCATGTAAATGAATCATTTTACGTATATGAAACATGTCATGAATATGAACTATGCTATGTATATGAAATATGTTAAGTATACGAATCATGCCCCGTATATGAATCATGACATGTATATGAATTATGCCAAGTATATGAATCATGACAAGTACATGAATTATACCCAGTATTCGAAGTATGTCACAGATATAAGAAATATGCTATGCATATGAAGCATGCCATGTATACAAATTATGTTACGTATATAAATTATGTCATGCAAAAGAAATATGCCATGTATGAGAATTATGTTACATAAATGGATCATGCCATGAATATGAATCATGTTACGTATATGAATCATGTCATGTATATGAATCATGTTATGCATATGAATCATGTTAAGTATGTGAACCTTGTTGCTTATGTGAATTATACCATGTATGTGAATTATGCTATGTATACGAAACATACCATGTATATGACTAATTTTATGATGATAGAGCATTGAAATCATGAGTAAGTTAGGAACTTATGAAATATACATGAAAATCTAGAGACTATAGAACCTTTGAAAGAACTATCCTATCTTAAGTAGAGAACTTGATATGATATAATAAAATAAGTATTACTTTACTCTATATTTTTTAAATAAGATTATTGCCTCACTAAGTTCGTACTTAGCGTGTGTTATTTCACACGTAGGTTCTCCCACGTAGAATGGCAAGATGGAGCTATTAAAGTGGAAAAATCAAGTTACATTAGTAATCACGATATGTACATCTTAAATTATGGTTGATGTCTAGTGGGCATGTACATGTATGTATGTGAGTTTTAAAGAAACAACTGTTTTGTAAACTTAAGTTATAATGTGTTTACGTATTATTAAGAATGTAGGGATTTAGAATATGGTTTACAACAAATGATTAAGTTTTATGACATAGTTAAATATAGTTTAACCCTAATCGCGTAGTAATTTTAAAATCAAGAAAGGGTCTAGTCAGGGTACATAATTTTCTCCCTGAATTATATTTTTATTTCGATAACATATTTTTAAATTTTATAAAACAATTCAGGGTTAAAACTAGCTTCTATAGACTGATGTAGTTTTTAATTCAAAACCGTGAAGGGGTTAAACTATAAGACATAGTTTGGTATAAATAAAAAAGTCAAGTCAAGTTTTCTTTAACAACTCTGTAACATCTTTAGTGTATGTTCGGTCTACGAGTATACGTTAAAGGTGTTACACCTCGAGCATTGGGGGTCCTTTGTAAGGGAGGCTATTTCAATTTATTTGTTCATGATGCTTGTTTCTAATACATTTCTCAAACGGCAAACACTTTGTATTCTTTGATATTTCATTCATTCTTTGTTATGGGTTAGTTTTTTGTTCTCCCATACATATATGTATATACCTTCACTAAAATTTTCTTCAAGTCCTTGGATATTGACTGTAAAAGTGACCTTGAATCAAATTCAGAGATCAACTTAAAAAATGTGACTTTCTTCTACCTTATTTAGACCAATGAGAAGACATTAATGAGTGTTCAGGAATCACGGAAAAAACCCAAATACAAATTTTGAGTGAATTGCCTCTCAAGCATTGTTGGCTAAGGTCTTTGAATGAAGCGATAACCCAAAACATCTTCCACCTGAAGACGCTTTTCTTCGAATATATCCAAGTATAGGAGGACATTTGGCATTCCTTCATCTCCCTTCACAAAGAAAGAAAATAAGAAAAATATCATCTGTTGTCCCCTTTGAGCCTGAAGATTTTCTTTCGATTCAACCCAAACCAAGGATCACCCTTACACTGGGGGCAAAAAGGATGAAAGTTCATTTGCAAAAGAAAAGTGTTCAGTTTTGATAATAATGCCTTATGAACCAGGGGCAAAAGAAGCAAAAGTGAATATATCAAGCACAAAAGTCAAAAAGGCAGGATGAATGAAAAAGAATACTCTAAATTCAGTCAAAAAGAAAAAGAAAGAAGAAAGAAGAAGAAATAAAAAGAGAAAAAAGAAGAGAAAGAAAAGAAAACATTGAAAGTTTATTTTCATAAAGTCAATTGCATCAAGCTAAAGCAAAGAAAACACTAAAGTTAAAAAAATGCAAAAGAAAATCAATACATTTATGTGAGATCTTCCATTCAAACAAATCTCTATCTAAAGGAGCAACGAAAGATTAACCTCAAGAAAAGGAAATGAACCCTAAGGTGAAAACCCAGAAATGGGCAGTCTAGAGCGATCTACAAAAAAAGAAGGAAAAGAGAAAGAGAGAAAAAGAAAAGAGCATTTCATCCGAGCATATTCAGATCAGTGCAAAAATGATATTTCACTTGGAAGAAATGATCCTTGGTTTCATTACCCTTAAGTATTTATTTGAGCCTATATATTTTTTCTTTGGCAGTCGTGAACCATAGCCTACATTACAAGCCTCAAAAGACCATTTTGAACATATAAGGGTATTGGAGCAAGATGAGTTTGTCTTCAGAATACATCCCGCTTATCAGGGTTAACCTTTCTTCAAGGACTTCCAGACTTCTAATGATTGATCGAGATCAGAAAAGAGGGAAGGATTGGGCATGGAGAGTTAGTAAGGTGAAGAGTGCCACTTTAAATGGGATAGAATTAGGTATACGAGAAATGTTTCTCTCAGAAGCCTAATGACTTAGAAGGGGTCACATTGGAGTTGATCTTTGCAGTTTGATTCGAAGGCTCTATTGCACTTGATATTCAGGGGCCTAATCTTGATTTTTGTTCTCATGTTTGCCATGACTTATCAAATTATTCCAGTCTTTCAAATCTAGTAAAGTAATATTATGAGCCATTCACTTATCTTTTCAACAAGCATCTTGCAGATAAATTGATTAGATACAAGAAAAGTAAATGATTTTGTGGGTATTATTATGATATACTAATCCTTTAAGTGCAGGCAGAACATGAGGTGGCCTCGATACTTGTTTAATGATGGAAAGTATGACGAGGAAAATACATGGTTCTAAGTGTCAAAAATATCCAAACAAAAGTTGCAAGAAATGACACAAGTAATTCTGGGGCAAAAAGAAAGAACATGAGCCATTTTTGGGAGCAAAGATGCAGCCAGATCAACCAGTTGAGGGTTTTTTCTATTCAAAAGAAAAGAAAGCAAGGCGAATGTGAGCAAAGATAGCAGTTCAAGTCAGGCCTGAGTGGGGCAATGTTGCAAAAAGAACATTACAGAAGAACATCACATGCCAGTAAGCAAGATCTCCAAGCTAGAACAACAGTGAATCATGATCTCCTTTAGAGCTATGAGAAAGAATTTTGTCAAAAAAGCTGAATGGAGATATAGCAAGAGTGGATTTTTAATAAAAGAGTGATCAACGATATTTAAATTAAGAGAAATGTATGGTGAGATGCAGTAAAAATATGTCTATGTGCTTGATCCATGAAGGCAAAGAAGGTTCCATCAGAATGAAACATGAAAAATATTGTTGCAAAAAAAGAGGAAAAAGAAAAAGAAAAAAGAGAAAAACCGAGGTGAAAACCTGAAAGGGCACATTGAGAAAAAAAAATAAGAAAAGAAAATCTAAAGTGAAAACCTAAAAAGGCGCTTTAGAGCAAAAGATGCAGAGATCCTGAATATTGAACCTGAGTGTGGGACAAGTCATGTTGTTGGTAGAAGAAGTTTTAATGAAAGACGAAGCGAAGAACTTTGGAGCTCCCCAACAGATAAAAGTTTGTCCAAGTGATCCTCAATTGACAACATTCATGTATCATATAGTTAGGCATCCATAAGTAGGAGCATGCTAATTCATACATTCAAAGCATTTTTGCATATTTTGGCAGGAAATTGCAGATTCAATCAAGGAAATACGATGATCAATTTATAGCTTCGTGTTTTGGAAAAAAGATCCAAGCAAGAATGAGCAGATATTTCAGGAAAGATCCAGTTAAGAAAGAATAAAGATCTTGAAAAGGTTGATCCAAGCAAGAACGAGCAAAGATCATGGAGGAAATATCCGGTTGAGAACGAACAAAGATCTCGAAGAGAAAGATCCATCAAGAAATGAGAAATCTCAGAGGAGAAAATCTGACAACAAACGAGCATAGATCTTTGAGAAATAGATTTAGCAAAAATTACAGTTGTGTTTGTGAGAAAGCAAATATATTAATGCATGACTTTCTGTTTACAGATATAGATCTCAAGATATTATGCCTACATAGGCGGATTTCAATAAATATCCCGTTTTCAGAGTGAATTTTGGCAAGATATTCTATTTGAAAATACAGATTTTAGCAAGAGGCTCCGTTTGTAGAAGCAGATTTCAACAAATATTTCATTTATAGAAGCAAATTTTAGAAAGACATTCTGTTTGTAGAGGCAGATTTCGACAAAAGATTTCAATTCGTTTAAAGAGGCAGATTTTAGCAAAGATTTTAATCTGTTTGAAGAGGCGGATCCCAGCAAAGATTTTAATCCGTTTGAAGAGGCGGATCTCAGCAAAGATTTCAATCCGTTTACATAGGCGAATTTCAGCAAAGATTCCAATCCGTTTGCAGCGCGGATTTCAGCAAATATTTCAATCTATTTGCAGATGCTGATTTCATCAAAGATTTTCTAATTGTGTGCACAAAAAAGGAAGTGCATTACAATTCTAAATCCTTCGGGTCATCAGTAAGTCTTTTGGGCATGATGTTAAATCCTTCGGGTCATCGGTAAGTCCTTCGGGCATGATGTTAAGTCTTTCGGGCTATCACCTTCGGGAGTGATGTAATTGTTTGCACAATAGAGGAAGTGTATTACAATTCTAAATCCTTCGGGTCATTAGTAAGTCCTTAGGGCATGATGTTAAGTCCTTCGGGTCATCACCTTCGGGAGTGAAGTAATTGTTTGCACAAGAAAGGAAGTGCATTACAATTCTAAATCCTTCGGGTCATCAGTAAGTCCTTCGGGCATGATGTTAAGTCATTCGGGCTGATACCTTCGAAAATGATGAGAACTTTCTGAATGTTATTGCAATAAGGCAGTGGGGCATGATATCAACAGAAATATTAATCCTTTGGGCCCTCGGTTTCAAAAAAAAGAGAAAAAGAAAAAAAGAAAAAGACAAAAAAAGAGAAAAAAGAAAAAGAAAAAAGAGAGAAAAAGAAAAAAGAAAAACAAAAAGGAGAAAAAGAGAAAAGAAAAAGAAAGAAAAAGAAAGAAAAAGAGAAAAAACAAAACAAGAGAACAAAAAAAAAGAAAAGAGAGAGAAAAAAGAAAAAGAAAAAGAAAAAGAAAAAGAAAAAGAAAAAGAAAAAGAAAATGAGAAAAAGAAAAAGAAAAAGATAAGAAAAAATAAGAAGAAAAAAGAAAAATAAAAAAAGAGAGGAAAAAGAGAAAAAAAAGGAAGAGAAAAAGAAAAAGAAGAAGAAGAATAAGAAGAGAAAAACGATTCAAGTTGTCAGATTGAAAAGCAAGATAGACCAACTTCAGGCTCAAACGAGGAAGATTCATAGTTTCAGCGTCTCCTGTTGAAGCACTTGAAATTTTGATGATATACCCAAATTGTGCATTTTTACAATTAATGTTGGAAGATTAATGATAAATTTGACTTTTGCAGGAATAGAAGAAGATTGATCAACAGAGAAAGAGGAGATGAGATCCCGTATGAGCTTCAGATAGAAAGATCAAGATACCTTAGATAGAAAAGCAATGACATCAAAGAACTCAGTGCTTCAAGCAAGAAATTAAAAATATTTCATGATGTTTCAGATTGAATTTGTATTAATTGATGATGTTTCTTTTTTGCAGGATTATTCCCCAGAGGAGAGCAGAATCAACATTTCTAGATCCAGAGTTCTCAATAAGAAGAGCTCAATTAGCAAAGAATTCAGAGTTCATAATAAGAACTCGCCAGCAAAGAATTTAGAGTTCATAATAAGAAGAACTCGCCAGCAAAGAATGAAGAACTCATAATAAAAAGAGTTCGCCCTTTTGAAGAATGATGAAGTTCATAATATGAAGAGCTTGCTTGTTTGACGCCTTTACAGAGAGACAAATCAATGTTTCCATCAAAGAATTTAGAGTTCATAATAAGAAGAACTCGCTTGTTCGACACTTCGACAGAGAAGTGGATGGTTCAATAGAGGAATGAAGAATTTCATAATAAGAAGAACAGCTTCAAGCCTCAAGTGATGAAGAATGTCGAGAACAATTTTAGACCTTGGAAGATGAAGAATTTAATAATAAGAATAACAGCTTCAGATTCCACAGTCCGGCAGAAGTTTTAAGAATTTCATAATCAGAAGAACAACTTCAAGCTTCAGTAGTTTAGAAGATGGCCAGTGATTTTGGACAAAATTCGTATCTTTTCAGTCTTTGCCCACTTTCTGTTCCACAACAACGAGCAAAGAGGGGCAGCTGTCATACCCGTATTTTGTTCGGGGTTTGAATATATTAAATAAATAAGGCCATAAATAATAATAGATAAATAATACACTATAAATAAATATAAAAACCCAATAAAAATAGTCCAAAAAATGTCCAAGTTACAGTTCTAAAGCCCATTTAGATTTAAAGGCCCAAATTCCCTTTACATCAATTTTAAATCCAATACATAGTTTTTTTCCTCCCATCTTCAGTTATACAGCCCAAAGAAATACAATTGAATTTTTCCCGCCCAAATATATGCCTTATCGGGTAAAGAGGCCCATTTGTGTTTGTTTGGCCCACCTAAATTGGCCACGTATCATCTCAGGAATGGACAATTGCTCTTCCACACGGATTAAACCCCAATGACGTCATCAGGGTCAAAACCTATAAATATATAGAGAGATTTTTTGTTAGAATAATGATTACAATTAATGAAAACTATTAGTTAATAAATATAATAAAAATAATAAAGAGGAGAAAGGGTGCTCACCTCGGGAAACCAAACTGTTCTGGGGACTTGAACCGTCGCCAGAAAGTTGCATGGTCGCCGGGGAAGATAACCGAAACCGCCGTAAACGCCGTTCAAAGGTATACCCGTCTTTGATCTTTTAGTTTCATGCATCAAAACATGTAAATAAGTTAGGTCGAAATCAAAATCACAAAACAGTAGTAAAAAATAAATAAGTAAAAGTTCAAAAATCCTTTCGGTGGTGGAGCTTTTGTCTTGCGGTGGCCGGAGTTGGTTAGGTCACGGCGGAGTTGAAGATGGTAGTGGGTTCAGGTAGTTTTAGTTGGGTTAAGTGGGTAGATTCTTTCGAATCGAGGTAGATTTTAGGCTTTAGGGTTAAAATATGTTTTTTGGTAGTTTTAGGGTTTGGAATGGTGGTGGAAATTCATTTTTTAAATATGAATAGGGGTGCCACCTAACGGGGTGCTTTTAATCTCGTATTCGAATAAAATGAATTTCCTTATAAAAGGATATCTGCATTCAGAATTTAAATTCAGTTAATAATTATGGAATAAATTAAATTCAAATTATTATTCGAAATGCCAAAATGCCACGTAAAATTAAAGGTATCGATAACGGGCGTTTGTAGGGGTGCTAATCCTTCCCTACACGTAACCGACTCCCGAACCCAATTTTTAAGACAAAATCTCTGGTTTGTTTTACCGGTGTCCGATTTACCTCGAAGTGATCGGTGACGACTCCAAAATGTTTTTCAAGGATAAATAAAGAAAAAATCGATTTAATATGAAAAAACCTAAATTTTCAAGATTTAATTAAAAATGGGCAGAAAACCCTAATTTTCCAAAAGATCGATCATCAGGCTATTTTTACACATCCCGATTTCAAAAATGGTCACGACAAACACAACAACAAAAACACCCATTTACACTAGAATGATATTCTTAGAATCATATTTTAGCATACTAACAGTTAAACAAGCCCATTTTCTTGGGCGGAGCAAAAAATGAGAATTGAGAAAGAGTAGTCTTCTGGAGCAACGCGGTAATCAAGAGAATAAACCGAGTCATATCAAGGGGATTTTTTGATCGCCACAACATTCAAAGTCTTCATAGACGTAAGCTATGCTTAAAATGATCACCAAAAGGTTGAATCTGAGACGCTCTTACACTTGATATCTAGAGATTCTATTATGTCTTTTTTCCTTATATATATATATTTTGGTTTCAAGGTCCTGTATGTTGATCCAAAAGGGCACCTTTCATTAAAATGTCGATTTACAAACTGACATTTTTTGAGGAAAATGATTTCTTTGTATTGCTTCAGAGACGAATTTCTAAATGCAAGGTTAATGCAAATGATCAACCGGGCATAGACTATGAGGCATTACGTGACAAGAGACAGTAAAACACTTTTTGAGAATAATGGGGGCATCATTGTCCATAAATAAAAAAATAAAAAAAAATAAAAAAAATCTTTTGTACATAAGAGTTTAGATGGACGAGAGAGGGCACTATCTTGATAGAATTTGAAGAAAGTCGAAGGGATTTCTGAAATGAAGAATTAATCTCGACTGAAGTCACTTGACTTGAAAGGTTGAAAGAAGAATGAGCAACATAATTTTGGGGGCAAAGTTTGTTGGAGCACAAAGATGATGAATGATTGTAGTCTCAAGACGAAGCCTACCTAACCAGAAAAATGATAAGACTTAAGAAAAGCTTAAGAAGAATTGCATGCATCTTTGCATTGATATGCATCTCTGCATCATAAAATATGCCCATGCATCATTTTCTTAGAAAAATATTTGTACAGGAAATCAAACATGTAGTCGACTTCAACAAGGACTCCGTGTACCTTTGCACCGATCAAGAAGACACGCGCTTGAGTGTTTCCTGCCTTGATTACTTTGAAAGAGAAAGAGAAGAAAGAAAAAAGAAATGAAGAGAAAAAGGAAAAAAAGAAGAAGAAAAGAAGGAAAAAAGGGAGAGATTATTCGGCAATCTTAAATTAAGATTTCACTATTTCAGTTTTTCTGAGCCATCACCTTTGATGGATTTCTTTTGATGTCAAAACGGATAGAACTGGGGCATCATTTTAAAAGATATTTTTCTTAAAATCGATTTCTTAATGTGATACTTTCATAAGAATGTTTTGCTTAAAACCTGAATTTCTTAATTTGATCCTTTCATAAGGATAATTTCTTCTTTTGGTAGTCTCAAAGCGAGATACCATTTTTATTAAAACTTAGATTTCCCGATTTTATCCTTCTATAAGGATGATTTTCTTAAATCTCCAATTTCTTAATTTTATCCTTTCATAAGGATGTCTTCCTTAAAACTTGAATTTCTCAATTGGACCCTTCTATGAGGGTGGTTTTTTCCCTAAAAAATCAAATTTCTTAATTTTATCAGGGTATTTTCTTAAATCTCTAATTCCTTAATTTTATCCTTCCATAAAGATATTTTTCTTAAAATTCAAATTTTTTTCTTTCATGAGGATATTTGATTGCTTAATTTAGTCCTTTCATGAAGTTTTTTTTCTTAAAATCAAAGTTCTTAATACAATCCTTGCATAGGGATGTCTGCTTGAGACTAATATTTTGTTGCTTGTAGCCCGAAAAATTCGGCCGAGAAAGAGCAAAAAGTTCCAAAAGAACTCATGATTCTGAGACCACAAACAGGAAAGTAGGAAAAAAATGAGTGCTTTTGGTCTTTGCTTTGTTGTCGTTTCACAAGAACAAACAAAAAGAGGCAAATATAATCACTCATTTTTGTCTGGGTTTTAAATATCATAATAATATTGATTAGATATAGTGATTATTATATTAATATGTTAAATAACTATTGTATTATTGCATATGTGTGTATGTATGTTATTATTGCGTCTACATACATACACACATATATATATATATATGTTGATTTATATGTATTTTTAATGGCATTATATTAAATATATGTATAAATGTTCGTATATGTATATATAATTATGTATGCGTTATTATTATGTGTGCGTGCATATGTATGTATATACATATTTGTGTATAGCATATGTTGCATGCTATGGGTATTGGTTAATTAATATTGCTATGGGCTATAGTATAAAATAAATAAAAATCACAAAATTTAAAACCCAAATATTATTGTCCAGTCCGATTACAAAACCAATAAATAAATACAAGGCCTGATCAGCCCAATCCAATTAACCTGAAAACCCTAGTTTATATTTGATCTAATAACCCTAATACTATCTTTTTTTGTAGCGGCCCAGAGAGAGCCGTTGGATCAGATCTAGATCCAACGACCATGATCAAGCCAGGGTACCCCTCCAGCTGGCCGCGTGAAGTCCACGCGCGGGCTATTAGTCACGTGAGACTGCCTGCCTGCCCCGTGCCACGTGTCATTATCAGAGGGCAGCCACATCACTCTTCAGAACCCATCTGGACCGTCAATCTTCATGGAATCTCAGCCGTTGACTCAGATCTGATCCAATGGTCAAGAATGGATATGGTCGATCAGAGACTCTCTATCTTCTCTGCCACGTGTCCGGCTACCCGCTCCACCCGCTGCCCCCGAACTCTTCCCCTCACCGGCCGCACCAACCGGACATGCCAAAAACACCAAAAATGGAGAAAGTTAGATTAAACAGTAAAACCACTTATTTTCTAATCTTGTAAGCAACTAAATCAGGAAAAAAGATGCATATATATAGATATGTATTCAACCATTATGTACATACGGATAGATTTGAAATCAATAAAAAAACCTTCAAAGGTATCATCTTCCATTTTTTACATGCATGTCCATTTTCGAAACCATAATAACAAAAAAAAAACAATAACAAAAAAGGAAATCGGGAGAAAAGCCTTACCCTCACTGTGGTTGTCGTCCGGTAACAAGCTTCGCGGTACGCTTTTGAACCATGCATGGTGAATCGGACGGTGGAGTTAAAAGGGGGGTTGTTTAAGAAAAAAAGAGAATCATTTTGGGTTTAAAAAACATATAGAAGGGCTCGTTTTTTTTAAAAAAAAGGTTTTTTAATTTTTAAAACTGGGTTTAAAGGTTTTTTAGACCGGAGAGCGGTGGTTATGGGTTAAGGGCGGTGGTCCGGCTACGAAAACTAGGGTGGCCGGAGAAGGTTTCTGGGTTTCGGTCTGAAAATAATGAAGGCGAGAGGTTTTTTTTATCCTAAATGAATTTTCAAAATGGCCAAATGCCGATTTTGGGACCGAAAGGGTCTATATATAGAATGGGCTGATTTTTTAATGGGTTATTTACTTTTTAGGACCTCTGCCCGTGCCTATTTGCTCTGGTACCCTTCCACAAGGGAAAATTATTTTAGAGGTCCTCCGTTGTTTTCAAATGTTTTCTATTTCGTCCCCAAATCACACTAAATCAGTTTTTAAATGGGGAAATCACCTATGCAGTCCCTCCGCCCTTTCTGTATTTTCAAATCGTCTCTGCCGCATGGGTAAATTCCCCAACCGGTCCCTATATGTTTTTACCATTTTACAATCTAGCCCTGAATTTCTTTTTTTTTCTCTTAAGGAAAAATTACAATTTTGGTCCCCATCTCTTTTTACAGCCTTTTAATCGAGTCTCCTTTTTTTTTTTATCAAATTAAAGCTGTTTTCTTTTGGTTTAATTTCTTTTTAGTCCCTGACTTTTTTATTCCATTTAATTCCAGCCTTTTTTTGTTTAATCGTTTATGTATTTGTTTCTTATTTATTATGTTGTACTATATTCTTGTTCATATTTGTATTTTGTTACACGCTATTTATGTTTTGTGTATATCGATATGTTTTTTTTTGTATTATATATGTTGTTAATGTTGTTTTCACTTGATCATTATTTTAATGTTGGTATTATATTATGCATTATTATATGTATTCATGTTATGTATATATTAACTATTGTTATATATTAAGTATTATATTTACATGTTACATGTTATGTCATTTGTGTAATTTATATTATATGTATATATTTTACATTATGTTATTTTTGGGTATATTTATGTATATTAAGTATTCTATATTGTATGTATTACATTTATACATGAACGAGTGTTTCATTTCAATTGTATTTATTTATTTGTAGTAGTTTTTATTTAATGCGTTTACATTTTATATTTCATGTTTTCAATTTATCATATTTATACCGTAGTTTTAGGCTTTTTATCCCGGTATTCTACTGGGAGTGTCATCCCGATCTCCGGATGTCATCTCCTTTGGTACCGCGGATCGAGACAAATTTAATATTCGAAACATGTTTTGTAGGAATTAATTATTAAATTAAGTCGAATTTTTATTTTTCTTTACAAATACGATACGAATCTATTTGGTACTAATTTTGGGCGTAGCGGGAGTGCTAACCCTTCCCCGTGCGTAATCAACTCCCGAACCTAATTTGAATCTCTAGTTTCTGTTTTTGGTGTCCGGTCTTCCTAATCCAAGTGACCGGTGGCGACTCTATTTTTTAATATACAAGTTTTCTTAAAATTCTTTTTTTAAACAACTTTTTAATAAAATTATTATTTTCAAAATTAGTCGCTACAACAATCTGTTTGTTTGTGTAGATTACTTGGTGATTTAATTCTTATTTTATTGGTGTTTTTTAAGATATTTTCAGCCTTGAATTTACCCTATATAAAGGATTGAGTATGATCAATAAAGAGTGTGTGTTTTACCTTCCTCTTCAAAGTCTTCAAAGTACTTTATTCTTTATATTGTTTATTTTTTGTGTTGTTGCTTTTCTTTGCGAATCCAATTTTTACATTTGGTATACGAGCCAGGTTAGAAAACAATGACATTCGAGGCCACGTTTGTACAACATACCATTCCTTGTTTTGATGGTCATTACGATCATTGCAGTATGCTGATGGAAAATTTCTTGAGGTCCAAAGAATATTGGCAAGTCGTTAATTCTGGAATAGCAGAACCGATTGAAGGCGTTATGCTTTCGGAGACTCAAAATGCTGAGTTAGAAGGACTGAAGTTGAAAGATCTAAAGGCAAAGAACTATTTTTTCCAAGCCATTGATCGCTCCATATTGAAAACCATTCTTAGCAAAGAAACTTCCCAGCAAATATGGGATTCCATGAAGAGGAAATTTCAAGGATCAAGCAAAGCAAGAAGACAATTACTTCAAACATTTCGTACGAAGTTTGAAACGCTTCGCATGAAATCTGGAGAGTCCGTGTCTGATTTTTTCTCTAGAACAATGGCCATTATCAACAAAATGCGTGTTCATGGAGAGAAAATAAACGACGTGGCAGTGATTGAAAAGATTCTACGATCAATAACTCCAAAATTTAATTATGTGGTATGTTTAATTGTGGAGTCAAAAGATCTTGATGTCCTTTCTATTGACGAATTGCAGGGTTCTTTGCTGATTCATGAACAAAAAATGGCTCAGCAGGAAAAAGAGATAAAGAAAATAATGCTCGTAGAAACTGGCAACAAAAGACTGATGACAATCAAATTCAGGATTCACAAGGGAGAGGAAGAGGACGTGGTGATCATCGATCGTTCAGACCAAAGTCTGCAAACAAATCTAACGTGGAGTGCTATAGATGCCGCAAGTTTGGTCACTATAAATCTGAATGTAGAACTAATATAGTCAAAGGACGTGAAAAATCTCATTTTGCAGAACATGAAGAAGAGGTAGGTATCCTTGTTGATGGTTTGTCATGCCATGGAGGAAACTCACAAGAACATGTGGTACTTGGATACATGTTGCAGCAATCATATGAGTGGAGACAATTCTGCATTCTCCGAGGTGGATGAATCTTTGGAGTTGGTTCACTCTGACATTTGCAGACCGATAAATCCGATTTCAAATGGAGGTAAAAGATATATAATTACCTTCATTGATGATTATACTCAAAAAATATGGGTATATTTTTTGCAGGAAAAATCTGAAGCTCTTGGGGCATTCAAGAATTTTAGAGTGCTCATTGAAAAAGAAGCTAGCACTCGAATTAAAGTTCTTCGAACTGGAGGAGAATACAACTCACGCGAATTTGTAAATTTTTGTGAGTTGCACGGGATCAAGAGACAATTGACAGCAGCTTATACGCCTCAATAAAATGGTGTATGTGAAATAAAAATGCACAATTATGAACATGGTTCGAAGCCTTTTGACAAGGAGTGGAGTTCCTAAGAGTTTCTGGCCTGAGGCAGTAAATTGGAGTATTCATATTTTGAATAGAAGTCCCACGCTTGCTGTTCAAAATATGACACCTGGAGAAGTTTGGAATAGACGAAGACCAGCCATAGATCAATTTCGAATCTTTGGGTGTATTGCATATGCACATGTTCTAGATCAAAAGAGGAGAAAGCTAGATGACAGGAGAAAAATGCATTTTTTTGGTGTTAGTGATCAGTCAAAAGCCTACATGTTATATAATCCTATCACTAAGAAATTATTATTAGTCGTGACGTAGTTTTTGATGAGAACAGATTTAGTACATGGGAAGACAATGAAGTTACACAACAAATTTCAACTAGTTTTGATGCAGATGAAAATGACAAATGGGATCAACTTGTGGAGGTTGAGCAACAATCGGCAGATTTAACTCCCACAAATCCACAAAGCCCGTCGATTGCAACTGTTGACAGTTCACCGAGTGAACAATCTGGTGCAGCAAATAATACACGCCCTCAACGTTTTAGAAAACGACCAGCATGGATGGAGGATTATGAGTTATAAGGAATAAACAACAATAAAGATCTACTCACGTACTTTGCTCTTTTATCAGATTGTGATCTCGTAACTTTTGAAGATGCTGTCAAGGAGTAAATGGCGAAAAACAATGGATGTTGAGATAGCCGCCCTTGAAAGAAACAATACTTGGGAGCTGGCAGAGCTTTCAACAGGTCAAAAACAATTGGCGTAAAGTTGGTATACAAGACCAAGCTAAAAGAAAATAGAGAAGTTGATAAGTATAAGGCGCCCTTAGTTGCTAAAGGCTACAAGCAATAATTCAACATCGATTACAAAGAAGTTTTTGTTCCAGTTGCCAGGCATGACACAATCAGATTGGTGATTGCATTGGCGGCACAAAACTCATGGCCGATTTTCTAATTGGATGTTAAATCCACTTTTTTACATGGTAACTTGGAAGAACATGTATTTATCGATCAACCTCCTGGATATGTGAAAATTGAAAATGAGCATAAGATATATAAATTAAAGAAGACACTTTATGGATTAAAACAAGCTCCGAGAGCTTAGTACAGTGACATAAATACTTATTTTTTTAGAGAGGACTTTTAAAAGTGTCCATATAAGCACACTTTTTATAAAAGTAGGAGATAAAGAAAAGTTACTTATTGTGTGCTTATATGTGGATGCTTTGGTCTTTAGTGGGAATGATAATGCCATATTTGAAGAATTTAAGCAGTCCATGATGCTTGAATTTGACATGAGTGATCTTGACAAAATACATTTTTTCTTGGTTTTGAGATTGTGCAATCTGTTGATGGGATTTTTGTTTCACAAAAAAGTAAGTCCAAAAAATACTAGACAGATTTCAAAATGAAGGAGTGTAATGCTGTGAGCACACCGAGTATGGCATAAAACTCACTAAGGATCATGGAGGAAAGAAGGTCGATATCACACTTTACAAGCAAATTATGGGAAGCCTGATATCATGTATTCTGTGTGTCTTATTAACAGATACATGGAAAATCATAGAAATGCATCTTTTTGCTGTCAAGAGAATCTTACGGTGCTTGCAAGGTTCAAAGGAATTTGATTTGTTCTTCAAGAAGGGAGAAAAGTCTAATTTATTTAGCTTTACTGATAGTGATTATGCTGGAGATATAGACGACAGAAAAAGCACTTCGAGACATGTTTTTATGCTAAGTTTTGAAGATGTTTCATGGTCTTCAAAAAAGCAAGACATTGTCACTTTGTCGATAACGGAAGCAGAATTCGTAGTTGCAACAGCTTGTGCTAGTCAAGCTATTTGGTTGAAAAAAAAATTTGGGAGCTAAACTTCAAGCAAGTAGTGCCTATGACAATTTTTTGTGATAACAACTCTGCTATCATACTCTCCAAAAATTCTGTTCTACATGGAAGAAGCAAACACATAGATGTGCGATTTTACTTCTTAAGAGATCTTACTAAAGAATGAGTTATTGGTTTTATTTATTGTAAGAGTGAAGATCAAGTGGCTGACACTCTAACCAAGCCTTTGAAGCTGCCAGCATTTCAGAAGCTAAGAAAGTTAATGGGTGTTTGCAAATTGAATAATAGCTAAACTGTTAGTTTGCAAACTTCTGATTTAGGAGAGAGATTGTTGACTAAAATTTTCTATTTATTGTTTCTAAAAGATTTTTTTGTTAATTTCTTTCAGGCTTATAGGTTACTTTTGCCTCTATAGTAGTCCCAATTTCTTGTTTTTGCCCATATGGTATTTTCGCATCAATTTGACCCCTGCAGTAGTCGAATTACATCATTGTTTGTCTATTGACTAACGGAAGTTAACGTTGACCGTTACGGTGCTAACATGGCGGTCAACGATGTCGACATGACGTTCCACGTGTGAAGATGATGTGGCAGAGGGCAAAATTGATTTTCTGATCGTGTTTGAGGGCAAAATTGATTTTCTGGTTGAGTACAAGGGTAAAATTAATTTTTTGGCAAAAAATATGAATTCAACATAATATTAAAATGCTAAAATGATATAAAAATTAATAAATCATTTAAAAAATACTTTATTAATATAAGACTATAAATTAAAAAAATAAAAAATCTCAAAATAAATAAAAATTATAAAATTAAAATATGATCAGCTATTAAATTATAAATTATTCAAAAATCAGAAATAAACTCTACACTTTAATACTAATTTCTAAATCTCAAACTATAAACTACAAACCTTAAATCCTAAACCCTAATTGAAAATTTTATCAATCTAAAGTGATTATGAAAGATAAAAGTATGCGTATAAATTTAATTAATCAAGTAAAGGATTTAAATTTTAGGGTTTGAGATTTAGAAATTAGATTTAGAGTGCAGAGTTTAATTTTTTAGTATTAGGGCATAAATAAGGGCGCCAAAAAGGTTACAAGATTTTTGTTCGGTTGAGAGAATCACATTAAGCCTATTTTAGGATTATTTCTCCCTTATATTCTTTTAAGAGAAAGAAAACTAAAATCGTCCAAACCTTTCTTATGAAGGTTTTCATAATTTTTAATACCTTATAAATATTTTCAAATTTTAATTATTAAATAATTTATAATTTATTAGCTTATGATATTTTAATTTTATAATTTTTATTTATTTTTAATAATTTTATTTTATTTTTAGTTATATATTAATAAAATATTTTTAAAATGTTTTATTAATTTTTATGTTATTTTAATATTTTCTTACTCATATTTTTGGCTTAAAAATCAATTTTGCCCTCGAATTCGCTTGAAAAATCAATTTTTCCCCTTTTGCCACTCAGCATCGTAAATTGCATGTCATCACCGTAACGGTCAACGTTGGCTTCTGTCAGTCAAGGAGCAAACGGTGATGCAATTCGACTACTTCAGAGGTCAAATTGATGCAAAAATATCATAGGAGCAAAATCGATAAATTGAAACTACTACAGAGGCAGAAGTAGCCCTTAAGCATTTCTTTAAGGGTAAAACTTTAATACACATGCTTGTGTAATTTTACACAAGCCTGTATATTTACACTATAAAAAACTAAATCCTAAATTCCTAACCCTAAAAAACTAAACCCCTCACTCTAAACTCTGAACCCTAAATTCTAAACGCTAACCTTAAATTCTAAACCTTACAACCTAAACCCCTAAACCTTAAACCCCTAAAATTAAAAAGCACGTGTAAACTAAAGTTTACACGGCCTGTGTATCAAAGTTTTTATCCTTTCTTTAATTATGCAATCTGCTTGTTTGTTTAGATTACTTGGTGATTTAGTTCCTATTTTATTGGTGATTTTTAAGATTTTTTCAGCCTTGAATTTACCCTATATAAAGGGCTGAGTATGATCAATAAACATTGTGTGTTTTACCTTCCTTTTCAAAATCTTCAAAGTACTTTATTCTTTATTTGTTTTTCTTGTGTTGTTCCTTTCCTTTATGAATCCAATATTAACAGGAAAGTGATCGAAAGCCACCATTACATGAATATTATTATGCGTGATTCAACTGTCTACAATGACGGATTTAAAAATATTTTTGAGAGTGGGCACACATAAAATTTTAAAATTTTTAGGGTGGGCATAACTTATAAATATTAAAAAAATCTAAGGACTAACTCATAAAAAATTGAAAAAGTTGAAGTCAAATGAGTGAAGTTTAGAATGACCCACCCTAAGATGCACTTGTATCCACCGCTGACAGTTTGAGATCTTTGTTGATGGAAAAAAAGAAGATGATGGTGGTTGTAGACCCAGTCAATGGTAGCGGAGGAGAATGTAAGAGAAATGTTGATATTTTAGTTTCACTTAATTAGATCACATTTTAGGGAGACGATTATCTCTCTCATAGTTATATTGAGGAGATCTGTCGAGCGTGTCAAGTTTATGCTTTATAGTACATGATGGGTGTGACAGACTATCCTTGTTTGTCAGTAACTAGGGATAACAATCTTCAACGAGTAAGATACATAAAACATGAGCTCGATTGTATTGTCACATCAAAACAAATACTATAACACTATCACACGGAAATCAGTTCTATATATCACCATAACGAACCCAACCAGCGGTTCCAGTAGAAAAGATGATGATATTCATCTTAAAATATTCAAGCGCGAACACTTATGTGTGTAAGGTGCATGAGCATTATCAAAAGGTTAAGAAAAAATATGAACAAATATTGTCATATAATCACACCAAAGTATATATATATATATATATATATATATATATATATATATATATATATATATATATATATTATCATCATAACTTTTTTGGACAATTACCTAGAGGAGGAAGAGGGGAAATTTGCTCCTAATAGTAGGGGTGTTCAAAATTATCCGACCCGACTGACTCGGCCCGATGACCCGAAAGAAAAATACCGGGTAATTCCCGAAAAAATTACCCGACCGGGCCGGGTACCCGACCCAGGAATAATTGGGTCAGGTCTGGGCCGATTTTTCTTGATTACCGGGTACCCTACCCGACTTGTTAACTTTTAATATATATTTTTTACTTTTAAATTATATTTTTATTTTAGGTTCCTTAATATTTGTACCTAAAACTAAATTTAAATCTCTAGATTAGTTCTATGTTTGTATTATATACTTTTAAATTTTAAAATTTTCAACTATATTTTCATTAATTTATTAATACTGAAAGAAAAAAAACAAGATTAATATTTTTAATGTCTTTTTGGTGATAAACTTTAATATATATATATATATATATCAAATATTCTAAAACTAACTTTAAATCACTAATTTTTGTGTTTGGATTATATATTATAAACTTTTAAATTTTATGTATTTAATATGTGTTTTTTTTTAAATTTTAAAATAAAAAAATTATGAATCGAGTACCCGTTACCCGAGCTTTGCGAGTACCCAGTCAAGGACACGGGCCGGCAAATAGGTACCTGAAGGAACGGACACCCCTACTTAATAGTTTCTGAACCCACAACCTAGAGGAGAGAGAAGGGTGTCAACTGAAAGCTTTAATCACTTCCTCCAGAGATTGTTGACATATATCACTATAACTTTGACCTATAGAAATCTGATGGATGCTATTCAATCAACTCATCACCATATAACATAGGGGTATTCACGGTCGATTAATCGTACCAGAATGATTTGTCGGTACGGTTATCAGAATAATTTTTTTTTACATTTTAATGAACCGTTACCATCTAAACGGTTATCGATTTATTCAGTATGATTACTCGGTTAACCATGAACTGTTTTATACTAATATTATAAATAATATATATTTATTACTACTAATTTTAATAGCTTAAAAAATATCACCCAAATAAATTCTTCAATATTTATATTTAAAAAATTTCAAATTTTAAAGTAGTTAAAAATTTTAGAAAAACTATTAATTACACAAATATTAGTAATAATCAATAATTATATTAATTACACAAATATTATAAATAATCACTAATTTATATTAATTACACAAAATTAGTAATAATCAATAATTTATATTAACTACACAAATATTAATAATAATAAATAATTAATAATTTAATATCATTATAAAATTAATTTAAATTTTCTAATCGTTTTTTAGTTAACCGTTTAGCAAAAAATTATAATCATTTTCGTCTCGTTTAGCTGTTAATTCTACCGGTACGGTTACCGTACCATTTTAAACATTTTTTACCAATACAATTATTTAACATTTAATCCAATTTTCTAATTTTTTTTGGGATTATTATGAAGTAGACTTCAACTCATTGAAATTCAAATGTGGATATTATCCGTGAAACGTGGCTGCGTATATATTATTCAGCCGACACTCATAATATCATGTACCACTCGTTCCTTTTCTCGAATTAAAATATTTCATACATATTATTTAAATTTTATTAATAAAATAAAAAATTATTTTGTTATATTATCTAATATAACGCGTTACTCTATCAATTCAAGCTAAAGCTTTATTTTTTGTTGTGTTTGGAAGGCCAAATTAACTTTTTTATTTAAGAAATTCAAAAAACAGCAAAAAATCCCAAAAGTTTGGTATCCAAACCTTGGTTTGTCTACCATTTTAGCCCCCCAAACATTGGTTTGCTTACAACAATAAAAAACGGGGCCTTAGCCATATTCGAAATTGAACTAACATTTTAAAAATTCTGATAATTCTCTGTTTAAAAAAATACTGATAAATTTATTCTAATCGTCCCAACATGAATGATCTAGGGAATTCTAAAATGAGGCGGGCTACGGTAAGGTTAAAATGAAACGCTACATAATTTTTTACTATTTTTGTAAGAATTTGTTTATGACTGGGTAAGAATTTGTGTAATTACATAAATTCTTATAAGCTTTGTAAGAATTTGTGTAGATTTTAAAAATAAAAATTGGTAAAAGGCTGAAATAGTTAACCGGTTACCATAAGTTGAGCCAGTTTTAGATTGGGTGATCTTGGGTAATAAATTGTGTAGTCACACTTTTCCTTACATTTCTTGTAACAAATTATGTATATCCTGTAATAATTTATGTAGCTACTTAAATTCTCATTATTTTTGTAAGAAAAAAGGTCATATTGTAACCCTTTGTGTGGCTACACAAATGCTTACCATAAGTTGAGCTCTTTTTGGATTGGGTGATCCCCGGTAAAAAATTATGTAGTCACTTGTTTCCTTACATTTCTTGTAACAAGGTGTATATTCTGTAATAATTTATGTAGCTACGCAAATTCTCATTATTTTTGTAAGAAAAAAGGTTATCTTGTAGCCCTTTGTGTGGCTACACAAATACTTACTATAAGTTGAGCTACTTTTGAATTGAGTGATTTCGGGTAAGAAATTGTGTAGTTACACTTTTCTTTACATTTCTTGTAACAAATTTTTTATATCTTGTAATAATTTATGTAGCTACGCAAATTCTCATTATTTTTGTAAGAAAAAAGGTTATCTTGTAATCCTTTGTGTGGTTGCGCAAAAGCTTAGCACAAGTTGAGCTAGTTTTGGATTGGGTGATCTCGGGTAATAAATTGTATAGTTACATTTTCCCTTACATTTCATGTAACAAATTATGTATATTCTATAATAATTTATGTAGATACTCAAATTTTTATTATTTTTGTAAGAAAAAAGGTTATCGTGTAACCCTTTGTCTGGCTACACAAATGCTTACCATAAGTTGAGCTCGTTTTGGATTAGGTGATCTCGGGTAAGAAATTGTATAGTTACACTTTTCCTTACATTTATTGTAACAAATTATGTACTTTCTGTAATAATTTATGTAGCTACTCAAATTCTCATTATTGTTGTAAGAAAAAATGTTATCTTCTAGCCCTTTGTATGGCTACACAAATGCTTACCATAGATTCAGCTAGTTTTGGATTGGGTGATCTCCGGTAAGAAATTGTGTAGTCACACATTTCATGTAACAAATTATGTATATCCTGTAATATTTTATGTAGCTACGCAAATTCTCATTGTTTTTGTAAGAAAAAGATTATCTTGTAACCCTTTAGGTTGCTACACAAATGCTTACCATAAGTTGAGCTCGCTTTGGATTGGGTGATCCCGGGTAAGAAATTGTGTAGTCACTCGTTTCCTTACATTTCTTGTAACAAGTTATGTATATTCTGTAATAATTTATATAGCTACTCAAATTCTCATTATTTTTGTAAGAAAAAAAGTTATCTTGTAGCCCTTTGTGTGGCTACACAAATGCTTATCATAAGTTGAGCTAATTTTGGATTAGGTGATCTCGGGTAAGAAATTGTGTAGTTACACTTTTCTTTACATTTCCTGTAACAAATTATGTATATCCTATAATAATTTATGTAGCTATGCAAATTCTCATTATTTTTGTAAGAAAAAAGGTTATCTTGTAATTCTTTGTGTGTCTACACAAATTCTTACCACAAGTTGAGCTAGTTTTGGATTGGGTGATCTCGGGTAATAAATTGTGTAGTTACACTTTTCCTTACATTTCTTGTAACAAATTATGTATATTCTGTAATAATTTATGTAGCTACTCAAAATCTCATTATCTTTGTAAGAAAAAATGTTATCATGTAACCCTTTATGTGGCTACATAAATGTTTACCATAAGTTCAGCTCGTTTTGGATTGGGTGATCCCGGGTAAGAAATTGTTTAGTCACTCGTTTCCTTACATTTCTTGTAACAAGTTATGTATATTCTGTAATAATTTACGTAGCTACGTAAATTCTCATTATTTTTGTAAGAAAAAAAAGGTTATCTTGTAGCCCTTTGTGTGGCTACACAAATGCTTACCATAAGTTGAGCTCGTTTTGGATTGGATGATCTCGGGTAAGAATTTGTGTTGTTACATATTTTCTTACATTTTATGTAAGAAATTATATTTTCTCTAATACTTTATGTAGCTACGCTGATGCTTATGAATTTTATAAGTGTTAATGTTATCGGGTTAGCATTTATGTTATCACATAATTTCTTACGTGGTAAGACGTTGTTTAACTACCGTTTTCTTTACAGTTACGATAATAGTTTATGTAAGCGGCTCGTAAGAAATTATGTACGAACCTAGTACCGATAGAACCAGTCAGCTTCATTTTAGCCTTAATTTAGGCTGCCTCATGGCAGAATCACCTGAATAATCCACATATATCATTTTTTACATTGAATTCCATTAATTTTATTGAACAAGATATATCCAAAATTACAATAAAAGTTTACATTATAGTAAACAAAATCACCTAATCCGGACATATTCTTATAACCATTGAAATAAGAAAACTAACGTCTTGAGATCATAAAATGACCATACAAAGAAAAGGTAAGATACAAACATCACTAAAGATCGATGATGAAAAATAAAACCATCAATGGACAACATAAAAATACATATTACAATAAGACACGTTAACAACACAGTCATTACCACAACTCAATCGCGAACAAAATTTTGTGATTGTGAGCGCGTATCCAAATCCATTTTGAGGGTCCAAAACAAAGAGATCAACAAGATAACCAACAGAGCGTCATCTTGGTCAATTGTGACGAAATCAAATCAAACTTTAATAGAAAATCAAATAAAAAACAGTTAAACAACTAATAAAAAAATGATAAACGTATACAAACACAAAAAAATGTATTAAAAGGTCGACAAAGTTATATATTCAAAAGCACAGGTTCCTGGGTAGAATGTTTGGCGGCCTGGATAACAAAAGCCGAAAGCATATTAAAGTGAGCTTTGGCATTTGGTGTTTGTTATAAGGGCAGTCTTATTAGTCTCGACGGTTGCCCCATTTTCATTTCAATTAGGTTGGCATGGAGAAATTATTAGATGGACTCAGTCTATTACATTATTCTAGTTTCAACCATTTAGGTTAATCTATTTTATTTTAATTTTTAAATAATTTACGTCATCCTAGTCTCAACCATTTAGGTCCATCTATTTTATTTTAATTTTCAAATAATTATCGATTTTATTGGCTGAGACTATGGATGACGTAGTAAATTAGGTCAATCTAATAATTTTTTGTCGACTTGGCTTTCAGCTCCCTCATCCTCGGCTGAATATATTTTTTGATTGATCATCGGTATTGACCCATTAATTGATTAACTCGGGAAGCCCATTATGAGAGTAAATTTCTCTATCCAGTTTTTTTTATTTATAATATCAGAACTAAAATTTTTGATTTTATTTAAAAGAATTTAACGACTTCTCTCACTGGACCAACTAATTTTACACTTTTTAGTCTACGTAGATTAGATTCTCATTGCCGAACCTAAAGATTCCAATATTGATAGTTATTAATATAAAACTGGTACAAGCTGAGTGATACCAACCCATTTAAGAATTTATGAACATTGAACAATGAGTCAATGAGACTCTAGCATAGTCGGCAAAGATTCTAATAATGTATTGGAGAAGGTGTGTCCTCAGTTTTAATAATGTTTCTTCAATTGATTGTAAGTCTTGTCATTTAGTCAAACATCATCGAATTTATTTTTTAAATTAATTCATTACGATATTCGGGGACTTTATTTTTTTAAATTGGATTCTTTATTTTATTATGTTTGTGGATGATTTTTTCCTGACTGAAATTAAGGCTTAATACAATGTTACGCTGGTATTTTACGAAGTGATATATTTTCTGCTTAGTTTTTGTAAAGGTAAGTGTCAATGCACTCTTTTGAAACCTACTTTATCTTATTGCCAACTTTGTTCTTAAGACTATTTACATTCCGAAGGCAATGAAAGCAGCTTTATTTGATCCTAGTTGGTATGAAACTTTGCTGATTGTTGAGGATACCGTACTTGGATTCTACCTAGTGTCTTCGATACTCGTCGCCAAATCAATTGTATATCTTTTGTGAGTGTTAAAGTTTGGCATTGTTCTCTTGTCCTTGGTGGCCACTGCAACCTGCTTCTCTTCCCTCCGCTTGAATGTGTGGTGGCTCTTCTCATTGCTTCTATGTTCCGAGCTTGTAAGGTGCCTTGACTTGTGTTGTTTAGGACTTTTGTTCTGTCTGTCTTATTTTTTCTGGGCTTTTATAGCATTGTTTGTATAAATTTTCTCTACTAATAAATAATGTTTATCTTTGAAAAAAAAACTGTCCCGATGATAATCATACATTATATTATCATGGGATGATAATCATACCTTGTAGTGAAAGACAATGCTTAAATTTATGGATTTTTAATAGTGATAAGTAGGGACGGAGCTATTAAAGGGTGGGGAGGGGGCCCAAAAAATTTATTTTTTCACTTTGGTCCTCTTATATAAATTATTTTAAAAATTGTTTTATTTTTAAATTTGCCCCTTCACTTTCAAAAATTTATGTTTTGCCCCCTTAACCCCAAATCCTGACTCCGTCCCTGGTGATAAGTGTGCATGCAGCAACAAAACATGGTTTGTTGCTCAGGGGGAATGATAATTTTTGCCGCTTGAAGAAAAATTATAATTGTATGGTTCATCAATTTTCAAAGTTTCAAAATAATTTTTATATCCTAAAAATTGGAGAGCATTATAAATTCAAAAATATTTTTGATTTCTCAATTTGTTTACATGAATTGGAGGGAAATTTAAAAGAAAAGTAAAAAAAAGTAAAAAAAAAATGATTGATTACTGCAATATTATCAAAAAATACTTGGATATTATTTTTTTGACAAATCATAATTCTAATGATCTAAAGAAATATAAGGGAACAAAAATTAACAGTTTGGCCAACCGACAAATGTGCTTGCTTAGAAATACTTAGATATTATTGAATATATCTAAATTAATTTTACTATATACTTAAAACATTATCGCTATATATATACATACATAAATTATAACCAACTTTATAACAATTTAGATATTTCAATATATTTACATAATGTGTACTTGAACCGGGTCTATAACAGGTTTAAAAATAGATAAAGTTAAGTGGTGCACGTGCAGCCACCACTGACAAAAACCAGCACGTGCTAATTGAGCCCACTCACTTGAGTCCACACAACAACTAGATGTGTAAATGAACACATCGTTCGATAAACTATTCGTGAATCGTTTGTATAATGTTCGTTTATTAAGTTAAATAAATAAGTATGAACAAAAATTTTATGTTCATTTAATAAACAAACGAACACAAACAAAGGTGTGTTCGGTTCATCTATGTTCACGAACAAGCTTGTTTATCGACTCGTTTATCAGGTTCTTCGTTTCCTTTTATTTTTTTACATTTTAAATAGGGTAAACTACTCATGTGACCACTGAACTATTTGGGCGTACCTATTTTGACCATCGAACTAGGTAACTCGTAAACCTGACAAACATGACACGAAGCCTGAGACCCAAACCGATTTACCCGATCTGATACCCGATTTGGACCCGAACATAATAGTTTAAATTTGATCCGAACCCGAACCCAAACCGAATAGAACCTAACCAAACCCAACCCGATTTTTAGCTGAACCGAAGATCAACCCGAATCGAAAGTAATCGAAACTGAAATGAACCAAAACTGAAAATAACTTGAACCGAAAGCTAACCCGAACCGAAAGCAATCTGAACCGAAAATCAACTCGAACAAAAAAAACTCAAATTTAATTTTTTGAAATCTGATCTAAACCAAATATCAACTCGATTTTGACCCGATAACTGAGTCAAAGTGAACGTATAATTTTAGTAATATGATAAATAGTAAATATGTATGTTTTATTCTTATTTATATCTTTTCTCCTTTAAAAGATCATCTTCATGTCGAATTTGATAGTATTTCATATTAAGTATTATAAAATAAAGTTACTCAATAATTACTACCAAAAAAATGTATTAATGTGATTAACTTTAATTTATATCTCTTAGACGGTAGATTATAGTTTACTTTAAAAGAAAAGAAATATCATTTTTACGAACACAAATTAACATGAAACTTAAGTCTCAAATAAAGAATTATCTTTCAAAAGTGATATTACACCATTATGTCTATTTTTAACAAAAATAACGTTAAAATTTATTATTAAAAAATAAATTAGAAATATTTCAAAAAAATAAATTAGAAAACATTATTTTTATCTCATCAACAAGGATTGAGTGTATTGACAAGGTACATTGTACTTTCAAAGAGAGAATCTAAATTCTAACATTGGAGCGACATTATTGATAAGGAAACCACGAATTCCAACCATAGACCATAAAATGGATGTAAACTATACAAAAAAACTAAACTCCCTTTTATTCCGATTGACCGTCCAGAATCTAACCATGATCGCAACTTAAAATATGTAAGCTAATACAAACTAATCAGAAACTAAGGAAAATAATCCAAATAAGATTAAAATCACTTGTGTGGACAGATATCGAAAAAACCATCTTGAACTGTAATGGAATCCAAACATAACTAGACAATAATCTCGTGAACATAAGGTGTTTTTTTCTTTGGTCAAAAACTTGTACTCCATAAGGTGTTAAACGTGATGATTAACAAACTAAATAATATTAATATTTGCTACAAACCAAGTTAAAAAATCAATAAAGACTACCCTTACATATCAAACTCAATTATATTAAGTTTTTCTTTACATAAAACTTAAAAAATCAGTAAAGTAATCTCAAAATAAACATAAATAATGTATGAATCAATTGTTGGATTTTGTTGCAGTCCAATCTACATTAGAGCCAAGAAACTCGTCATCTTCCGTAGCTACATAAACAATAACAAGAAATTATTATTTTGTTTGCTAGTGAAATAAGAAATTAAGCAAATATATTATCAAAAATTAAGCAAATGTATTTTTTTTTAAGTTAAAGTAAGAAAATGCAATAGACTAGTAGTGCAAGAAGATTGTGTAATAAACAAGATTTCCTATAGGAAATTAAAAACAAATTTAAGAGGTAATAAAATAACTTACATTCATAACCGAACAACCAACTACGAGTTGTTATCAAAGCCTCCACATTTTCAGGGATATAAGAACTTTTCCACTTATTCAAAATTTGACCTCCAATGCTAAAAATTGATTCTGAAGCAACAGTGGTGAGGGGCATAGTAAAAATATCTCTAGCAAGATAAGAAAGCCTTTCATACCGCTGTTCATTTTGTTTCCAAAAATTAAGGATGTCAAGTTCTGTTTTCCTATCCATTTTAGGATCTTCTAAGTAAACATCCAAATGTGTCTTTGAATACTCCAAAAGCATGGTCTCCTCCTTGTCATAGTCCTAGAAAAATATAAAAGATGGAATAGAAAATAAACAGGTAAATAAAAAAATAGAAACCCAAAAAATATGGAAATAATAAATTATTAAAAAATATTAAAATTACTGCAAAAAGATCGAATTTGCACTTATGGTTTCCACATGAGCTCTCGGTATTAGAGTTTGAGCTTCATTCTAATGATGCTTCATGTAGGGCATGCATTTCAGGATCATACTCTTTAAGAAGCTTTACTAGCTTAGCTTTGGCATCACGAATCTTTATAACAACTTATGTTTCATCCTCAAATAATTTTTCGTAACAATATTTGAGAAAAGATATCTTAAAACGAGGATCAATAATTACCGCAAAGGCAAATAATGCCCCATAGTCATCCTCACTCGAGTTGAACCAATACTTATCAAATTTTTTTTTTCATTTGAATTGCCATTGTTTTTAAAATCACATCATTGCTTTTTGTCCACTCTTGCGAAAGCATAAAAATTTTCCAAACATTCCCAAAGTATAAATTTGTAGTAGGATAATCACTTCTTGAAAATAATCCAGTTATATCAAAATATGGTTCTAAAATATCTCAAATTTTCTCAAGCATTTCCCACTCTTTTGTGTTTGGACAATGATGAAAAGAATAATCTAAAACAACCATTTGCTTAAAAGCTTCACGATATAGAATAGCCCTATCAAGCATCATATATGTAGAGTTTCATCTTGTAGGAACGGCAAGCCACAACACTTTAGTTTCTTCTACCTTAGCTAACTTCATACTACGTCGAAAATTATTTTTTTCTTGATTTTGATCATTTAATGTACTTCACACATTCTTTGATCTTGACAACAATATGTTCAATGACCTTAAGTCCATCTTTAACAATTAGATTCAATACATGTGTAGCACACCGAATATGAAAATAAGCCTCTTTACATAATAAAGCCCTTCGAGCATTAAAAGTTTCCTTTAAATTGTCTTGCATTTATCATTACTAGAAGCATTATCCAATGTGATGGAAAAAATCTTATAGTCAATACCCCATTCCTGAAGCAAATCGAGCACAACACTATACATGGTATGTCCGTGTGCGGTGTATCAATGTGACAAAAGTTTAAAACTCTACTATTTAACTTCCAATTAGCATCTACCTAATGAGCAGTCAAACACAAATATCCCTCAGTTTGAAAAGAAGTCAACATGTCACATGTCAAAGAAATACGACCAGGTACATTATAAAGAGTTTCTTTTATGTCATTTTTTAAATTTCTATGCAATTTTTGTAACAGCCTAAATTTCGGGTTAGCGAATCGGGTCTTGGACCTTAGGTTGGGACCTAATTAAGAATTTGGATTTGGGATTTAGGGTAAATGATAGTGGGGTTTTATTAATTATTTAGGAGAATAAAAGAAAAAGAAGAAAATAAAAAGGAAATAGTTTGAATTTAAATAGGTATGTGGGTGGTTGAAAAGTAAAAGAAAGATGAGGGAGGAGAGAGAAAAAGAAAAAGATGAGAATGGTGGGAGTGAGAAGAAGAGAGAAAATTTTGGAGAAAAAATTTCAAACTCCAATCTACAGAAGTCCAGCCGTTCGATTGCGGCACCACCACCGTTATTGTGTTCATCTCACCGAGACGAGTTCGACAATACCAACGACACCACCATTGGAACCTCCGTCGGAGGAGGTGAGAGAAAAAAAGTTTTGGGCTACTGAGTTGGAGGGCTCAAATTGAGAAGCGAAGACCACCATCAAGTTCACCGGCTCGAGAATAGTCGACCAGTGAAGTTTGGTCAATGGAAGCCACCGAAAATACTGTCACGTGCCCTTACGCGCCGTTGTTGCATGTGAGCGTTGTCCTACTTCAGTAGACTGATTCACCCAAGTAGACTCGGCCTAACTCGGTCGAGTTTGGCTGAGCTGACTCAGCCCGAGCCAAGTCGAGTTGAGTCATACCGAGCCAAGCTGAGCCGCCGTCGCCGTTAACTGTTATCGTGCTGCCACCACTGTTGATAGTTGTTACACCGTCATTGCTATCGCCGTTGACTACCACCGTGCCACCGTCGTTAACCGCTGCCGCCAATCGTCGTTAACTACATTGACTTTTTTGAGGGACCCTACCCTGGGGTTTCTTGATGTTTCGGATCCAATAGCACAATCCATTTTGCCAAATTCGAAAACAGTTAGCTATTTTTGTGTGTTTGGCCTTTCTTTTGGTACAAGAGATGCACAAAATTTAAGTATTTTTGTATTTGTCGATATGCGAGGATTATTCGAGTTTGGATATTGGATCAAGTAGATTGTTTGAGAAGTTTGGATAAGGATTTCAGCAATACCGACTTAAGGTTAGAACACCTTAAGCTCTGAAATGCTTTATGAGCATCATAAGTGTAATTATCTTACATGTTAGTGGTTGCAGAATAGGAGATGAGTAATAAGTATGTGTCAGTACTGGTATTACGATGCTTGGTGTTTATTGAGATACTTGATGAGTTTGTGAATCTTTGAGTATGAGTTTTAGAGACTGTGTAAGATTGTTTGAATACTCGTGTGATTATCTGATGATTGGTTGATTGATTGGTAAATGATGATGCCTTGTATGCTAGCTTGAATAAATGGATAGGTTCGACTAAAGTGACAGTTAAGAGATAATACCGATAAATAATTGATTAAATGGGCAAAAGCTAGTAATTATTACTAATGACTTAAATACGTTAGCCACACACTTAAATGACTTTCTTAAGTTTTAGGGATTGATTAAAGAATAGTAAACATCATGATTTGAGGAATCGTGTGAATGTTGATAATTGTATTATACTCTAATAAATAGAATAATATGGATTGCTTGAGACAATGAATGAGATGAATTACAAACTTCTCCATAATCAACGAGATAATGTGGATTGATAGAAATAATTGATGGGAATGAATTGTAAACTCTTCCATAAAATGTAACAACTTGGTAATACTTGATTGGTTGTAATAGTAATAATAAGGACCCGTGGTGGGTCGTATGATGTTATGTGCCAGGTAGGACACTATTTGTATCCGTGGTGGATCATGTATAGTTAGGTGCCAGGTAGGGCACTCGTAGGGATCCTTGGTGGATTGAGTATGGTTGTGTGGCAGGTTAGGGCACCAGTTTGGTTGATTGAGTCAGTCTTGTATGGTGGGATCTGGAAACCCAGTGAGTAAGTGTTGTAACATATGAAGGCCACTCGATGTGAGATTCTGAGTGATGAAATAAAGGCCATCTGATGTGAGATTCTGGGTGATGATTTTGCTCGATGTGAGATTTTGAGCCTCGCTCGATGTGAGATTCTAATCCCCGCTCGATACGAGATTTTGAGCGAAAATTCAATGCGAGATTCTGAGTATACCGCTCGATGTGAGATTTTGAGCATGGGTGGGTTTCCCAGTGTCGGGTGACATTGGGCCTCACTCTTGATTTGTTATATTGATGTGCTTGTGATATTGGTAATGATGCAAATATGTTTGATATGTGTTTAGGCGATTATGGTAGCACCACATATTTATTTATCTCTATTTATTGCTTGTATTAGCTTGGATGCTTACATTTATGATTAGTATGAAGTATAGTAGAGTAGATGTGTACCACTGAGCTTTGTAAGCTCAGCGCTCGAAATCGTTGTTTTCGTGCATAGGTTGCGCGTTGGATCGTGGGATCGAGGAGCACTATCAGACCGAGATTCTAGCACATAGTGATCTTCAGAGTACGATATTCGAGTTTAGTGTGCTATGTGTTCATAGGACCTTACATGTTGGAGTCTGTATTTATTATTTAAAATGGTATTATTTAAACTGTACTTTTAATTGTTTTAAATTTAAATTAGAGCTCATTTGTAACATTTTATTTATTTGTATGTATTTTAATCGTTAGTTTTTAAATGTTTTTGTGAATTTCTCGTTGGACTGATCTAGTTTGAAAATTTTGTGGTTTTGGGTTGGGCTTGAGGCCCAATTGTGATATCCAGGTTGAGGGTGTTACATTTAATGTATCAGAGCTTAGGTTTAGCCAGTTCTAGGAAATCCCGATGTGGTATAGATGTTTTAGTAAGGTGCCTAGTGAATACAAGCCCTTAAACTAAGTTCGTACTCCTTAAGATTGGAATTTTGATAGTGCATCTATTGTTATGATGACAAGATGGTTATGACCGTTGTAATGGGTTTGGTATCTTTACGGTTATGGATTCGAGGATGAAATTCTTTTAAGGAGGGGAGAATTGTAACGACCCATATTCTGGGTTAGCGAATCGGGTCTTGGACCCGGGTATTGGGCCTTAGGTTGAGGTCCTAATTAAGAATTTGAATTTGGGCTTTATGGTAAATGATAGTGGGGCTTTATTAATTATTTGGGAGAATAAAAGAAAAAGAAAAAAGAAGGAAAAGGAAATAAAAAGGAAATAGTTTGAATTTAAATAGGTGGGTGGGTGGTTGAAAAGTCAAAAAGAGATGAGGGATGAGAGAGAAAGAAAAAGATGAGAATGGTGGGAGAAAGAAGAAAGGAGAAAAGTTAGGAGAGAAAATTTCAAACTCCAATCTACGTAGATGCAGTCGTTCGATTGCGACACCACCACCGTCATTGTGTTCATCTCATCGAGAAGAGTTCACCGGTACCAATGACACCATAATCAGAATTGCCGTTAGAGGAGGTAAGAGAGAGAAAGTTTTAGGTTACTGAGTTGAAGGGGTTAGAGGGCTCCAATCGAGAAACGAAGGCCACCATCGAGTTTACTGGATCGACAACAATCGGCCGGTGAAGTTTGGTCGTCAAAAGCCGTCAAAAACACCATCACACGCCCCTACGAGCTGCCGCTGTGCATAGGCGTTGTCCTACTTCAGTAGACTGAGTCACTCGAGTGGACTCGACCTAACTTGGTCGAGTTAGGTTAAGCTGACTCTTCCTGAGCTGAGCCATACCGAGCCAAGCTGAGTCATCACCGCTGTTGGCTGCTGTTGTGTCGTCGCTACCGTAGTTGACTGCAGCCGCCAGCCGTCGTTGACCGTTAACTATTGATCGGCGTTGACCTTTTCAAATGGACCCTACCTAGGGTTTCTTGACATTCTAGATCCAATGGAGCAGTCTGTTTTACCAAACTCGAACCCAATGAGCTATTTTTATGTGTTTGGCCTTTCGTTTGGTATAGGAGATGCATGAAATTTAAGTATTTTTGTATTTATCGATATGCAATGATTATTCGAGTTTGGATATTAGATCAAGTAGATTGTTCGGGAAGTTTGGATAAGGATTTTAGCAATATCAACTTAAGGTTAGTACAACTCGAACTCTGAAATACTTAATGAGCATCATAAGTGTAACTGTCTTGCATATTAGTGGTTGCAGAATAGGAAATGAGTAATAAGCATACATCGGTACTGGTATTACGATGCTTGGTGGTTATTGAGATACTTGACGAGTTTATGAATATTCGAGTATGTTATGAGCTTTAGAGACTGTGTAGGATTGTTTGAATACTCGCGCGATTATCTAATGATTGGTTGATTGATTGATAAATGATGATGCCTTGTACGTTAGCTTGAATAAATGGATAGTTTTGACTAAAATGACAATTAAGAAATAATACCGATAAATAATTGATTTAATGGGCAAAAAGTTGGTAATTATTATTAATGACTTAAATGCGTTAGCCACACACTTAAATGACTTTCTTAAGCTTTAGGGATCGATTAAAGAATAGTAAACACCATGATTTAAGGAATCGTGTAAATGTTGATAATTGAATTATACTCTGATAAATGGAATAATATGGATTGCTTAAGACAATAAATGAGATAAATTACACACTTTTCCATAATCAATGAGATAATATGGATTATGGAAATAATTGATGTGAATGAATTGTATACTCCTATATAAAATGAAATAACTCGGTAATGCTTGATTGGTTGTAATAGCAACAATAAGGACCCGTGGTGGGTCGTATGATGTTGTGTGCCAGGTAGGACACTTGTATGGATCCGTGGTGGATCATGTATGGTTAGGTGCTAGGTAGGGCACCCGTAGGGATCCTTGGTGGATCGAGTATGGTTGTGTGCCAGGTTAGTGCACCAGTTTGGTTGATTAAGTTAGTCTTGTATGGTGGGATCCGGATACCCGTGAGTGAGTGTTGCAACACATGAAGGCCACTCGATGTGAGATTCTGAGTGATGAAATAAAGGCCATCCGATGTGATATTTTGGGTGATGATATTTGCTCGATATGAGTTTTTGAGCCTCCCTCAATGTAAGATTCTGAGCCCTGCTTGATGCGAGATTCTAAGCGAAGACTCGATGCGAGATTTCGAGTATACCGCTCAATGTGAGATTCTGAGTGTGTGGGTTTCCCAGTGTCGGGTGACGTTAGGCCTCACTCTTGATTTGTTATATTGATGTGCTTGTGATATTGGTGATGATGCATATATGTTTGATATGTGTTTAGGCGATTATGGTAGCGCCACCTGTTTATTTATCTCTTCTTATTGCTTGTACTAGCTTGCATGCTTACGTTTATGATTTGCATGAAGTATATATGAGTAGATGTGTACCACTGAGCTTTGTAAGCTCAGCGCTCGGAATCGTTGTTTTCGTGCGTAGGTTGCGCGTTGGATCGAGGAGCACTATCAGACCGAGATTCTAGCACATGGTGATCTTTATAGTAAGTTATTCAAGTTTAGTGGGCTATGTGTTCATAGAACTTACATGTTAGAGTCTGTATTTATTATTTGAAATGCTATTATTTAAACTGTATTTTCAATTGTTTTAAATTTAAATTGGAGCTCCTTTGTAACATTTTATTTATTTGTATATATTTTAATCATTGGTTTTTAAATGTTTTTGTCAATTTCTCATTGGACTGATCCAATTTGAAAATTTTATGGTTTTGGGTTGGGCTTGAGGCCCAATTGTAGCATCCGGTTCGAGGGTGTCACAATTTTAAACAATCATCTTTTGCGGTGTTTCTACATATACTTTTAACTCAACTGTTCAAATATGCATGAATTTTCCTGTTACCTTCATGTTCAACCTAAGAAAAAACATATCCATGCTTTGTAATTGCCTTAGCTATCAACTCTTTGTAGACCTTTTGGTCATAAACATGATTTTCTAGTTCTTCTCCATCTGCTCTCAAATTATCCTTATATGCAATATAGTGTTTACATTTTTCAATATGTTTTTGCATATTAGAGGTTCCATAATGTGAGTTACATATGAACGAAGCAATTTTGCAATACTTACAAAGTGCCCTCTCTTTTTCATCTTTAGTTTGTGTCGAGTCAATACAGGAAAAATATTTCTAAACCTTACTTCGTCTCTTTAAAATAGATTGTGATTTCGGTACTAAAATGTTGCTAGTATCAACTCAATCCTCGCATGCATTAGCATTTGATTCCATGACTGTCAAAACAAAGAACATAAACTGAATGATAAATAGATCTAATTAGGAGGACTTAAGATAACACAAGAAATTTAACGCAAGTTAAAAAACAATAGATTATCACATAGTCATGAAATAACTCGAATAAATATTTCTAAATATTCGAGAAGATGATTTAATATATTTGTATTTTTGTCTAAAATAAATAGTGTTAGTCTTGGTTTAAAAAAATTAAAAAAGACGTTGCGAAAGCTTTTAATTTTGTAAAAAAAAATCAAACATGATATGTAATACTATAAATATAATCAATTGTCTAATACCTGTGTATTTAAGAATTTGATGCCTATTAAGATTACATATATGGTTAAAATGCATTTCACTAGCTCACATGATGCTAAAAATGTTAAAATGAGGTATAAGCATGAAACATATGTCATAGAACTTATTGGAGACCATTGGTATTGGTTAAAGAATCATAGGACATGTTTTAGTTGGGTAAATGGCTTAAAAACCACCAAAACAATGAAATTGCAGACATGGCGTATCGATATGGGTTGGTTCGTATCGGTACAGGTGTGCATACTTGGACCAAACCGTTAAAGGGGTACCGATACAAATCAGGGTGTATCGGTACGATTTTTCAACACTAGAATTTAAATGTTTGTCGGGGTGCCGGTACGGAAAGGACCCGTACTAATTCCACTTTTTGTCCATAGCCTGGTATCGGTTCGAAGTAACCTGTAATGATATCAATTTTTGTCACCATAATTTGTAACTTCGGTTTGATTATAAATAGGTACCGATACGGGATGAGATAGTATCGGTAAGGCTTCATGAGTATCAGTACAAACTACCCCGTATCAATACTAAATTTTGCCACTAAAAAATATTTTGAACATGTGTATCGGTACAACCCCTTAAGTACTGATACGGGGTAGGTAATTTTGTTATTTGTCTAAAATAGTTTGCACACTTTATAAAACAATCCTTATTTTTGTTGGGTTAAGTGAACATATTGTTGACCTAAAAACTTAGTGAAATTTGGAATGTATGTATATTATAGCTTAATTTAATATTGGTACTATTAATTACTGGGTTGGACCTCAATTTTCTAAGTTTTACAAATCGGTACCTAAACATTAATTACATTGCATTTGAATCTATAATGATAAATTGATTAATTAATTGACTACCTTAGAGTCATATTTACTGTAACATTGTAATACTAGCATTCATTGATCGAATTATAGTACACATAGCATCAGTTTCACTATATAGTTATCGATATTGATCATCGACGGTATCTTTGGCCCAGCTCTCTACTAGAATGGGAAGATGATGTTACATTTATGGTATCAGAGCTAGAATTTAGTCAATTCTATGACTAAACCGGGAATTTATTACATTGTTTGTATTGCGTGTGCCACCTAAGAGTTATTTCTATATAATATCTGTGACTTGCAGCTGCCACAATCTTTTTTCATTTTTATAGCATACGAGATGTCTAATCAGAATCTAGAATATCATAACATAGACCATTCCACCAGCTTTTCCACTCATGGAGGGGAAGTTAGAAGGGATGACCCTTCGACCCATCTGAAAGTGCAAAATAATTGGGTAAATCCACCATTGATACATCTTGCTCAACAAGAATGCTTTATGAACATGACTGAGATGTTCAAACACTTAATGGCTTCTATAAGAATCAAACAGGTAGCTCAAGTTTTTGTGGCTACCTCATCAACTCCTCGAGCTCCTATTGATAAGTTAGCTCAGTATCGAGCCTACACATAGAGAAGATGATGACCCTGAAATAGCTGAGTAATACTCTGAGAAAGATTCATTGAACAGTACATACATGAATTCAATAAGTATTGCAAATACGGGGTTGAGTATATAAAAACTAAAGAAGAGACGTGTTGTATATTTATTTATGGACTATGTGATGAACTTCGCCCTTTGTTCACTGCATTAGGGATCGCTTATTTTCAAAATCTGGTCAACCGAGTTATTGCTACTGAAGCCACTCAAAAGGCTATAAGGTTTGAAGGGCCAACTGTAACCCTCTTAACCCGGCCTAGCCGAAACCGAGCTAAAAGGATCACATTAGGTTTGACGAAGCAAACCCCAGCTAATAACCTAAACTGGTCTATTTTTATTTTCTTTTATCTTGTTTAAATGTATCAATTTAATTTCTATGCTGTACAAATATAAACGGAAACAAGTGTCATCCTTATTTTTCACAAACAAGTTATCATTTGCGGTAAAGGATACTTATTTTTAATCTTCAACTTGTTCAATTACCGATAGTTAATGCACATTCTCAAAGTGCCATTATTCTTTTTCACAAACAACACCAGTGCTCTCCAAGATGAAGTACTAGGTCGGATGAAACCACGGTTCAACAAATCCTGGAGTTACGTCTTCAACTCTTTCAACTCCTTGGGTGTCATACGATACGGTGCAATCTACACTCACGGTTCAACAAATCCTGGAGTTGCATCTTCAACTCTTTCAACTCCTTTGGTGTCATACAATACAGTGCAATTGACACTTGAGTCGTATCAGCATATGTCTCAATACAAAACTCCATTTCTCTATCTGGAGGCAACCCAGGCAACTCCTCTGAAAACACACCCAGAAAATCACAAATAGTACAAATATCCTTTGTTTGCACTTCTTTCATATTCGGGTTCATAACATAAGCCAGATATGCTTGACACCCACACTCCATTAACTTCTGCACTTCCATAGCCGAAACCACATTGGATAAGAACTTAACATTCTCACCTAAAACTACCACTTCATAATCATCAGCAAGTTTTAACGAAACTCGCTTGGTTTCAAAATAGACCACTGGCCTATGCTCGGACATCCAATCCATACCCAAGATCACATCAAAACCATGAAATAACAGCTCTATCAAATCAGCCACAAACACGTGGCCTTAAACCATTAGAGGACTTCTCCTATATAACCTTTTCGTAACAGCCGTCTCTCCAAAAGAACTTGTCAATTGCATACCCACATCTAAAATTTCTATTGGTATATCAAGAAAATGAGCATTCTCATGCAAAATATATGAATGCGTAGAACCATAATCTATCAGAGAAAGTAATGACATAGGCTGCAAGGTAAAAATACTTACTATCACATTCGTGTCATTCATCCCCTCGCGATGCGCGTAGATCCTCGCTGGTCCACCACCCTCGGGTCGAACCACCACTATATGCGCTACAGTCCTCTGTCCTTCCTCTCTTCTCTAGAAATTATCTCGACCGCACCCACGACCTCTCGATGGTGCAACAATGGGTGTAGGTGTCTGCCTACCCCTAGCCAACAATGAACAATCATATCTCATATGATCCTTAGATCCACAATTCCAAAAGGAATTCACAGTCACAGCCGAAGGAGCATGTCCCTCTCTGGCCAAATGTGGACAACCCATCCTCAAATAATCTCGTGATCCACAAACTCAACAAACATTATGCGTTGCTCTGGCCTGGGTACTCTGCCCATGCGATCCTCGACCAGCACCATCTCCACTACGTCTCGCATCTGGACGAAACCTCCTATCACAGTGCCTCTTGGACTGACCACTATTAGAACCAAAATCTGCAGCTCTCTTTCCCAAGCCAGAACCCACTAGACAATGAGATAAACCCCAACTCTGCTCAATATTCTTCACTCGTGTAACCAACACATCAAAATCTATATAGTCACTGGCCAACATATAGGTCTTAACATCCTGATCCAGACCATAACAGAATCGGTCACAACAATGCCTCTCATCCAACACCAACTCAGACGCATACTAACTCAGCTTTACAAACTGTACCTCGTACTCAGATATTGTCATATTGCCTTGAACCAAGGCCATAAACTTACGTTTCTTCTCATCTAAGTATCTAACTCCCAGATACTTCCTCTAAAAGGCAGCTTGAAAGAATTCCCATATTATATTACTGGGTTCCTTGCCCGTGATCACAATGGTCCATCAGCTGTATGCTTCACCCTACAATAGGGACACGACATATCCCAGCTTACAAACATTATTGCACCCCATCTAATCCAAAATCTAATATGTACTGGCAAACCAGTCCTAGAATGCCTCGAGTGCCAACCCTATAAACTCAACTCCTCTTAGACTGCGCAGACGCTCTAACGGTAACCCCAGATTAACAACAGCAGCGGGTGCTAGTGTGGGTACATGAACTCTAACCATCACGGGCTGGAACACTCCAGTTATTGCTTAAACCAAAGGCGTCATGTCATCGTACACTAGACCTGGTGGTGCAGGTGGTACTTGCTCTACTTCCTCAAGAAAATTAGGCAGAGGAGGCAACAATCCCTCAGGATGAACTATCCCACCCTCGACTCCCTACCCTCCGGCAACAATATTTCTGCTCGATCGTAATTCTCTCCTCGGTGGAATTGTATAAGAACATATCTAAGGCATAATAATTACATCAAAACAAAAACAATCAGGCTAGCTTCAAGCAAGGATCCAAGACTTTCATTTCATACCAAAACCATTTTATAACTGTAGCAATAATACAATGTGTTCCCAAAATTACCCCAATATGGCATATATCAAACATCGTACATGTAAATAATCATCGTGCATAGCAAATAACAATAAACAACCATCAATAATATCCCAAATTTTGTAAACCTGGCTCTGATACCAACAAATGTAACCCCCTTAACCCGACCTAGCTGAAACTAAGCTAAAAAGATCACATTAGGTTTGCCAAAGCAAACCCGAGCTAATAACCTAAATCGGTTCATTTTTCTTTTCTTTTATCTTGTCTAAATGTATCAATTTAATTCTTATGGTGTACAAACATTAGCGGAAATATTACATTGAAATCAGATTTCAAAATAGGGTTTATTTGCTCAAACGCGTACATTAGGGACCAAAACATAATTTCCAAAAGTTACAGAGTCTAATTTGCAATTAAGATTACCAACCCTTCATTAGTCCAGTTTCATGCTCACATGCTAAATTTTAGCTTAAAATAATCATCCAAGTTCAAGTAATTGCATAAATAACATTCATGAACCAAATTGTACAATTTTTAAACTTCAGTAGACTGACATGTACAAAACAACAGGGTGTACCGATACTGGCAAGCCTGTACCGATATGGCTTAACGACCATAACGACTATATATACCAATACATGAACCACCATATTGATATGGTGTATTGACCCACCCGTACTGATACGGTCTTGACCCTGTATTGATTTGTCTTGTGATTTCTCAAAACTTAGAATTCTAGTGACCAATTCACGTACCGATAAGATACCCCTTGTATTGGTATGGCTCTTTAAAGATGTATGAGGTGTAATGGTTCGCAAACCCATGTACCTAAACTAGTACAAAAATTCCTCAAGGCATATCGATACGGTGGCTAGGCATATCGATACCCTTTGTTAATTTTCAGTGAATTGAGTGTAGACTCTCTAAGTGAATGCTGGCAAAAGTGGCAAAAATATGTATTGGAAAATATAAGAATGTGCCAAAATGAGTCTTTTGCGTGCAAGTATACACGGTCTGCAAGCAATACAGCTGGTAAGCTGAGTATCGATCCCACAGATATTGACTTGGAATTCAATTGCCTTGATTGTTACTTTCCTTGAGAAAAAAAGTTGTTTTGTTTTGAAGTTGGTTTTGGAAATAATTGAAATGAAAGAAAATAAATAAAAGTCAAGTAAAGACGTTGGTAAGGAAGGTGTTTTAATGAATGATGAGCGTTGGCAGGGAATGCTTGGTTTTCACGCTATTCATGCGGTGCTAGCCTTTAGTAACAACCTGTCTTGGCATTGTTTCCCGCGCAGATTCAAAATTAGGAAAGCCTCTCTTGATGGTCATTGCCCTAAATTGATCATGTAAAAACCCATATATCTCTATAGTGCATGATTTTAAATAAACTAATTTGATTAAGATCCAATCTATACTCCTAAGGGGTAGATTTTACTCCTGAAGTAAGGTCATCTACTTGAACGACTTCTCATGAAGCTTCTCTCCTCATTATTCAACAACTTAATCGTTGCCACCCCAAGTCTGTTAAGATATAGAGGAGCAATAGGCCAACAGTGCCAGCTCTCGCTTGGCATAGTATTTAGAAAACATTAAAGTATGCCGAATAGATAAAACAATGCCAAAGGCAGATTTATAATTAAAAACTAAAACATAAAATAGTGTTCAACGCAAAACATCCCCCACCAACTATTAGATTAGTTCATGGTGAGGGATTTTACCAAAAAACCATAAATATTTTCCAAATACACCATCATTAAAAAGAATTCAAAACAACTTAAAACAAGAGAATAGACGAGAGGGGTCTCTCGATGCAGCCCTCAAGATCCAAGCTCTCGGCCAAGCTGGTCGAACCACCCTCCTTGGTGCGACCGGTTGTCAATCGTCGCACTCAAACTCCTCACTCCAATCACTCAAGATCAAGCACCACCAAAAATCCCCAAAAACCACTCATCGAATGCTAGCTTTGTTGGTCTTTAAATAGGCGTGCAAGGAAGCTCAAGGATAAGCCTTCACGTTTGAAATTTGAATGTGCCAAGGGATAAGGGATGTGATCATCTTATCCAGATTTGAAGTGATAAGCTGATAAGGTGATAAGCTGATCAGGTTTTCACTAGGGCTGATGTCATATGTTGTCGATCCTTTGGCAGTCGAGCTTGGCATCATTCGATCCATCTGTGCCAAACAGACTTGGCATCCTATTTTTTCAAAGTTTGATCAAATGCTATTTTTTTATAGCCTGATCTGGTCCTATTTTTCAGGGCTGGCATTACCAAGGGTTCTTGGCATAACACTTCTGGCATCCTATTGCCAATGGTGCTTGGCATTTCTCTTCTGGTCCTTCGCTGCCAACAACAATTCAGCATTTCTCTAGCATTCTTTCATGTGTTTCATTTCTGGGCTAAATACTATGCCAAACCTGCAAAATTGCCAACAAAACAACCATTCACACTGGCATAAATAGAATTTTAAACTCCTTATGCAAATGCATGATTTTAGCAAGCTTATGCAACTAAATGTACCTAAAAACAAGCAAAAGCATTGTAAGATTGACATTTAAAAATAGTACTTTTGGATAGGTAACACACCCCCAAACCTAACTCATTGCTTGTCCTCAAGTAATGCAAACAAATAAAAACAAAAACTTTGAAAATGTTACCTCGACAAAATTTTGGTTAGAATGCCAACAAGTACTGGCAAGCGGATTTTGGCTCTATTTCTGTCCTTAGTATCTTAGTGCAATAATGCCAAGCAAGTAGTAATTCAAGTGCATCAATATAACTCTAATCTATGTTTATGAAGAGTGCATGATGTGTAGGCAATATGCATCAAGTATTCTTTCACTCTCTTAGACAATCTTACTACCTAAACTCAGATTCTCTTCTTTTTTTTTCTTTCTTTTTTTTCTTTGCCAAGAGTTTCTGTTGGCATTAATTTAAGCTTGCTTCGTGACACTATTTAGCGTGAGAGATAAGAGGGAGCATACCACGAATCCTTACCTTAGTTTAGACATCACTAGGCTTTCTCTTCAATTCATACTCTAAGGTTTTGGACTTGAGAACTAAGAGGGAGCAAACCACGAAGCCCCAAGTAACTTATTATCCCTAGGTAGAGGAGAGTTCATTTTTTTCATTGCTCTGGCAGAACATTGCTGCCTTATTTTTATCCTGGCATCATCGTTTTTCTTCTTTTTTTTTAAATCTGAGCATAGTTTCAAAATGTCTAAGTTTGCTAAGGAACTGGATACATACTACGTGTTAAGTGAAATTTCAGTTCCCTAAACTAGAGATCAATTGCCAAGCAAACCTGGCATAACTATTCTGTTGGCACGACATTGCAACTAAAGATTAAAATTTCTTCATTGGGCAGACACCTAGATCAAATTAAACTTGCCTAACAAGTGTTAACATTCTTCAAAATTAAATCGAGACAATTTTTTTATTTTTTAGTGGTTCGGTATGCATTTATTCTAAATGACCTAGATGGCATGTCAACAAAAATTAAACATGAAATGCATGGCATAAATGTGAAGAAATGCACACCCCCAAACCCAAGATGTGCATTGTCCTCAATGCATGAAACAATACATATATACGAAAAAATAGAAAAATAAAATGCATGATCACGTAAATGTAACGTAACGAAATGTAAAGGAGTTTCGAAAGAAGAGGACTCCCATTCGGAGACTATTTCTCGTGCGGCACGAGTCTTTTTTTAGAAATTAGCCATGGGTAGGGGTCATTCGTTCTTTTCCTTTCATGATTGGCTATGAAGCGGCAGTAGAGGCTCCAACATCCCGGAGGACTTCCTCCACAATCTTCGTAGGGTTTGATGCGGTAAGAGTAGTAGTGTCATCGGACTAAGCAGGCTTCACTGGTGGCGTGGCAAGCTTCTTGGCAGACTTGGTTTTGGGTTCCTTTAATTCAAATGAAGAATCATAATTGCCAGACTCGACTTCAACTGGAGACAATGGGACGGTGGCATTGGATGGGGTATAAACTGGACTGGCTGGCATGGCATTATCGCTGGCAGAGGGCTCGACAGGGAAATCTGGAAATGCTATCACAAAATCATGGGTCATTTTATTCAAGGACCTCCCTGATGATAGCATCCCTCTTCTTTGTGTAGTGCCTTATCTTATCATTGAGTTCCTCAGCTGTCTCTAACTTTCAGAGAATGATCTCCTATTGATGGTAAATTTGAGACAACACTGCCAGTGAACTGACTGGCATGGTGGCTGCCACTGACTTTGACACCTTTGTCTTTGGCATGGGCACTTTTGTCGTCCCCTTGCCTTTGTATTTTGGCTCGACAACGGTGAGGTTTCTCCAAATAGTAGCTGTGATTGTTGTTCCCTTAATCCTTTGAACTTTATCTGTACCAAGCTTTGGCACACCATGGAGCATGCAAATGTTAGAAATTAACAAAGGAAAGAACAAACTGCCATTACCTCTTGCTACACATTTATAAGTTTCATCGATAATGAGCTTTCTAATGTTAAATTTGCCCCCATCATGATAGAGTGCAACAAAATCAGCCTTCTTTCGAGATGGTCTTATTGTGGGTTGTAGGCATCATATTAGCCTTTAAAAATTAATTCCATCCACTCAGTTGATGTTTCAATGCCAATTGTTTCACCATTCGGTGGCCCTTCGATGACATTGTCCATACCGTGCCAGGCTCACACAAATCTGCCAGCAACTTCTTTCTCTTGGCAACATTCATCGAATTGGCATAATCAAAATATTTATCCCCTACATCATCCATAGTGTTAATATATTCTTCATCAAAACACACACACGTACCTCTAATCATCAAGAAGGACGAATCTTTGGTCACAAGATGGACATATAATTCTTGAACAATTGTGGCATCAGACTGGGTCAGCGCGTGGATAGAGTGTGGTCTGGCTGGCATGTCATCCTTGGCAAGGAGGTCTACAGGGAACTCAAAAAAACGTGATGGCAGTGTGTGGACAGACATGTCCTTACGTGTTTTCTTCATGGCATGGTCCCTGACATGAACATACTGGCAAAGCATCAAGTTTCACTCCTTTGCCTTCTTTAATTTCTAGAGGATGACCTCCTAGCGTTGATATATCTGGGAAAGTATTGCCAATGAACCAGATGGCATCGGAGTCTCGGGCACTGCCTTTGGCACAGACTCGACAACCTTTGCCTTTCTTTTCTCCTCGGTAATGAGCTACCTCCACAAGGCAGGAGTGATCGTCGTTCCCTTGAGCTTTATCTATGTCAAACTTTGGCACACTATGCTGCATGCAAATGTTAGAAATCAATAAAAGGAAACATAAACTCCTATTATCCTTACCAGCGCATTTATAAGTTTCATCAATAATGATACGGCCGATATTGATCTTGCGTCCCATGCTGATTGAATGTAACAATGCCAGTCTTTCAAAGCCAGCCGCTTCACCGTTCGATGGCATTTTGATGACACAGTCCACTTAGTGACAAGTTCACAAAGTTCCTTCAACATTATCTTCCTCTTGGAATAGTCCAACGCTTCCGCAAACTTGGTGTGTTCATCCTCTACAACACGTTCATTCTTCGCATTTTGTTTAATCCCCATGCCAGTCCTTGCCTTGGTATTTTGCTTGGAAACAAAATCCTGCATTCACTCAAAGGAACCTTTCAAAATAGAAAAAGAAAATAAACTAAAAACTAAAAATTTAAAACTGAGATATCCTAAGTAAAAAAATAATTCTCCTAAAATATTTACAATAATCAAACTAAGTTGGCAAAGAGTTACTGCATTTTTGCAATGAGAATGGTCTTTTTGGCATTATTCTGATTTCTTTCCCGGTAGTGCTTTAGTCTGTGGCAATCTTTTTTTTGAATAACCAACATAGAAGCCAAAGAATTGCTTACCTTTGAGTATACCGAACTCTAGATTGCTCAACAAGGGAGAATGTTTTAGCATGGGGGTTTTGAATAACCACCTCAGAAAACCAAAATACTTCTTCCCTGTAGGCCTATCAAATCTTTGATTGAATTCAGCACCCCAGTAGTGCTTAGGTTGTGGTCCTTCTGTTTCGTTTGATGCCAAGGTGTATATATCATCAACCGATTCCAGACTTGCCATAGCATTCTTAGGTAAATCTTTAATTTCTGGCAGCACCATATCTGGCATTATTGTCACGGCCAAATTCTCTTGTTTTAGCTCTTCATTCTCAGTCAATTGGCATCCATTTTTTCTTCCGACAACAAGCCATTTCAGCATACCTCGCTTCATGGAATCAATCTTGACCAAAATCGATCTTCTCTGTGGCTCAATTATTTTGCCATCGCACTGTTGTTTTATGGCATCAGCTTTCATTCCTTGGCAAGTCAATGCCTGGTTCTCATCCAAAATAGATTCCATTGGCTCAACTGTATGGCATTCTTTAGGTTTATCTGCACACTTAAGAGCTTTGTCAACATTAAAATTAACATTTATTTGTCTCACCAATGTAGGATTGGCAATTACTGGTTCCACCGGTTTTGCCGAAGTGGTGTTGGCATCAGATTGAGATCTGGCATTACCGGTGTTTGTTTCTCCTTTCTCAGCTTCCTTAGTTTCTTCCGCTGGCACTGATTTATTCGCATGGCAAACAATTGGCTATTTTCTACGCGTTAAAATCTCGACTTGGTTGCCACTTAGGGGAGTGATAGCTTTGCCTTTTTGCTGAGCATCATTCGTATCACATGGTAGAGTTTCTGGAGGTCTGGCATCAGATAGTGGTATGGCATCAGATAGTGGTATGGCATTATCAGCCTCTGCCTCTTCTTTCTCTACTTCTTTGGGTTCACCTACTGGCACTGAGTTTTCTTCCTGGCAAATAATTGGCTGCTTGTCGTCGTCTTCTTGGTTTGAAACTTCAGAATATTGCCCTTCTACCCTGACATCGAACTTGGCAACATTATCTAGCTTTGCCTCGATGTTGTTTTGCTCGGGATCCTTGCCCTCAAATTTTTCCTCACACTCTATTACCACTAATGAGTCCAATGTACCTGTTGTTGAAACTCTTCATCAGTATAATATATTGATTCAAGTGTTTTAGGAAAAACCTGATACTCGTAATCTTGATTCTGAATTCCTTGAGGAGCAGATGAAGGAAGAAAATTGCCAGCTTGTTGATGTAGTGTTGGCATGGCATTCTCATTTTTACCACTAACCGAAACGTTTGCCACCTCATGTTGCCTTGATGGAAGCTCTATCTCGTTCTCTTGAGGCATGCCATTCATAGCATTGGCAAGCCTCATGACTTGTTCTTCCAAGCTTCTCATAGCATCCATGGCTTCTTCATGTGCGTTTCTAAAATTTGTTTGCTCTTGAGGTGGATTGTTGTGCATCAGCATATCTTGGGATGGCATTTGTTTGAAGTCTGGTGGTGTAGCAAAGTTTTTAGGTGCATAAAAATAATCGTCGTCTTGATTATTCCAAAATATATTTTGCTGCTGGTTCCATTCTTAGTCGAAGTTGTAGGAGGAATGATTGTTCACATTATAGTGCCCCGTATAACAATAGGAGTTAGGGTTGAAGGGGCAATTGTCAAACGAGTGGCATCCTCTACAATATGTACAAACAACAGGTGTTGCTTGCCTTTTACTGAACTTCTTAGGCACTTGCATTGATGTAATCATGTTTTTCAAGTTAGAAATCTGTGTCGAGAGTGTTGTATAGGCATCCTCTTCATGCGTTTCATATTGTCTTTGCTCATGGACCGCTCTTGGAGTTGGATATTGGAAATCATAAGTGGGAAAAATGTAGTCATCATTATACCATATGTGGCTGCCCATACTCTTCTTTTTAGCTTTCTAAAAAAAGAGAAAAAATGATAAAAAAAACAAAGTTAGTAAAATGAAAACAACAAAAACAAGTAAAAATTAAAGCAATAAATTCTGTCGCAATCCCCGGCAACGACGTCAAAAACTTGTAGACTCTCTAAGTGAATGCTGGCAAAAGTGGCAGAAATATGTATTGGAAAATATAAGAATGCGCCAAAATGAGTCTTTTGCGTGCAAGTATACACGGTCTGCAAGTAATACAGCTGGTAAGCTGAGTATCGATCCCACAGAGATTGACTTGGAATTCAATTGCCTTGATTGTTACTTTCCTTGAGAAAAAGTTGTTTTGTTTTGAAGTTGGTTTTGGAAATAATTGAAATGAAAGAAAATAAATAAAAGTAAAGTAAAGACGTTGGCAAGGAATGTGCTTTAATGAATAATGAACGTTGGCAGGGAATGTTTGGTTTTCACGCTATTCATGCCGTGCCAGCCTTTAATAACAACCTATCTTGGTATTGTTTGCCGAGCAGATTCAAAATTAGCAAAGCCTTTCTCGATGGTCATTGCCCTAAATTGATCATGTAAAAACCCATATATCTCTATAGTGCATGCTTTTAAATAAACCAATTTGATTAAGATCCAATCTATACTCCTAAGGGGTAGATTTTACTCCCGAAGTAAGTTCATATACTTGAACGACTTCTCTCGAAGCTTCTCTCCTCAGTATTCAACAACTTAATCGTTGCCACCCCAAGTCTGTTAAGATATTAAGGATCAATAGGCCAACAGTGCCAGCTCTCGCTTAGCATAGTATTTAGAAAACATTAAAGTATGCCGAATAGATAAAACAATGCCAAAGGCAGATTTATTATTAAAAACTAAAACATAAAATAGTGTTCAACGCAAAACATCCCCCACCAACTATTAGATTAGTTCGTGGTGAGGGATTTAACCAAAAAACCATAAATGTTTTCCAAATACACCATCATTAAAAAGAACTCAAAATGACTTAAAACAAGAGAATGGACGAGAGGGGTCTCTCGAAATAGCCCTTAAGATCCAAGCTCTCGGCCAAGCTTGATGAACCACCCTCCTTGGTGCGGCCGGTTGTCAATCGTCGCACTCCAACTTCTCACTCCGATCACTCACGATCAAGCATGACCAAAAATCTCCAAAAACCACTCCTCGAATGCTAGCTTGGTTGGTCTTTAAATAGACGTGCAAGGAAGCTCAAGGATAAACCTTCATGTTTGAAATTTGAATGTGCCAAGGGATATGATCATCTTATCCAGATTTGAAGTGATAAGCTGACAAGGTGATAAGCTGATCAGATTTTTACTAGGGTTGGCGTCATATGCCGTCGATCCTTTAGCAGTCGAGCTTGGCATCGTTTGATCCATCTGTTCTAGACAGACTTGGCATCCTATTTTTTCACCTTCCTATTTTTTCGGAGTTTGATCAAATGCTATTTTTTCGTAGCCTGATCTGGTCCTATTTTTTTGGGCTGGCATTGCCAAGGGTTCTTGGCATAACTCTTTTGGCATCCTATTGCCAATGGTGCTTGGCATTTCTCTTCTGGTCCTTCGCTGCCAACAGCAACTCAGCATTCTCTCTGGCATTCTTTCATGTGTTTCATTTATGGGCCAAATACTATGCCAAACCTGCAAAATTGCCAACAAAACAACCATTCACACTAGCATAGATAGAATTTTAAACTCCTTATGCAAATGCATGATTTTAGCAAGCTTATGCGACTAAATGTGCCTAAAAACAAGCAAAAGCATTGTAAGATTGGCATTTAAAAATAGTACTTTTGGAGAGGTAACATTGAGCTTTTCCAAACCCCGCGTATCGATCCTTGGGTACCTGTAATAGTACGCGATGGCCTGTAATGACCTCTAGGTGTAACACATGACACTTTGGCTTAATCTAAACACATTCAACACATATCTAAACATCATACAAAATCAAGAACATGCTTAACCCCAGCATACCAACATTTTAAGCGAGCCTAACAAGCTTAACACAAACATCCTTATCATCTAGAGGCATGCTTCCTACTCAACATGTAAAAAACTCAAACCAAACTTCAAACAAGCATAAACGGCCAATTATACACCCAAAACATCAACATAAACTTGCACACCAGGGAGTTTAGCAAACAACCATCCCAATCAACAAATGACTACATTGCCTTTATTACTACAAGTTTGTATCAAAGTTATACTTTCGTAAAAACAAGTCTTTGGATTTCCCTTCACTTGCTTGCTGCCTCCAACCTTTAATCCTCTGTATGATGGAAAAAGATAGTGTAAGCACACTAGGCTTAGTGAGGAATGCTAAAAAACAAACCGCCATCAATGCATTTTAAATCATTTTACAATCCTTTTGAAAAACTATTTTCCAAAACACCTTTCAATCATCATTCAACATCATGCCTTATCAAACCATGCACTTAACATTTCCAAAACATGCATATTAAACCATATGCTACATGTATCATGGATTAATAGCAAAATCTTATTTGCTACCTTCAATTTAAGCTTTCCCATGCATACTACCAATGCAAGGCTTAAAAAGTAAAAACATGTTTAAACCAACATTATCCATCTCATGATACATAATCAATTATATTGGCTAATAAGTGATCATTAACCAAGTTCCACTTTTCAAAATATATCATCAGATACATGGATTCAACAAGTTTTCCCAAGACTTCATGCCATCTCAACCAAAATTAGTGGTACAATTACAACCCAACATCAGTTAGATGCATAACCCAATAACGGGAGTCTTTGGTACATAAATCAAAACCCCTTGACCGTTAGGGTATTTGGATAGAGTTTTCAGTACACTGGATCAAAACCCCTCAACATCCAAGGTGACTTTTTATAGTGCACTATCAATCCTATGGCCGGCCAACTATATCCGATAACATTTCCAAAACCTTTCCATACCATAACTTGCCAATATAATTCATTTTTTAAACATTAACTCACTATTTTCATCTGCATCAATCAAAACCATTTACTCAATGCATTTTACCTTGATTACCAATGTTCAAAAACATTATCAAAACATGCATCACTTTCAAATGAACCAACAACATTAGATAACCATTTTCCAGCATTAAACCATGCTCAAAACATGCATATATAGTGAGTAATTAAACCATTAAAAAAGTGCATAAAAACCAATTGCCAAACCGAGTTCGAGAGAGAATTCATCCTTTTCTTACTTTTGAGCTTAGACCAGCGTTTCAAGCTTGATCTAAACCCCTAAACACAACTTTCAAACCTTTAAAAAGCATAAAACTCATTCTCTCTCACCGACACGCAAAGCCTTGCTTACCGATACAGTAAACACGCTTCCAAAGCGTCCGAAACGTTCGTTCAAGCTTGAGGTTCAACTTTCCCTGCTTTATCCGCACAAAAATAGAGGATTCGATGCATCAAAATGCATTCAACAACCCAATAATATTAATTCACATAAATTCTCGACAACCTCTACCCAATTTCACCTCACAACCACCGAAATCAACATCAAACATCTTCCAAACTTAACCCAGCCAAAACCTAATGTTTTAATCCATCAGTTAACATCAATTAACATCTAAAAACACATTAACATTACCCTTATACCTCCAGCATTCATTAAACCTCCATAACTTCTCACAAACTAACAACTAACAACCTAGATAATTAGAGATTCACTTAGTTTCGGGATTCTATAGTAAAAATCAACTTATTAACATTATAACACATCAAATTCATGATTAGAATCAATCAAGAGCTTAACAAAATAGAGCCTATACTAAAATACATCAATTTCATCATTTAAACCTTGATTTAACTAATTTTCCATAATTAAATCATCAAATCAAGTTAGAAAACATATGTAAAGGATCAATAACTTGGGAATTTCAGTAAAGAACCTTATATTAGAGGAGAAGAATGAAAGTCACCTCTAACCTTGGCTTTCCTCTTAATTGGATGATTTTTCTTGAGAAAACAAGATCAAATCAAATAGGTTTTGCTAGGAAACCATAAGGTTTCATTTGGAAACAAAAGAATGTTGAAATCAAGTATTTATATGAGAAAATTGAAGTAGAAAAGAGTTTTTGGCTGGAAAGAATTTGAGAGAAAATGTTTTGGTGAAATGTTAGTTAAGTAAAGTTTTCATTAAATGCTAATTATGAAATTAATTTCCCCCAATCCTTTTTATTTAATTTAAAACCTTTTTAAAATATCCAATTAAAAGAGAAAAGTCTGATATTAGACTTTGGCCAAATAGCTCCTTAAAAATTTTAAGTTTTGACCCTTTTACAAAACAGTTGCTAAAAACAGTTTTAAAACTTTACATTTTGCTTATTGATCGAAATTGTCACTTTTCGAAACTTCTTTTTGTAAAATTGATTTTACCAAAATCATTCTCATATTAAATAATGATTTTAGGATATTTTTCCATAAATATTTATTTCCATTTAATCCCAAAACTGCCCCAAATCCTCTAATCCGACCCATCAGACCGTTTAATCAACCTAGAAAACTCCTAGGCCCAAAATTGGGGTGTTACATCATCACCCCCCTTTACCTCCAAAGAAAGAGATATCAAAGGCCGAAACAATCTATATTGCAACAGCCTTCCCAGTCAAGTTACATAGCGAAACCTCAAAGTATGATCCAATCTGCTACTAAGACTACTTATGTTGAAAGCACTGGTGGATCAAGATAAGAATCGTAGTATCTTACATGTACTTATTGTAAAAGGAAGCATTCGACTGGTTAGTGCTGTAAGCAAGCTGGTGCCTATTATTACTATAGTAAACAAGGCCATTTCATTAGAGATTACCCATTGAATTCTGTAAGAGCACCTACTACACCAACTAATGTTGTGTCACCTACCCAGTCACCTAGGGGCAAGGGACCGCAACAAACTTCATCGAGAACTTTTGAGAAGACCTGTGACTCTACGGGTGCATCGAACATGCAAGAAACAAGAGTCCCTGTCTAGGTGTATCATGTGAGGATCAGGGAAGAGGACAATGATCCTGATATCATTCTAGGTACCGCTGAATTAGTTTCACATCCAGTTTATGTATTGATTGATCCAAGGTCAACTCATTCTTTTATTAGTACTGCATTGATTGAAACTTTTAAATTGAAACCTGAATCGGTTACATCAAAAATCATAGCTAAGAATCCCCAAGGTGATATTGTGGCTATCAACCTAGTTTGTAAGAACTGTCCCTTATTGAGGATTAGGGAAGAAGAAAATCATTGACGTATGCCACTATGAGTGAGACTAAGAATGATATGAAGTCGGAGGACATTGATACTGTAAATGAATTTCTAGATGTTTTTCCTTATGAACTTCCGAGTTTACCATCGACCCGTGAAGTGGGATTTGGGATAGAAATGCAACTGGAGTTACCCTAGTCTTCATTGCACCATATAGGATAGCTTCAGTTGAACTTAAAGAGTTGAAGTCCAAAATACAAGAATTGCAGGACAAGGGTTTCATCCGATCGAGTTCTTCACCCTGGGGAGCTCCAGTATTTTTTGTCAAGAAAAAGGATGGTTCAATGCATTTATGCATTGGCTACCGGTAACTGAATAAACTTACCATCAAGAACATGTATCCTCTTCTGAGGATAGATGCATTGTTTGATCAATTGAAATATGCAACAATGTTTTCCAAGATCGATATTTGATCAGGGTATTATCAAATGAAAGTTAAAGACTATCATGTACCTAAGACTTCCTTTAAAACAACGTACGATCATTATAAATTCATGGTGATTTCCTTTGGGCTAACCAATACCGCTGATGCATTCATGATCTTATGAATCGGGTTTTTAAACCCTATTTGGACAAGTTTGTAATAGTATTCATTAATGACATATTGATCTACGCTAAAAAAGAAGCTGAACATTGGAAACACCTCCGAATTGTGCTCTAAACTCTTCGAGAAAAATAATTATATGCCAAGTTCAACAAATGTAAATTTTGGCTATCAGAAGTTTTCTTTTTGGGACATATTGTATCATCGATATGTATTTAGGTTGATCTGAAGAATATTCAAGCTATTGATTGGAGACCTCAAAAGAATGTTGGAGAGGTAAGAAGTTTCCTCGAACTTGTTGGCTATTATAAAAGGTTCGTCAAAGGATTTTCGATATTAGCAGCATCATTGAGCAGACTACTCCGAAAAGAAACTCCTTTTGAATGGAATGAGAAGCAACAACGAAGCTTTGATCAATTGAAGCAAGTGTTGACTCATGCTCCCGTCCTAACCCAGCCAGGGTCTGAAAAAGACTTCACTGTATACAGTGATGCATCACATTTGGGACTGGGATGCGTTCTCATGCAAGAAGGCAAAGTCATTGCTTATGCTTCCAGACAACTTAAGCCACATGAACATAATTATCTCACTCACGATATATAATTGGTTGTAGTTGTCTTTGCAATGAAAATTTGGAGGCATTATCTCTACAGAGAAAAATGCTACTTATTCACCGATCATAAAAGCTTGAAATATCTCTTAACCTAAAAAGAGTTGAATTGTAACCCCCTTAAACCAGTCTAGCCAAAATTGAGCTAAAAGGGTTACATTAGGTTTGCCGAAGCAAACCCAAACTATTAACCTAAACCGAGTTCATTTTTTTCTTTTTATCTTATCTAAATACATCAATTTAATTCTTAAGGTGAACATGCATCATCAGATACACTACATTGCGATCCGATTCCAAAATAAAGTTCAATTGCTCAAACTTGCACCTCAAGAACAAAATGTAATTTCCACAAATTACAATAACTTATTTTAAATCCAAGTTACCAAACCTTAATTCGTCCAATTTCATACTCAAATGTCAAATCCCAGCTTACAATAAACATCCAAGCTCATTTAATTGCATATATAACATTCAGGGACTAAACCATATAAATTCAAACTTTCGCAGACTAAAGCCTAAAAGATACATCGCGTATCGATACGGACATAGGTCATATCTATACGATTAAACTAACTTAATAGCTCTGCATACCAATACTGCAAGACCCGTATCGATATAGTATGCCGATGAAACATGTGCCGATACGGTTCACCCCCTCGTACCGATCCCTTAAGGATTATTTTCAAAAATTAGATTCCAATAGCTAAGAGGCATACCAGTACGGGGGCCCATATAATGAAACTAAAGTAAACTTTCCTCTAGGAGTACCGATACGGTGGCTAGGCATATCGATACCCTTTGATAATTTTCGATGATTTGAGCCTTCCCAGACCCTGCATACCAAAACTAGGGACCCAATACCGATACGCAAAGGCCTGTAATAACCTCTAGGTCCAACATATGACACTTTGGCTCACTTTAATCAATCCCAAACCTTACCTAAACATCATAAATCATCATAGACATGCTTATCACAGTCATAGAAGAATTTTAAGCAATTCAAACAAGCCTAACACAAACATCCACAACACCTATAGGCATGCTCCCTACTCAACATTCAAAACATAAAACCAAGCACCCATCGAGCATTTAAAGCTTCTTACAAGTCCAAAACGACATTTAAAACTTGAATAAATAGGGAGTTTAGAAAAAGACCCTCCCAAACAACAATTGACCATGTTGCCTTTATTACTACAAGTCTAAATCGAAACCATACTTTCGTAAACACAAGTCTTTGGTATTTCCTTCACTTGCTTGCTGTCCCCAACCTTTAATTCTCTGCATTGATGGAAAAAGAGAGAGTAAGCACACTAGGCTTAGTTAGGAGTGCTCGAAAACAAACCACCATAAATCATTCATATAACAGTGAGAAATCAAATTATGAAAACAAGTGCATCAAAACCAATTTGCCAAACCGTAATCGAGAGAGAAAACATCCTTTACTTAATTTCGAGCTTAGACTAGCATTTCAAGCTTAATCTAAATCTCAAACACAACTTCCAAACCTTTGAAAAGTTGTAAATCACGTTCTCACTCACCAACACGTAAAGCCTCGCTTGCCGACATAGCAACTACGCCTCCAAAGCTTCCAGAACTCCCGTTCAAGCTTGAGGTCCAACCTCCCATACTTTTTGTAATATCCCAATTTTGGCTAGTGACCAAAATATAAATTTTGAAAGTTTTGTGGCTGAAGTATAAACTTTGGAAAAGTTTAGGGACCAAAGTGTAATTTTCAAAAGTTGTGCATTTTAATCCCGTAAATGAATAGTTTACCCCCAAGAATGACATTTTCGTGTTACTCAGATTTTTGGTACAAAATTTGTGTTATTGGCTATAAAGTGATAAAGTTCGAAAAAATATTCGGATAATCAAATCGAGCTAAAATTTCAGAGATGGTTCCATGAACCTTATAAGAGTCATAAAATATTATTTTATGGATATTTGGATGTTAAAAAGGCCGTGAAAAATTTAAATTGATTGAAATGACATAGAATGGCAATTTTGTGAATAAGTTGATCGATAATGGGCATTTTGGTCATTTCACCCAATAGGGACATGGAATGAATTTTGAGATTTCTTTTATGGATGAATAGTGGCTGATTAGAATCCAACTAAGTTTAGTTGGAATGTTACAAAATGGCAAATTAGAAATATAAATCTAGTTGGAGGGTATTTTTGGAAAGTGGAATTTATTGAATTAAAAATTCATTTTTAATTATACAAGTGGCTTATATATATGAAATATGAAGGTTTATCAATGAAATTTCATCTCCAAATCTCAATTTTAAGGTAATCTTCCGAACTAAAAAGTTGTTCATCTCTTTGATCTCTATCTATTGATGTAAATTATTCATGGATTTCATGCTTGATTGATGAGACTTGATATGAGAGAGAAATTAGGGTTTATGTTCAAATCGGGGGTTTATGATTTTATGAATCTATATTCTTTTTATGTTGAAATCAAGCAAGAATGATGTTAGATTTATGTTTTTGAGTTGTGAATTAAACCGTAAACAATTCAGCAACCTTGAAAAAGATTAGGGTTTAGGGATCCAACCTTAAATTAGGGTTTATGATGACGAGTTAGTAATCTTGCAAGCTTGATTTGTTGATTGGAATCAAAACCCTAAAGGACTAATTCAGCAAAGAGTTAAAGTTAGGGGTTCAATTTTGATTTTTAAAATTTTAAATTTATTTATGTTATTAATGATATTAGAGACATGAAAATGAAGTTAGAATGCTAAACCGACGATTAATCGCTTTAGTGACCATTTTGACAATTTGTCAAACTTGAATGGTCTATTCGGTAAAGAAGATATGTAGAAGGAGTAAATCTGATTTTTAGTTAAAATGATGGAATTAAGGTATTAGTGTTGATTTGAGGACAAATTTGCAAAGTTAAGAAGCTTGAATCCTTGTATTAGAAATTTGGTGACCATTTTGACAAATCAAGAGAAATTAGAGGAATAAAGGTTTAAGCTTATTATGATGAAGGATGTAAAGAGAACATATGAATACAAGCTTTATTCTAGCCATTTTAAGTAAAGTGATGGGGCTAAATTGACAAGTAGAGAAATAAGGAGAAGTTGGTGTAAATTATAAGTTATTCATGGAATGTTATGTTACAATTTGAATTATGGCAGTAAGTTTAAAAATTCGCCATAAATTCTACAAAAATGGTTAGATGATGAATTTTATACGGTTGTAAAGATTTGTTAGTCTAGTTTCATTTCCAACAAACGGAAACTAATTTCGAGTTCCGAGTTAAAAGATATGAATTTTTAATCAAATAAAGGTAAAAAAAATTACAGAACAGTTTCTGCCTGGACAACTTTGTGATGTGAATGTAAGGAATTTTCATAATTTTTGTATATTTTATTAATTTATGTGGCTTATACCTTTAGAACCGTTATCGAATCTAGATTCTGCGGTAGAAAGGTAATTGAGATCCAGTATGTATTCTGCCCCGTATAAGTAAATCTTTGAAGGAAGCACAAGCTGTCAAAAAATGGAATTTGAAACATTTTTCATTTAAATGTTAGTCAGCAAGCTCGGAAGAATTAATGAAAGTTCAAATTGGTAATTAAGGACCATAATGAGCTTTTGAACAGTACAAGGAAGAAAGGAAAAATATTTGGAAATTTTATATTCGAGTGATTATATTAGACAACATGTTTAAGGTATTGTTAAATTTGAATCTAACAAATATTTTATTTTATTCATGTGATTAATGAAGTCAAGTATGAATCAAAGAAGGTTCGAGGTACTTTGAAAGCAAAGATCGAACTAGGACTTAGTGAGGCATTGTGTTAAGTAGCCAAGGTGAGTGCAATTACAAACATATCATGACACATTGATGTTATATACATCATTGGGATGGCTTGCGATGAGTCTACCCAAAATTTATTGTCATTATATTTATGTCTTGGTGTAGCGATCTCTTTTTTTTCGACGAGCATTTTTGCTAAAAAAACGCGTTTCGAAGTGTTTGGGGCCTTTCGGGTATTTAAAATATGTATTCTGCGGGGTTTCATAAAAACCGTGTTTTATTTAAGAATGGAGTTGCCACTAGCCACTAAGGTGGGTTGAACACCATAAAAACCAGAGATTTAGAAAAATGTTGGGTTCGAGAGTCGGTTATGGATGGGGAAGGATTAGCACCCCCACACCGCCCAAAATTGGTACTTTAATAATTACCGCATTATTAATATTAAACTTTCCAAATTAAAGTGACGATTAAATTAAGCTTTGGTTATAAGTGCGAGTAGATTTTAAAGGCCCCGTCATTCGAGAGTAAACTGAAAGACCACCATTACTACGCTTGATACTGGCCACGTTTACGCTCGAATAAAAAGGCACCGCATTAACAATAATATATCCGAAATGCAACTTAAAACATGGCAAATGTAAATAAATAAAATATGATAAAAATTTAAATAAATACTAACATAATAAAATACTAATCTAACATAAATAAAATACTAATCTGAAACATACATACATAAATATTAATCTAACACATAAATTAAAACAAATCTAACATAAATAAAATACTAATCTAAAACATTCATAAATACAAAGCATAAAATACTAATATAAAACATACCAACTAAAAATAAGAACAAAATTAAACAACATTTTATTAAATCATACAGCATAAATAAAAATATACCTCACTAGGAGCCCGAATAACGAACCTCGACTGACTCCCACCGAGATCTACCACGATCCCTTCAAAAATTAACTAGATCGGATCCAAAATAGGACCCCGATCGAACCAGTTAGGACCAAGGGCATTGCCCCGGTCCTTGGCTACCTGAGAGCATAGCTCTCTTATTTGGGTGCCATTACCGGCTCTCTCCATTTTCTGCTTTCCCCATGCCTCATATTTATAGGAAAGTGAGGAGGTCTTAAGGGTGACTTGGAGCACTAAGCTCCATGCATTATATTTCCTTTTTTTTACACTTTAACCAACCTTTTTTACCCTATTTTTTATTTTAAATTAAAAATATTACTATTACAATAATACTAAAAATACTAAAACCCGAACAAAAATGAATGATTACAGCTGCCCCTCTTTGCTTGTTCTTGTGAAACGAGAACAAAGAAAAGATCAAAAGCACTCATTTTTGACCTACTTCCTTGTCCTTGGCTTCAGAATCATAGGTTCTTCTGGAACTTTCCGCTCTTCCTCGGCTAACTCTTCAAGCTTGTAAGTCCTTTCTATATAGAACTTTTTTGCCTTCTGGTCTTGGAGCTACAGTTCCTTCCTATATAGAACCTTTTGCTTTCTTGGGTGTATCTTTCGGAATGAAAGTTCTTCCTATATAGAATCTTTCACTCTAAGGCCTCGAGTTATGAGTCTCTCCTATATAGAACTTTTCACTCTGAGACGGTAAAGCTTTGAGTCCTTCCTATATAGGACTCTTCGCCTTTAACGCTGCGGATTTTTCCTATATAAAACCTTCTACGTCATGGATGGATTCTTTTGAACTGAGTGTTCCTCCTATATAGAACTGCTAGTCTTCAAACCCTGGAGTTGTAAGTCCTTCTTATATAGAACTTTTAGCTTTTGAAATCTCGTAGTTACGGTTTCTTCCTATAAAGAACCTTTCACTGCGAGGGCTTGAAAATATAAGTCCTTCCTATATAGAACCTTTATCTTTGAATTTGGGATTCACGCCAAAATGGCTACCAATCTTTTTGGGCTCACGCTACTAAGGCTGCCGAAATATTTCTTCAAATTTGGGGGATTTACGCTGAAAATAGCTACCGATCTTTCGTCAAATCTGGGGATTCATGCCAAAAATGGACACTGATCTTTCTGGATTCACGCTACTATGGTTGCTGAAATCTTTCTTCAAATTTATGGATTCACGCCGAAAATGGCTACCTATCTTTCTGGAAATTTAGGGATCCACGCCAAAAATGGCCACCGATCTTTTTGGACTCACGCTACTATGGCTGCCAAACTTTCTTCAAATTTGGGGATTCACGCCAAAAATGGCTACCTATCTTTCTAGACTCAAGCTACTAAGGCTTCCGAACTTTCTTCAATAAAATCTACTTCTTCAAACTTTTTGAGAATTCTTCAAATACCTGTCTAAAACAAGCAAAAATTGACATGACTCTATCTATATGATGCATGCAATGTAATGCTTTCTTCTTCTCTTTTTTCTTTCCTTTTTTCTTTCTTTTCTCTTTTTTCTTTTCTTTTCTGATTTCTTTCTTTCTTCTCTTTTTTCTTTTCTTTTTTTCTTCTTTCTTCTCTCACTCTCTTCTCTTTCTTTTTCATTTCCTTTTTTCTTCTCGCTCTCTTCTCTCTTTTTTCCTTTTTTTTCTTTTCCCTCTTTTTTTCTATTCTATAGTCTTGCGCACTGAAATGGTCGTTCTTCAGATTTTCTTCTCTTCTGTCACAGCGTGCCCTTTGATTAATTATTTATCGCATTCATATCTTTTAACCCTTTCATACTATAATTCTTTTTTCCTCTCTATCCTTTTCTTCTTATTTTCTTCTTATTTTTTCTTTTTCTCTTCTTTCTCTTTCTCTTTTTTTCTTTTTCTTTTCTCTTCTCTTTTTTCTTTTAATCTTTTTCTGTTCTAAAGTCTTACACCCTGAAAGGTCATTCTTCAGATTTTTTCATCTCTTTACTTCTTTACTGTATGCTCTTAAATCCTCATTTGATCAATCAATTCGAATCTGAATTAACATGCTTTCAAATCTTTCGTGCGGAAGGCTTTCTTGTCTTTAGGGTTATCACCTGTCTTCATAAATGATCTTCTGGTCCTTATATTATTCTTATAAGAACCCTTGTCATCTTCTTCGCTTGGCGTTTTCCCATTCAACCACGGGCTCCACTACTTCAAATTTCCTGACCCATCATACAGAGCTTTGATCTATTTCTAATCACTATGGTGAGCAAAAATGCTTCCATCCCCTGAGCTCATCCTAGATCTTCTCGTAGCAGTTCACCGGGAACTAACTCTCGGTCCCTATGCTTTAAATCTCATCATCATTCATTTTTAAAGTAATGCAAAAGGCAATTTACTTGTGTATACTTCAATACAAAAAAATAATGATTGTTTGAAAAGATAACAGTCATTTTGAAAATCACAACTTGGAGGGAATACCAAACATTTTAAAAACATTGTTTGGAACAAATGGTAAACATCTTTTTTCTTTTTTTTTAAAGCCAAACATTTTTGAAATTTAAGGTTTGGAGAATGGTAAACAAAATTTGAAGTATATTGCCAAACATTTTAAAAACTAATGTTTGGGGGAAATGGTAAACATCAAAACTTTGGGAAAAAATGTCAAACCTTTTAAAACATGTTTTCCCCCAAAATATCAAACACCATAGCACATCTGCTTCGAATTGCCAGAGATCAACTCTAATGAAGTGCATATTTAGAAGATCTTGACTATTGTGGAGATATACGCAAATGTATAGTTTCTTCTAGTCTATTAGGCTTTCAAGAAGCGCAGTCCCATACCTAATTTCTAACCCATTTAAGGTGGCTCTTTTAATCTTACAACTCACCATGCCTCATTCTTCCCTCATTTGGGTGTCGATCAAGCACTTCGAAGTTTGACGTTCCTTGAAGCAAGGTTAACCCTTATAGGCAGAATGAAATCTGAAGACATTCTCATTCAACTTGGATATCTATGGATGATCAGAATGGTCTTTGAAGGCTTGTAATGTAGGCCTTTGGTTCATGGTTAGACGAAGCCGTATCTCTGTGCTCGTATGATCTGGATATTCTCACATGGAGTATTCTTTTTTTCTTTATCGGGATCACTCTAGACTGTCCGTTTTTGGGTTTTCACCCTAGAGTTCATTTCCTCACTCTCTTTCTTTTGGTCTGTCTTGCATTCTGGCTGTGTATTGATGCTTGTTTTCCGTAAAAAATGATTGATCCTCCAAATTCCCTTGAATGAAGGATTATGTACATTTCTGGGAATTCTTGTGATTGGTATGCCCAGATGAAATGTTCCTCTTTCTTTCTTTTTCTTTTTTCTTTATTTTCTTCTTCTTTTTTGTTTTTTTCTTTGGATTGCTCTAGACTGCCCACCTTTGGGTTTTCACCTTAGAGTTCACTTCCTTCTTCTGTATCTTCAGATCAGTGAATTTTGGTTGGATATTGATGCCAACATGCTCAGGCAAACTACACTTTCCTCTTCATTTTCGGGATCGCTCTAGACTGCCCATTTTTGGGTTTTCACCCTAAAGGTCATTTCCCTTTTCGAAATTGGCAATCTTCGGGTTGACTTGTCTTAACTTGGCTTCAATTCAAGCTTCTATACAAATCTTCAAAATTGTGGATTCTTTATGTATCTCTTGCTTATTTCTTATAGTTGAAGTCTTGATCTTGTATTGTTTGATCTGTGTGTGAAGTATATACAGTATTTTCTTTTTATTCCTTTTGTCTTTTTTTTCTTTTTTCTCTCTTTTTTTCTATTTCTTTTTTTCTCTCTTCTTCTTCTTCTTTTTTTCTCTTCTAAGGGAATTCAACTCATCACAGTCCTTTGTCTCAAGGATAATGATGGATCATACAACAGAACCCCGAGTTACTCGGCATAGTCATAATTTGAATATATCACTTATGTAGCTACTCCACTTTTAACTTAAAAGATGGATGGAGCATACAACCACCTTCTGAGCTTTTCACTACAGCGGAGTGCCCCAGAAAATTCTACTCATTTCTCTCTTTTTAAACACTCTTATCTAGGAATAGCTTTTAGTAAACCCAAACAGTGGAGTGTAATCTCTCTTTTTCTTTCTTTTTCTGTCTCTTTCTTTCCTTTTTCTTTCTTTTCTCTCTTTTTTTAGATGGCCCATTTTGGGTTTTTACCCTAGAGTCTCTTTCTTCTTATTCGAGTCTGTGGATGTATTCTCGAATCAAACTGTATCTATACCGGACATTGTCGCTTGTTCCCGCTTGAATGTAATCAATTCTACCAGCTCTTCTAAACTGGTGCCTATCGAACGGTAGAGTCTTCATGCATCTTCTTCTTACACTATTTAACTTAGTGTACTCTCTCTTGATTGCTTTGGCCTTCTGATTGCCATTTCTTATGTTGCTTGGTTTACTTTCTGAGCATAAACTTGTCTTCATCCATTTTCCTATAGTAGTTCTATGGCCTTCATGCCCAATCTATCTAGTTTTATCTCTTTCTCTTAGTAAAGTGAAAGAATACCATTCGTCATTCCATTCATAGATGTCCTGAGAAAGCCTTCAGGGGGTAAAGGTTTAGGGTCAACTCTCGATTCAAGGATCTTAAACGACAAGTGCCTGAGAAGGAAAATTCCTGAAATGGGAACTACCCATTGTCTAAACACTCGCTTTGTTTCTCTGTTGGCCTAAATGGATTAACGGATACTCACATTTACAATATCCTCACAACTTTCAATTTCTTCTAAATATAAGCAACTTAGAGTTGATTTCTGAATTTGAATCACGGGTATTCTTGCATTTGAGATTCAAGGACCTGGTATAGAAATGATATATACATATGTCCATTCAAAAAAATGTGTATATGTGTATGGAAAATCAAAAACTACCTCATAACAATGAATGAAATGTTTAAAGAATCAAAGAATGCAAAAATGCTTTCTAAATGGAAATATGAAAAAAAAAAATCTGTTTGAGAGTTTTTTTTTCAAAATATTGAGAATTTCTTTGTGAACTGATGGGAAAACCATAGGGACCTTCGGACTACCTCCCGAGTACTAACTCATTCCGACCTTTTCAATGTAGTGTAGGCTTGCAATTTCTCTTGTTTTTCCTTGCTGGATCAATTTTTGCTTTAGGACTCCCTCGCCAACCAGCTTCTGGATTTCTCGGTGCCATGCTCCAATGCCCTCACATAAATCTCATATGCACTATACATGTCAAAGTTATGGGCCAATGTGTCAGGTGTAATATTCATCGGCCTAGGGGTGAGCTGCTGACCTTCGACCAAATGAGAAAATATGTCTAAAATGAGTACCCAAATATTTTCAAACTTGCTCGATAAATTTCCCTCGGTGATTCGGAGGGAGTATCAGACCTCATTCTTTTATCGTTATGAGAATCTTAAAAGTGGTATCCATTTATCTCTTTCTTTTCTTCTACTCCTAGGTAGGTCTGGTCTTTAAACTTAGGTCCCGGAGTGCATGTTCGATTCTCTCTCCGACTGTCATGAAGTCCTCAAAGCTAGCCTTTATTTTCCTGAGCATCTTATCAAAGAAGAAATATGAAATGTGGCATGAAACATGGAAGTCACTTTCTTCTTCGTCTATGGGAGGCTGCACCTGGGTCGCTAAACACAGCCACCTCAAAGCACATTCCTTGAAGCTCTCACCAGGTTTCATCTTCGTACCCTGGAGATACTGACGACTTGGTGCTAGGTCCAAAGCATATTTATATTGTCCCAAAAAGGCATCGGCTAAGTCTCCCAACGACTGAACTTGGTCTCTACTCAAATAGTTATACCATATCACGGTGGGTCCTGCTAGACTGTCGTGGAAGCAGTGGAACAGTAATTTTTCATTCTTAATGCGACCCTCCATCTTTTTGCAGAACATGGTCAGGTGAATCTTGGGGCATTTTGTTCCGTCATCATGCGCAAATCTGGGGATTTTTGAAATCTGGAGGAATGACCAAATCAGGGTTCAAACAGAGTTTTCTTGCATCGAAGGCATCAATCTTCTTCTCTCTTTTTTCTCGAGCCCATCTTCTAACTGCTCGAATCTTAATTTTTGAGTGTGTTCAATTCTTTTATTCACGATAAAACTCTAATTGGTCTTTGGATTACTCCCTAAAAATTTTATGCAAGGCAATGATAATGTTATGTAAAATATGCCATGACTGTACAATGTGATGCAATGCAATGCATGAATGCAAATGTGGTGTTGATTCTCGAACAATCCTTAAAAGACTTTCGTTCAATAGAAAAATGTCTGGTTGCAAGAAACTAATAATGAATTATAGGTAACAGTTAGCTTCCTTCTGGAGAGCTTGACTTCGAGAAGCAAAGCTCGTGCTTTACATCTCGACATCGTCTTCAGGATGATGGGTGACCTCGTCTTCTCCTCTTATTGTACTCCATAGACTTGTGACGTCATGATCTTCATGCTATGGCTTCTAAAAAAACATTGACAAGTGTAGGCATAATGCAGACAAGAGTTTCTTCTTCGGTTGATCTGGGTGCAAACAAACCGATCTTCGAATAATGCATCTAAATGGGGTTGGATCCTAGCGGTCCAAAGGGGGTCTACTTAAAGTCTTTAAAACTTTTGGGTTTACATTAAAATTCTCAAAGATCATTTGGTTTAAAGATTTCCCCTTTTTATTATCAAAAGGTTTTAACTTACTTAAAATGAAACTTTTAGATTTTTTTTTTGAAAGTTTTAGGAGGGAAAAGAATTCAAAACACAATAATTTTTTTTGAAGAAGTTAAATTAAATCTTTGAGATTTTTACAAAGGGTTAAATGTGAAGATTTTAAAATTAGTGTTTTGTAGTCCCCACGGGATCCTCTGCGCCGCACATGCCTTACCATCGACCATCTTCTTTATCGATTGGTCTTTGCTCGGCCCAACTTGATATTGTAATATTATCGTTTTCGACAAAGCAAACTTTTCTTCTATTTTGAAAGCCTTTTAAATGAACCGTTCTTGAATCAACACCATGATATGCAAAATGAATACAAATAAAGGCGTTGATTCCGCTGGTAATCACCCTTTCGAACGACTTTCATAGGAATTAAAGGGTCCAGATTCTGGAGCCAGGAAAGAAGACTTCTACAGATATGCCTCTCTACATGTTTTTGGGTCGCACTTAAGGAAATGAAAGTCTCGATTAAAATTACTGGTACGGGTTTGCCTTCCGCTTCATGCGTTCAAACAGATCCCAGATGGCTACGTCGATGTTTCCAAAAACCCTCGAGAAAATGATCAAACCCTATATACCTAAAGAGAACATGTCCATCTTCATCGCCTTATATGCGTGTGTGGGTATGATGTCTCGGATACACTCACATACACAAGCTAGGTTGTCTCCTCGACTCTGAATCGAGCTGTTGACCCAATCGTCACTCATCCTGTCAAAGGTTTTGAACTTCAATGGATAATTCTAGTTCATTGGTGGCTTCGTATAGATCCAATCTTTTTGAACATTTTTCTTGTTGAGCAAGGCTGTGTACTCTTCTACCGTGGGTATCTTGTTATGTCCGTTGAAAGTGAATCCGCAAAAAACAAGGTTCCAGAATTGAAAAATGGCTCAACATAAAGGCTGATTAACCTAGACATATATTAAATGTGCTATGTCGCCATAAGTATCAGAATACAGGTCTTGTAGTCGTCGATCCCATCTTTCCCAAATCTCTTTAAGCTCCCATAGGCCATTCTGTTGTAGGCTCTTGTATGTATATCCTGGCATTATGCGCTCACTCGACAAACTGTTACTTTGGGCCCACTGGTTGACTTCTGACCAATGTCTGACGGCTGAGTTGATATCATCCTTCTTGAGATACCTTTTATCCATGATAAAAGATTTTTGATCGGGCAAACCACTTGAATCAACACCTTTATGTCATGCAATGCTAATGCAACCAAAGTATGTGTAAAGTAAAAATAAAATAAAACAAAAAAATGAGTTAGTACCGAATAAAATCAATAGATACATAAATAAAAAGTGAAATAGATAAGGCAACAAGAAGAGCAATCCTATTTATCCCGTCTAAAACACCTAAGTTATCCGTATGGCTCTAGAATGGTGGGCTTTCTATATTCTCTACATGCAGTTTTGGTGCTAAGAGTTTTCCTTGATGTCCCCTACTAAGAGTAGCAAGGTCCCCGGTCATCACCCATTAAAGGCTTCTTTCAACCGGGTTCAACTCAGGGGACCCATTCGCTTATACCCATACGAAGGAACAATATCCTCACGAAAGCATAAGGTACTTGAGCTCCGAAAGTACTTGCTAGGCCCATACGGAGGAACGATATCCACACGAAAGCACTAGCGTTTTCCCCCACTTAAAAGGACGGGTTTATATGCAAATTTTAAATGCATTAAAATATACGCGCAATTATAACCAAATGTTAATTTAATAGTCACTTTAATCCAGAATTTCCAATATTAGTAAAGCGATAATTATTTAAAAAGCTCGACTCTCTTTTATTTTTGAAAACCAAAAAATGTCCCCAGTCGCCATCTGTAGCGATCTCTTTTTTTCGACGAGCGTTTTCGCTAAAAAAATGGGTTTCGACGTGTTTGGGGTTTTTCGGGTATTTAAAATATGTATTCTGCGGGGTTTCATAAAAACCATGTTTTATTTAAAAATGGAGTCGCCACCGGCCACTAAGGTGGGTCGGACACCATAAAAACCAAAGATTTAGAAAAATGTTAGGTTCGGGAGTCGGTTACGGATGGGGAAGGATTAGCACCCCCACACCGCCCAAAATTGGTACTTTAATAATTACCGCTTTATTAATATTAAACTTTTCGGATTAAAGTGACGATTAAATTAAAATTTGGTTATAAGTACGAGTAGATTTTAAAGGCTCTGTCATTCGAGAGTAAACCGAAAGACCACCATCACTACGCTTGATACTGGCCACGTTTACACTCAATAAAAGGGCACCACATTGACAATAATATATTTGAAATGCAACTTAAAACATGGCAAATATAAATAAATACATTGCGATAAAAATATAAATAAATACTAACATAATAAAATACTAATCTAACATAAATAAAATACTAATATGAAACATACATACATAAATATTAATCTAACACATAAATAAAAACAAATATAACATAAATAAAATACTAATCTAAAACATTCATAAATACAAAGCATAAAATAATAATATAAAACATACAACTAAAAATAAGAACAAAATTAAACGACATTTTATTAAATCATACAACATAAATAAAAATATACCTCACTAGGAGCCCGAATAATTAACCCCGACTGACTTCCACCAAGATCTACCACGATCCCTTCAAAAATTAACTAGATCGGATCCAAAATAGGACCCCGATCGAACAAGTTAGGACCGAGGGCATTGCCCCGGTCCTTGGCTACCCGAGAGCATAGCTTTCTTATTTGGGTGCCATTACCGGATCTCTCCCTTTTCTGCTCTCCCCATGCCTCATATTTATAGGCAAGTGGGGGGTCCTAAGGGTGACGTGGAGCACTAAGCTCCACGCATTATATTGCTTTTTTTTACACTTTAACCAACCTTTTTTACCCCATTTTTTATTTTAAATTAATAATATTACTATTACAATAATACTAAAAATACTAAAACCCGGACAAAAATGAGTGATTACACTTGGAGCATATGATTGACATATTTTAAATATGTCAAAAGTTGAATATAAATGCATGGATCACTAGTTATATATGATGTTATATTATGAATGTTATTTCGGGTATAAACTGCCCAATGTTAAATTATGTTAATATACATTATCATGGATAAAAATATGGAATATATGCCCAAGTATGTCATTGAGGGACAGGGTATAGTTGGCATGTCATAGAGTCCAGCAGCACACTGCATACTCTGTTTAGCATTATAGTGTATATAAAAGACACTTAGTGTATACGGTTAACACTACCTTATGTGCGGATGGTTAGCAAAACCTTATGTGCAGATGGTTAACATAACCTTATGTGCGGTTTTAACTCGTGTACCCAGAGTCCTTATAGGCTTATATTTGGGCTATGTTTTATGGTTAATAAATGATAAATAGGTGAATAAGCTTATGAGCTTTTGGAATAAATGGCAAGTATATTGGTAAGAAATTTATATGTGATTTATATCATGTTAATATATGAATAACATGATGGATTTACATGTCCAGTGATCATGATGCATTTATGCATATAAGGCATATTATGACAAATAAACAAGCCTGAAAGTCTTATGACATTAGCATGTAGTAAATCATTGCTAATGCAATGTGAAAGTTGATGCTTTGGCATATATATCATGTTATTTTAACATATCCATGAAGTCGAATAAAGTTTAAATTATTGTTATTAACTTCTTTTATTGCCTCACTAAGTTCGTACTTAGCGTGTGTTTGATTATGCACACCTAGGTAAATCAAGATGAGAGTGAGAAGAGCATTGCATCAATATTGGAAAGCTCAACAGGTAATCACAGTAATGACATCCTAATTGAGGTTTGATTATTATAATGGCATGTATACTTGCTAAACCTATTTGAGTTGTGATTGGCCTTTAAAGTTTGTTATGGTTTCAAGATAATTGGCGTTTCTGGAAAGATTCAAAGTTAAGAGTAACCTCAAATGATGAGTTACATACTAAGATAATTGAGAGCATGTATGTTTTATGATAGTCAATTGTTCCCTATAAGCATACATAACATTTGAAGACATTTGGGAATTGAATTAGGATGAATTAGAAATATGAAAATGCAAGAATGTGCATTTTGGGACAGGGTGTTCCAGTACTCAAGATTTGGGTTCAAAATTATCAAAACTTGAATTTTGTTTCAAATATCATTAATATTTAAGGATAGTAAAGTTGTGACATTCCTGATTCGTATTCATCGTATGGATACGAAAAGGGTTGTTACATTTATTGGTATCAGAGCTACATGTTTAGCCGGTTCTTGAGTTAAACGAAGTATGGTAAAGGTCAAAAGTGTATACATGCCACTAGGATGTCAGAATTACTGATGAATTTACTTGTTTGAATGGATGCAATCGCTTACTTCATTATGATATTAATGTTAAATTCCAATGTGTGAGGGTAAAAGAATCATGTTAGGTGTTTAGACGAGTGGATCAATAAGAGATTCACGAGAATGATAAGGTTAATGATAATATTCTACCCTCAGCTTAGTATGGTGCAGAGGCACCAGAGTAACATGATATGCATGTTCTAGATTAAGAGCTTTTCTTCCAGACATTAGATGTGATCATGAATCAGCCTGCTTAGGCACCGATTGCAAAAGAATTGAGAGTTCTAGCATACTAGATTTTCAGAGAGATATTAATGGAGATCCTATGATTGTTAATCTATGGTTTAATGATATAAAAGTTATGTTGAAGTAACTCTATATTGATGATCAGAGGAGACTCAAAGAAAAAGTATTATCTCATCTGAAAGGATTAGACTTGTATTTGATAAAGTAATGTTACGGTACATACTCAAAAGTCTATTAACTAGAAGTTCTTTCTTTATGTGTTCCGTAACAAAGTTTATCCTAGAGATGCAACGAAGTTTCTTGCATCTTAATTAGGGCAATTTGATTATTTACGGGTATACATGCAAGTTTAATAAACAGAGCTAATTTGCTTCTAAATTGCTTCCTGAAGACAGAAAGAGAGCATGTTATGACAGCTCATAGAGGGCTAAAGGTCAGGTACAAAGAAGTACTGACTGCCCTATGTATTTCAAAATTCCATGAAGCAGTAAATTATGACGAATACAATGCAAATGGTTTAGAATGAGAAAATATCTAAACAGAGGTCACAGATTGTAAAGAGAAATAGTGAATCATTATTTATTTCACCACTTCTAAAAAGTGGTGAGGATTCCTGGCAAAGATATCAAACTGAATTTATTACATAGTTCTGCTAAGAGATCAGGACAAGGAAAATTAGGAACTCTTTGACATTTATAATTAATGTTGGAGATTCAAGAAAACCACAAAACCAATCATGTGAGTGTTGTGATAATTGGCATGCATGAGCATGCAGAGTTTTTATTGGAATTTTTTACCAATGTAAAAAATTATTTAACTTATGCTATGGATACTGAGCATCAAGGTGGGAGAGTATTCCTATTGTTTGTGAGTTTTAAATGGGTTGCCCAAAAGGATCTGTCAGGCTTGACGCTTTATTGAGAGGCTAAGTTTAGGATTGGATTTAATCCAATATGGAACCTATATCGATTGCACTCTACAGAATGGCTCTTACTAGATTGAGAAAGCTAAAAACCTAGTTGCAAGAGTCATTAGATTGAGGTTTTATACGACCCAGTATATCACCTTAGGAAGCTCCAGTGATGTTAGTTAAAGAAGCAGTAATATTCCTTTAAGATTAAATTACGATTATATTATTACCTGTAGAAGAAGATTTGATAGTAGCACCAGTATTAGTGCAGTATGAATCTAGTAAGGATTCTATCTTATTCAATAATACGTCCCATAATAGGTTGGGATGTGTATTAATGTAATAAGGCTAATGTCGTAGTTGATGTATTTAGCCAAAAGCCATTCTTTGGCTTATAGGCATTAAATGCCCAATTACCTTTGGAAGAAAATAGTATATTGATTCTATAGCTTCAGCTCAAATCTACTTTGACAAATCGGATCAAAGATTTACAGATGAAAGATAAGATACGTCTGGAAAGAATTCAGTAAGGTGAAAAGGGAAAATTAAAGATTTTGATGTTAAGTTTAAAGAATGTTCATATTATCAAAGGGTAATTTATATCCCCGATGATAATGAGTTAAAAATAGAACTAAAAGGTGATTGAATCTGATTTATTTCAGGATGCAGAGAATAAAGTAAGAATGGTTCGAAGCAATCTAGAATTGTTTTAGAATGATGGATATTATCTGCAGATCTTGAAAGAAAAGATATTTAATATGAAGTTAAGGATAAAGTATTCCTTAAAAGTTTCACCTTAGAAGGAAGTGTTATGGTTTCGACAAAAAAGGAAGCTGTGGGGCATATAAGATTGTGAAAAGAGTTGGTCTGGTGGCTTATTAGCTAGTTTTACCTCCGGAAATGGACAAGATTCACAATATATTTCATATATCGATGCTCAAGAAGTATCGATCAGATCCTTTACATATCATTACCTGGAAGGAATAGAGATTCAATTGAATTTGATTTACGAGGAAGAATCGGTAAAGATACTAGCACATGGAGTCAAAAAACTAAGGAATAAGATGATCTCGCTTGTTAAAGTTCTTTGGCAAAATCATGAAGTCGAAAAAACGATCTGGGAAAGAGAAAAAGATATGAGAAAACAGTTTCCTCATTGTTTTTGAATAAGGTATGTGTAGAAAATTCGAGGAGTAATTTTCTTAAGGGGAGAATTGTAATATCCCAATTTTTGGCTAGTGACCAAAATATAAATTTTAAAAGTTTTATGGCTAAAGTATAAACTTTGGAAAAGTTCAGGGACCAAAGTGTAATTTTCAAAAGTTTTGTATTTTAACCCCGTAAATGAATAGTTTACCCCCAAGAATGACGTTTTCATTTTACTCGAATTTTTGGTACATAATTTGTGTTATTGGCTATAAAGCGATAAAGTTCGAAAAAATATTCGGATAATCAAATTGAGCTAAAATTTCATAGATGGTTCCATGAACCTTAAAAGAGTCATAAAATATTATTTTATGGATATTTGGATGTTTAAAAGGTCAAGAAAATTTTAAATCGATTGAAATGACATGGAATGGCAATTTTGTGAATAAGTTAATCGATAAAGGGCATTTTGGTCATTTCACCCAATAGGGACATAGAATGAATTTTGATTTCTTTTATGGATGAATAGTGGTGGATTAGAATCCAACTAAGTTTAGTTGGAATGTTACAAAAGGGCAAATTAGAAATATAAATCTAGTTGGAGGGTATTTTTTGAAAGTGTAATTTATTGAGTTAAAAATTTATTTTTAATTATACAAGTGGCTTATATATATGAAATATGAAGGTTTATCAATGAAATTCCATCTCTATCTATTGATGTAAATTTAAGGTAATCTTATAAACTACAAAGTTGTTCATCTCTCTGATCTCTATCTATTGATGTAAATTTTTCATGGATTTCATGCTTGATTGATGAGACTTTATATGAGAGAGAAATTAGGGTTTATGTCTAAATTGGGGGTTTTATGATTTTATGAATCTATGTTCGATTTTATATTGAAATCAAGCAAGATTGATATTGGATTTATGTTTTTGAGTTGTGATTTAAGCCCTAAAAAATTTAACAACCTTGAAGAAGATTAGGGTTTAGGGATCCAATCTTAAATTAGGGTTTATGATGATGAGTTAGTAATCTTGCAAGCTTGATTTGTTGTTTAGAATCAAAACCCTAAAGGACTAATTTAGCAAAGTGTTAAAGTTAGGGGTTCAATTCTGATTTTTAGAATTTGAAATGTATTATGTTATTAATGATGTTAGAGACATGAAAATGAAGTTAGAATGCTAAACCGACGATTAATTGCTTTAGTGACCATTTTGACAATTTGTCAAACTTGAATGGTTTATTCGGTAAAGAAGATATGTAGAAGGACTAAATTTGATTTTTAGTTAAAATGATGTAATTAAGGTAGTAATGTTGATTTGAGGACTAATTTGCAAAGTTAAGAAGCTTGAAACCTTGTATTGGAAATTTGGTCACCATTTTGACAAATCAATAGAAATTAGAGGAGTAAAGGTTTAAGCTTATTATGATGAAGGATGTAAAGAGAACATATGAATACAAGCTTTATTCTAGCCATTTTGAACTAAAATGATGGAACTAAATTGACAAGTAGAGAAATAAGGAGAACTTGGTGTAAATTATAAGTTATTCATGGAAAGTTATGTTAGAATTTGAATTGTGGCAGTAAGTTTAAAAATTAGCCATAAATTCTACAAAAATGGTTAGATGATGACTTTTATACCGTTGTAAAGATTTGTTAGTCTAGTTTTGTTTTCAACAAATGGAAACTGATTTCGAGTTCTGAGTTAAAAGATATGAATTTTTAATCGAATGTCAGAAAAATTACAGAACAGTTTCTGCCTGGACAGCTTTGTGACGTGAATGTAAGGAATTTTCATAATTTTTGTAGATTTTATTAATTTATGTGGCATATACCTTTAGAACCGTTATTGAATCTAGTTTCAGCGGTAGAAAGGAAATTGAGATCCAATATGTATTCTGCCCTGTGTAAGTAAATTTTTGAAGGTAGCGCAAGATGTTAGAAAATGGAATTTTAAACATTTTGTATTTAAATGTTAGTCAGCAAGCTTGGAAGAATTAATGGAATTTCAAATCGGTAATTAAGGACCATAATGAGATTTTGAACAGTACAAGGAAGAAAGGAAAAATATTTGGAAATTTTATATTCGAGTGATTATATTAGACAACATGTTTAAGGTATTGTTAGATTTGAATCTAACAAATATTTTATTTTATTCATGTGATTAATGAAATCAAGTCCGAATCAAAGAAGGTTCGAGGTACTTTGAAAGCAAAGATCGGACTAGGACTTAGTGAGGCATTGTGTTAAGTGGCCAAGGTGAGTGCAATTGCATGCATATCATGACACATTGATGTTATATACATCATTGGGATGGCTTGCGATGAGCCTACCCAAATTTTGTTGTCATTATATTTATGTCTTAGAGCATATGATTGACATATTTTAAATATGTCAAAAGTTGAATATAAATGAATGGATCACTAGTTATATATGATGTTATATTATGAATGTTATTTCAGGTATGAACTGCCCAATGTTAAATTATGTTAATATACATTACCATGGATAAAAAATATAGAATATATGCCCAAGTATGTCAATGAGGGACAGGGTATAGTTGGCATGCCATAGAGTCCAGCAGCACGCTACATAATCGGTTTAGCACTATAGTGTATATAAAAGACACTTGGTGTATATGGTTAGCACTACCTTATGTGTAGATGGTTAGCACAACCTTATGTACGGATGGTTAGCATAACCTTATGTGCGGTTCTGACTCGTGTACCCAGGGTCCTCATACGCTTATATTTGGGCTATGGTTTATGGTTAATAAATGATAAACAGGTGAATAAGCTTATGAGCTTTTGGAATAAATGGCAAGTATATTGGTAAGAAATTTATATGTGATTTATATCATGTTAATATATGAATAACATGATGGATTTACATATATAGTGATCATGATGCATTTATGCATATAAGGCATATTATGACAAATAAACAAGCATGAAAGTCTTATGAAATTAGCATGTAGTAAATCATTACTAATGCAATGTGAAAATTGATGCTTTGGCATACAAATCATGTTAGATAAACACATCCATGAAGTCGAATAAAGTTTAAATTATTGTTATTAACCTCCTTTATTGTCTCACTAAGTTCGTACTTAGCGTGTGTTTGATTGTGCACACATAGGTAAATCAAGATGAGAGTGAGAAGAGTATTGCATCAATATTGGAAAGCTCAACAGGTAATCACACTAATGACATCCTAATTGAGGTTTGATTATTATAGTGGCATGTATACTTGCTAAACCTATTTGAGTTGTGATTGACCTTTAAAGTTCGTTATGGTTTCAAGATAATTGGCGTTTTTGGAAATATTCAAAGTTAAGAGTAGCCTCAAGTGATGAGTTGCATGCTAAGATAATTGAGAGCATGTATGTTTTATGATAGTCAATTGTTCCCTATAAGCATACATAACATTTGAAGACATTTGGGAATTGAATTAGGATGAATTAGAAATATGAAAATGCAAGAATGTGCATTTTGGGACAGGGTGTACTAGTACTCAAGATTTGGGTTCAAAATTATCAAAACTTGAATTTTGTTTCAAATATCATTAATATTTAAGGATAGTAAAGTTGTGACATGCTTGATTCGTATTCGCCGTATGGATACGAAAAGGGGTGTTATACTTTTTCCACAACAAAACAGAGGATCCTACCAAACATCAATAATCTCCATTCAATTACCTAACCACAACAACCGAAAACAACAACAAAACAACTACTAACATAGCCCAGCCACAAACCACGAATCTCAACATTCACTTAACATCAATTAACATCCAAAAAAACAATTACATCATCCTTATACCATCAGCATTCATTAAACACCCACAACTCCTCAAAATCTCACAACTAGCAACCTAGAAAATTAGAGATTCACCTAGTTTTAGAATTCCATTGTTAAAATCAACTTATTAACATTATAAAACATCAATATCATGTTTTAATCAAATCAAGAACCCAACAAAACAAATACATGAAGAAGATCAATCAAATATATCAATTAAACCTTGATTTAACCATTTTCTCGTAATTAAATCATTAAAACTCATTAGAAATCATATATAAAGGATCAATAACTTGGGAATTTCAATAAAGAACCTTATATTAGAGGAGAAGAATGAAGCTCACCTCTAACCTTGGCTTTCCCCTTAATCGGATAAGTTTTCTTGAGAAAACAAGATCAAATCAATTATGTTTTGTTAGGAAATCATTAAGAACTCATTTGGAAATAAAAGAATGTTGAAATCAAGTAGTTACCTGAGAAAATTGAAGTAGAAAAGAGTGTTTGGATAGAGAGAATTTGAGAGAAAATATTTTAAAGAAAGTTAGTTATATAAAATGTTTTTTAGGAATTAATTATAGTATTAATTCTCTAAGCCTATTAAAACTCCTTGAAAACCTTTTTTCTAAGCATATCCTATTAAGGTGAAAAGTATGATATTAGAATTTGGCCAAATAGCTCCTTAAAGATTCTAAGTTTTGATCCTTTTACAAAACAGTCACTAAAATAGTTTTAAAACTTTACAATTTGGTCACTGTCACAAAATGTCACTTTTCGAAACCTCTTTTTGTAAAATTGATTTTACCAAAACCATCTACATATCAAATAATGGTTTTAGGATATTTTCCATATTTTTATCTCACCCAAAAATATTTATTTCGAATTAATCCCGAAATTGACTTGAATCATCTAATCCAATCCATCGGACCGTTTAATCAACCTAGAAAACTCTTAGGCCCAAAAATGGGGCGTTACAAATCTCCCCCACTTAAGAAATTTTGTCCTCAAAATTTACCTGACAGAAACAAATGTGGAAACTAGTCTTCCATGTTCGATTTACTCTCCCACGTGACCTCCTCAACACCGCAATGTCGCCACAACACATTGACAAGCTCAATCGTCTTGCCATGAAGAACTTTACTACTGGAGTCAAGGATCTCCATTGGTTCCTCACCATAGGATAAATCTGGTCGCAACTCAACATCCTCCACTAGCATCACATGCGTCGGATCTGAACGATACCTCCGCAACTTAGATACATGAAACACATCAAGAATTTTCTCTAATTCAGGAGGCAAACTCAACCGGTAAACCACCGGACCTACGCATTCCAACACCTCATACGGTCTAATAAACCTCGAGCTTAACTTTCCTTTGCGCCCAAAGCGCAACACCTTTTTTCAAGTTGAAACTTTCAAGAAAACCTTTTCACCAACCGCATACTCAACTTCCTTACGCTTTAAATCCGCGTAGGATTTCTGCCAATCTGAGGCAGCTTTCAAACAATCACAAATAAGCTTTACCTTTTCATCTGTATCTTTCAATACATCAGGCATGGAAACATGCTTTTCCTCAGCCTCAGCCCAACACAAAGGCGTACAACACTTCATACCATACAAGGCTTTATACGGTGCCATCTTTATTCTTGCCTGATAACTATTATTATATGCAAACTCCACCAAAGGTAACTATCTTTCCCACGTTCCTTGGAACTTAATTATACAACACCTCAACATATTCTCCAAGATCTGAATCACACACTCGGACTGACCATCCGTCTGAGGATGATATGAAGTACTGAAATTCAAGTAAGTACCCAAAGCTCGATGTAAGCAATCATAAAACCTTGATGATCCCTATCCGAAACAATCAACTTGGGCAATCTATGCAACCTCACAATTTTAACAATATATAGATCTGTCAATCTATCCAGGTATACGTTGTATGCACTAACAAAAAATGTGCACACTTCGTAAAACCGATCAACAATCACTCAAATGAAATCCTTTTTAGTCGGTCAAAGGTAACCCCGACACAAAATCCATGGTGATCCTCTCCTATTTCCACTCTAGAATCTTTAACGGTTGCAACAACCCAGAAGGAAACTGATGCTTAGCCTTAACACGCTGACACACCATGCATCTAACAACAAAATCAGCCACATCTTTGTTCAAACCCACCCAAAAGTACTCCTCCTTTAGGTCTCGATACATCTTGGTACTATTGGGATGCATAGTAAAAGGACTAACATGAGCTTCGGTCAAAATTGTTTGCCTTAACTCATCATCACTAGGCACCACTATCCTATCCTTGAAACATAACACCCAATCATTATTAAAGTAAAAATCCGTAGGATTTCCATCTATGATATCTTTAACACGAGGTACCAACGCCTCATCATAAAGTTGCTTCTCTTTAATCAAATGCGACAAAGATGGCTTCACTTGCAATTTGACTGACAAACCTCCATCACGTGTTGCACTTAACCTCACAAACATGGACTTCAACTCAATAACCGTTTTTTACTCAAAGCATCACCCATAATATTCACTTTCCTCGGATGATGCTCGATTGTCAAATCATAATCCTTGAGCAACTCCAACCATCTATGTTGTCGAAGATTCAACTCCTTTTGTGACATCAAATGCCTCAAACTCTTATGATCCGAGTAAACAATACACTTCTCACCATAAAGATAATGCCTCTAAATCTTCAGCGCAAACACAAACGCAGTAAGATCTAGATCATGCGTAGGATAGTTGCACTCGTGCACCTTTAACTGCTTAGATGCATAAGCTACAACTTTCCCGTCTTGTATAATACACACCCTAACCCAACATAGGATACATCACTATAGACCACAAACTCTTTTCATGACTCAGGTTGAATCAAGATTGGATCTTGTGTCAAAACTTCCTTCAACTTCCCAAAAGCTTGTTGTCTAGCCTTCGTCCATTCAAAACGCACATCCTTTTGTAACAACTTGGTCAACGGAGTAGCAACTCTTGAGAACCCATCCACAAAGCATCGGTAATAACCTACCAACCCCAAGAAACTACAAGCCTCCATAACTGACTTTGGTTGCTTCCAATTCACAACCGCTTTAACCTTTTGCGGATCCACTCAGATATTTTCTGCCGAAACAACATGACCAAGAAAGACCACTTCTTTAATCAAAAACTCACACTTGCTCAACTTACCATAAAGTTGATTATCCAACAAAGTGTGCAACACAATCCGCAAGTGTCGATCATGCTCCTTCTCAGTACGAGAGTACACAAAGATATCATCAATGAACACTACTACGAACAGATCCAAGAATTCATGGAACACCTGATTCATCATGTCCATAAATGTTGCAGGCGCATTCGTTAACCCAAACAACATCACCAGAAAGTCATAATGTATGTACCTCATACGAAAAGTAGTCTTTGACATATCCTTATCCTTAACCTTCAACTGATAATATCCAAATCTCAAATCGATCTTAGAAAACACCATAGCACCCTAAAATTGATTAAACAAGTCGGCAATTCGTGGCAAATGATACTTATTCTTAATCGTCAACTTGTTCAATTGCCAATAATCAATGCACATCCTCAAAGTGCCATCCTTCTTTTTACAAACAACACCGGTGCTCCCCACGGTGACACATTAGGTCAAATGAAACCACGATCCAACAAATTTTGAAATTGTGTCTTCAACTTCTTCAACTCTTTCGGTACCATGCGATATGGTGCAATCGACATCGAACTCGTATCAACATACTTCTCAATACAAAACTCTTCCTCTCTATCCGGTGAAAACCCAAGCAACTCTTCCAGAAATACCCCAAAAAAATCACAAACAGTACAAATATTCTTAGTCTGCACTTCTTCCGCATTTGGGTTCATAACATAAGCCAGATATGCCAGACACCCATACTCTAACAATTTTTGCGCTTCCAAAGTCGAGACTACATTGGACAAGAACTTAACATTCTCATCCACAACCACCAGTTCATAATCATCGGCAAGTTTCAACGAAACTCGCTTGGTTAAAAACTCGACCACAACCCCATGTTCAGTTAACCAATCCATACCCAAGATCACATCAAAACCATGGAATGGCACACGTGACCTTGAACCATCAAAGGACATCTCCTATACAACCTCCTCATAACAATTGTCTCTCCAAAAGAAATTGTTACTTGCATACCCGCATCTAACATTTCTACTAGTATATCAAGTAAATGTGCATACTCATGCAAAATATATGAATGTGTAGAACCAAAATCTATCAGAGAAACTAATGACATAGACAGCAAGGTAAAAGTACCTACTATTACATCAGTGTCATTCTTCCCCTCGCGATGTGCATAGATCCTCGCAGGTCCACTACACTCAGAATGAACCGTCAATGCATGTGCAGTCCTCTGTCCTTTTTCCCTTCGCTAGAAGTTACCTCGGCCACGCCCACAGCCTCTCTGTGGTGCAATAACAGGTGCATGTGCTGGCCTACCCCTAGCCAACATCAAACAATCACGTCTTAGATGATCTCTAAAACCACAACTCTAGCGAATTAGCAACAACAGCCGGTGTAGCCTATCTCTCATTGGCCAGACGCTCACAGTCTCACCTCATATGATCTCGCGATCCATACACCCAACAAGTGTTGTATAATTTTCTAACCTGGGTACTCTAACCCTGTGGCCCACGCCCAGCATTAAGTTTACCCTGTCTCTACTCAGGGTGATACCTTCTATCATGGTGTCTCTTAGACTGACCACTACTAGAACCAAAATCCGCAGCTCTCTTCCCAGATTCAGAACCTCTCAGACGATAAGATAAACCCAAACTTTGCTCGATGTCCTTCGCCTGTGTAACCATCATATCAAAATTTGTATAGTTAGTGTCCGAAATATATGTCTTAACATTCTGTATAATTTCGTAGCAAAATTGTTCACAGCGATGCCTCTCATTCGGTACCAACTCAGGCGCATACTGACTCAGCCTCACAAAATGTACCTCGTACTCAGATACTGTCATACTGCCCTAAACCAAGGCCATGAACTCGCGTTTCTTCTCGTCCATGTATCTAACTCCCAGATACTTCCTCTTGGAGACAGCTTGAAAGAACTCCCATGTCACATCACCGGGTTCTATGCCCGTTATTACAGTAGTCCAACAACTATAAGTATCACCTTGTAATACGGACACTGCACATCCCAGCTTACGGGTATCATTACACCCTATCTGATCCAATATCTGATTTGTACTGGCAAACCACTCCTTAGATGCCTCGGATGCCAACCCTCTAAACTCAACTCCTCCAAGACTACATAGATACTCAAACAGCAACCCTAGTTTAGTAGCAGAAGCCAATGCCAATACGGGTACATGACCTCTAGCCATCGCAGCCTAAAAAGCTCTTGTCATCGCCTATACAAAGGTGTCATATCACCATACAACGAACCAGGTTGTGCATGTGGTACTTGCTCCACTCCCTCAGGTAGATTAGGCGGAGGAAGTGGCAACCCCTCAGGATGTACTATCTCGGCCTTAACTCCCCGCCTTCCGACAGTAGCACTCACACTCGATCGCAATTCTCTCTCATGTGGCATCGTATAAAAATGTATCTAAGGCATGATAATTACACTAAAATAAAAATAATCAGGTCAGCTTCAAGCAAGGATCCAAGACTTTCGTTTCAAACCAAAATCATTTTATAATTGTAGTAATAAGGCAATGTGTCCCCAAGATTTACTCCTCATGGCATATATCAATCATCATACGTATAAACAATCATCGTGCATATCAAACAAAAACAAACAATCATTAATAGCATCCTAATTTTTCATAAACCTAGCTCTGATACCAACAAATGTAAACCCTTAACCCGGTCTAGCCGAAACTGAGCTAAAATGGTCATATTAGGTTTGTCGAAGCAAACCTAAACTTTTAACCTAAATCGGGTTCATTTTTTTTTCTTTTTATCTTATCTAAATGCATTAATTTAATTCTTAAGGTGGACATGCATCAGCGGATACGTTACATTGCAATCAGATTCCAAAACAGAGTTCAATTGCTCAAACTTGCACTTTAGGGACCAAAACATAATTTCCATAAATTACAAGAACTTATTCTAAATCCAAGTTACCAAACCTTAATTAGTCCAATTCCATGCTCACTTGTCAAATCCCAGCTTACAATAAACATCCAAGCTCATTTAATTGCATACATAACATTTAGGGACTAAACTGTATAAATTCAAACTTTCGCAGACTAAAGCCTAAAAGATACAACGCGTACCGATACGGACATAGGCCGTATCGATACAGTTCAACTAACTTAACAGCTCTATGTCCCGATATTGTAAGCCCTATATTGATACGATATGTCGAGTAAACCCGTACCGATACGGTTCACCCTTGTACCAATCCCTTAAAGATTATTTTCAAAAATCAAATTCAGTAGCTAAGAGGCATACCGGTATGGGAGCTTGTGTACCGACACTAGTGTAAACTTTCCTCTAGGCGTACCGATACGGTAGCTAGGCATACTGATACCATTTGATAATTTTCGATGACCTGAGCCTTCCCAGACCCCGCGTACCTAAACCAGGGGACCTGTACCGGTACTCAAAGGCCTATAATAACCTCTAGGTCCAACATATGACACTTTGGCTCACTTTAATCAATATCAAACCTTACCTAAACATCATAAATCATCATAGGCATGCTTATCACAATCATAAAAGCATTTTAAGCAATTTGAACAAGCCTAACACAAACATCCACAACATCTATAGGCATGCTCCCTACTCAACATTCAAAACATAAAACCAAGCACCCATAAAGCATTTAAAGCCGCGTACAAGTCCAAAACAATATTTAAAACTTGAAAAAAAGAGTTTAGCAAATAACCCTCCCAAACAACAATTGACCATATTGTCTTTATTATTACAAGTCTAAATCAAAACCATACTTTCGTAAACATAAGTATTTGGAATTTCCTTCGCTTGCTTGCTGCCCCCAACCTTTAATTCTTTGCATTGATGGAAAAAGAGAGCGTAAACACACTAGGCTTAGTGAGGAGTTCTCCAAAATAAACCACCATCAATGCATATAAACCATTTAACAATCCACCTTAAAAATCACTTAAAAACCAATTTTCAAAACATCATCAACATTATCATGCCTTGTAAACCATTCACTTACATTTCCATAACATACATATAAACCATATGCAACATGTATCATGGATTCAACAGCAAAGTCCTATTTACTACCCTCAATTTAAACTTTCCCATGCATACTACCAAATGCAAGGCTTAAAGAGTAAAACATGTATAAACTAACATTATACTACCAAAATCCATCAACATGAAAAATTATCAATTATATTAGCTTACAAGTGATCATTATCCAAGTTCCACCTTACAAAATATAACATCGGATACATAAATTCAACAAGTGTCCTCTTAACACTTCATACAATCTCAATCGAAATCGCCTAAGGTCTACCAACGGGAGTTTTCGGTACACATAAACCCCTCCACCATTGTAGTACCCGTGGTGGAGTTTTCGGTACACATAAACCCCTCAACACCACTCATCGGCTAGATGTCTAATCCACTAATGGGAGTCTTTGGTACCATATAAACCCTCGATCGTTCATGTACTTGGATGGAGTTTTCGGTACAGATAAACCCCTCAACATCTAAGGCGAATTTTTATAGTGTGCTATCAATCCTATGGCTGGCCAACTATATCTGATAACATTTATTATACCATATAACTTGCCAATATAATTAGTTCTATTACCATTAACTCACTGTTTTTATATGCATCAACCATAACCGTTTATCCAATGCATCAACCATGTATTAACCAATGTTCAAAACAGTATCGAAAACATGCATTACTACCAAATGCATCATCATCATCTTATAAACATTTTCCAGCATTAAATCATGCTCAAATCATGCATATAACAGTGAGAAATCAAATTATCAAAACAAGTGCATCAAAACCAATTTGCCAAACCGAAATTGAGAGAGAAAACATCATTTACTTACTTCTGAGCTTAGACCAGCATTTCAAGCTTAATCTAAACTCCCAAACACAACTTCCAAACCTTTGAAAAGTTGTAAATCACGTTCTCACTCACCAACATGCAAACCCTCGCTTGTCGATACGACAACTATGCCTCTAAAGCTTCCGAAACTCCCGTTCAAGCTTGAGGTCCAACCTCCCATGCTTTTTCCACAACAAAACAGAGGATCCAATGCATTAAAATGCATTCAAAACCCAGCAACAACATCCTATACCAAACATTAATAATCTCCTCTGAATTACCCAACCACAACAACACCAAAACAACTACTAACATAGCCCAGCCACAAACCACGAATCTCAACCTTCACTTAACATCAATTAACATCCAAAAACACATTTACATCATCCTTATACCTCCAACATTCATTAAACACCCATAACTCCTCAAAAACTCACAACTAGCAATCTAGAAAATTAGAGATTCACCTAGTTTCGGGATTCCAATGTTAAAATCAACTTATTAATATTATAAAACATCAATATCATGTTAGGAAATCATTAAGAACTCATATGAAAATAAAATAATGTTGAAATCAATTAGTTACCTGAGAAAATGAAGTAGAAAAGAGTGTTTGGCAGGAGAGATTTTAAGAGAAAATCTTTTAAAGAGAGTTAGTTACGTAAAATGGTTTTTAGGAATTAATTATAGAATTAATTCTCCAAGCCTCTTAAAACTCCTTTAAAACCTTTTTTTAAAATATCCTATTAAGGTGAAAAGTCTGATATTAGATTTTGGCCAAATAGCTCCTTAAAGATTCTAAGTTTTGACCCTTTTACAAAACAGTCACTAAAAATAGTTTTAAAACTTTACAATTTGGTCACTGTCACAAAATGTCACTTTTTGAAACCACTTTTTGTAAAATTGATTTTAACAAAACCATCTACATATCAAATAATGATTTTAGGATATTTTCCATATTTTTATCTCACCCAAAAATATTTATTTTGAATTAATCCTGAAACTGACTCGAATTATCTAACCCGGTCTATCAGACCGTCTAATCATCCTAGAAACTCCTAGACCCAAAAACTGAGGTGTTACATGAACCTCCACCAAATAAGATAGATGGAACTTCTGAAAGATTGTGATTTGGTTATAGATTACCTCCCGAGAAAGGCCAATGTTGTAGCTGATGCACTCAACCACAAATCATTGCCTGCTACTTGTGCTATTAATGCTCACTTCAGAATCAAACAAAACCATAAGTTTGTAACTGAATTGCAAGTTCAGTATACTATTGTCTCGATGATTAAAGAACTTCAAGAACAAGATCAAAAACTCCAAGCCATTATCTCTAAACTGTAGAATAACTCCGATCCTGACTTTTTAGTTAATTCAGAAGGTTTTTTGTATTTTCGTGATTAGATTTTTATACCAAATAGTGAACCCCTTAAGTCAAATTTTAACATCCACTTCCAATATCCGTACACCGGGTATGAGTCATAAATATTACGACTTGTTTAATAAAAAATCGGGGTAATTTAATTTTTTTAGGAAAACTTCTTAATGGTCACCCATCCTAAAATTTTTCTAGCCCAAGCACGCTTAACTTTATTTAAAACTGAAAGAAATTATTTATTCGAGTTCCAATCATAAATCAATTATCTTAGCATACAACTCATCATCCGAGTTTACTCTTAACTTTGTATCTTTCCAGAAACACCAATTATCATGAAACCCTACCGAACTTTAAAGGCCAATCACAACTCAAATAGGTTTAGCAAGTATACATGCCACTATAATAATCAAACCTCAATTAGGATGTCATTACTGTGATTACCTGTTGAGCTTTCCAATATTGATGCAATGCTTTTCTCACTCTTATCTTGATTTACCTACGTGTGCACAATCAAGCACACGCTAAGTACGAACTTAGTGAGGCAATAAAGGAAGTTAATAATAACAATTTAAACTTTATTCAACTTCATGGCTACGTTTATAAAACATGATATATATATGCCAAAGCATCAACTTTCACATTGCATTAGTAATGATTTACTACATGCTAATGTCATAAGACTTTCATGCTTGTTCATTTGTCATAATATGCCATATATGCATAAATGCATCATGATCACTAGACATGTATTACCATCATGTTAATCATAGATTAACATATTTCTTACCAATATACTTGACATTTATTCCAAAATCTCATAAGCTTGTTCACATGTTTATCTTTTATTAACCAATAAACCATAGCCCAAATATAAGCCTATGGGGACCCTGTGTACACGAGTCAAATATGCACCGAAGTGCTAATACGCATAAGGTCGTGCCCACCATCCACACATTTATAAGGCAGTGTTAACCATCCGCACATTTATAAGGACGTGCTAACCATATACACTAAGTGTCCTTTATATACACTATAGTGCTAAACTGAGTATACAGCGTGCTGCTGGACTCTATGGCATGCAAACTATACCCTGTCCCTCAATGACATACTTGGGCATATATTTCATATTTATTTCATCCCTGGCAATGTATATCAACATAATTTAGCATTGGGCAGTTCATACGCGAAATAACATTCATAATATAACATCATATATAACTAGTGATCCATGCATTTATATTCAATTTTTGACATATTTAAAATATGTCAAATATATGATCAATGACATAAATATCATGACAATATATAAACAAGGTAGACTCATCACAAGTCTACCTTATGATGTATAAAACATCCATGTATCATGTTATGTATGCATTGCATTCACCTTGGCCACTTAACACAATGCCTTACTAAGTCCTAGCTCGATCCTTTCTTTTATAGTACCTCGAACCTTCTTTGATTTGGACTTGGCTTCATTAATAACATGAATAAAATAAAATATTTGTTAGATTTAAATCTAACAATACCTTAAACATGCTGTCTAATATAATCATTCGAATATAAATTTTCCAAATATTTTTCCTTTCTTCCTTGTACTGTTCAAAAACTCATTATGGTCCTTAGTGACCAATTTGAATTTCCATTAATTCTTCTGAGCTTTCTAACTAACATTTGAATACAAAATGTTTCAAATTTCATTTTCTAACAGCTTGTGCTACCTTCAAAGATTTACTTATACAGGGCAGAATACATACTAGATCTTAATTTCCTTTATACTAGAGAAACTAGATTCGATAAAGGTTCTAACGGTATAAGCCACGTAAATTAATAAAATCTACAAACATTATGAAAAATCACTGAATTCACGTCACAGACTGTCCAGGCAGAAAACTGCTCTATAATTTTTCTGACCTTTATTCGAATAAAAATTCATATATTTTAACTCGGAATTCGAAATCAGTTTCCGTTTGTTGGAAATGAAACTAGACTAACAATTCTTTCCAAAGGTATAAAATTCATCATATAACCATTTTTGTAGAATTTATGGCGAAATTTTAAACTTACTGCCATAATTCAATTCCAACACAACTTTCCATAAATAACCAACTTCTCCCTATTTCTCTACTTGTCAATTTAGTCCCATAACTTTACTTCAAATGACCAGAGTAAAGCTTGAATTCATATGTTCTATTTACATCATTTATCAAAATAGGCTCAAACCTTTACTTCTCTAATTTCTCTTGAATTGTCGAGATGATCACCAAATTTTAAATATAAGGATTCAAGCTTCTAAACTTTGCAAATTAGTCCTCCTATCAACATTACTACCTTAATTCCATCATTTTAACTAAAAATCAGATTTACTCCTTCTACATATCCTCTTTGCCGAATAGACCATTCAAGTTTGACAATTTGCCAAAATGGTCACTAATGTGATTAATCGTCGGTTTAGCATTCTAACTTCATTTTCATGTCTCTAACATTATTAATAATATAAATACACATCAAATTCAATAAAAAATCAGATCTGGTCCCTTAATTTTTGAAGCTTGCTGAAATGGTCCCTATACATTTAACTTAGGGTTTTGCTTCCAAACAACAAATCAAGCTTACTAGATCATTAATCCAACATCACAAACCCTAAGTTAGACTTAAATCCATAAACCCTAATCTTCTCTATGCAAACCAAAATATGTAGGGTTTAAATCCCAACTCAATAACTTGATTCCAGCATCATACAAGCATGATTCTAACTTAAAATCAACCATGGATTCGTAAAATCATAAAAGCCCTAATTTGTTCATAAACCCTATTTTCTTCCACATATCAAATCTCATCAACCAAGAAAGTATTCTATAAATTATTTACATCAAAATATAGAGCTCGAAGAGTAGGACAACTTTGTAGTTTGAAAGATTACCTAAAAACCGAGATTCGGGGCTTAAATCGAGCTTGGAGATTTCCCTCTTCTTTCTCCTCTTTCTCCATGGTTTATGGCTGGAAAAGATGAACATTTTTTTCATCTTTTTACTATTAAATTATACTTGTAACTATTAAATAAATTTTAAATTCATTTAAATAGCGAAGTTACCAATTTAGCCTTTAAATCCAATGGCTAATTTAATCTCATCCAAAATAAAGGGCCAAGATGAAATCCATATATATTTCATCTTCCAAAAACTTCCACAACATTTCAAAAATATTTCAAAATTGCCATCCTTGCCAAATGACCAATTTGTCCTCCAACTAGTCTTTATTTATTAGTTTGTTTCAAAATTGCCATTCCATTATAATCTAAATAAAGTAGTTCCTTCTCAACTGACCACTATTCCATAAATATCATTTTATGATTTTCCATGGCTTATGAAACAGTCTCTGAAATTTCAATTCAATCTGATTTCCTGATATTCACTAAATACTTCTACTACGATTTTACCTTTACCGAGCTATCGGATCTATTCCGAAAATTCTATATTTCCATAATGTACCTCATGTCATCATCCTTCACCCAATGTCATATATTTAATCTTAAGCTAGTAGTTACCAACCTTGCCCTTATAATTTTCCAAAATTACGATCTTTCCATTTTTCATCCAACGGCTCATATTTAACATGGAAAATCAACTTAAATCCAAGGGTTCATATTTTACCAACACAAAGAAAATATCTTAGACATGTAAAATGACATAATTAACCTTGCCTTATCATCTTTCAAAATATCCTGGATATTCGATTCGATTCGATTATCTGAATATTTTTCTGAACTTTATTGTTTTATAACCATTAATACAAACTCCGTACGAAAAATCTGGGTAACGCGAAAACATAATTCTTGGGGGTAAACTATTCATTTACAGGACTAAAATACATAACTTTTTAAAATTACAATTTAGTCCTTGAACTTTTCCTAAGTTTATACTTTATCCACAAAACTTTCAAAATTTACATTTTGGTCACTAGCCAAAAATTGGGATATTACACAAATATCCTCAAAGAAGCTCATAGTAGTCATTTCTCTATTCACTCGCGGTTAGTGAAGATGTACAAAGACCTCTGAGAACTTTATTGGTGGCATGGTATTAAACAAGCCATTACCGACTATGTTTCCAAGTGTTTGACTTGTCAACGAATCAAAGCTGAGTACTGTGTCCCCATAGGACTTATGCAACCTATTGAACTGCCTCAGTGGAAGTAGGAGCATATTACTATGGATTTTGTAAGTGGTTTACCTTTGACCTTAAGAAAGAACGATGCCATTTGGGTCATAGTTAACCGATTTACTAAATTTGTCCACTTCATACCTGTAAGAAGAGATTTTGGCCTCCCTAAACTTACTGACTTGTAAATTAAAGAGATTATTCGATTACATGGAGTGCTTAAATCCATTATTTTTTATTGTGATCCCCGATTTGCTTCACAATTTTTGAGAGCCTTACAAGAAGCCATAGGAACCAAAGTGAAACTTAGCACTATGTTTCACCCCCAAACTAATAAACAATCAGAGATGATGATTCAGATCTTGGAAGATATGCTTCAGGCATGTACTGTTGACTTTGAAGGATCATGGGAAAAATCTTTATCCCTTATCGAATTTTCTTGTAACAATAGTTATCAAAGATCGATTAAAATGGCCTATTTTGAAGCATTGTATGAAAGGAAATGTAGAACGCCACTATATTGGTCGAAACTTGGTAAGGGCAAAACATTAGGCCCAGATTTACTTCGGGAAACCGAAGAGAACATTGTCATCATTCATAATAGACTTAAAATAGCCTTTAACAGGAAAAAAGCTTATGTTGAACTTATAAAAAGAGATATGCAGTATTTTGTATGAGAGAAAGTCTTCCTTCAAGTGTCCCTATGGAAGAAGATCATTCGATTTGGCAAAAGGGGAAAACTTAGTCCCTGTTTTATTGGCCCTTTTGAAGTCACTAAAAAGATAGGTCATGTAGCCTACCGTTTAGTATTGCCATCAAAACTCAGTAAAATCCATGATGTCTTCCATGTATCAATGTTCAGAAAGTATCGTTCAGATCCATCACATATTATTGAGCCAAAGTCAGTTGAGATCCAGTCAAATCTGACATATGATGGAAAACTTGTACAGATTCTGGATCGGGAAGTAAAAAGACTTCAAAACAAGACGGTTCATTTGGTTAAAGTGCTTTGGAGGAGTCACAAAGTTGAAGAAGCTACTTGGGAACAAGAAGAAACGATGAAAGCGCAATATCCTCATTGACCATTGACCATTGACCATGTGGTTAATTTCACATGTATTGATAAATAATTAGACATTGTCATTGATATGCAAGCATTGAAAACTGAAGGAACATTATATAGTGACTAAAATGCAAGAATTGAGTTTTAAGTGGCCAAAATGCAAAAAGTAGAAAGTTAGAGGACTAATTAAGCGATTAACCCCTCAAGGGATTGACTAACACCACACTTGGACTTCGAAGGGAGATTCCTTCATCATTGGGTTTGTTCAATTGAAATTATCAATTGAAATTGTTGTAGGAAAAGAGAAAAAGAAAAAAGATAGAAAACTTATCGTAGCCTTAAGCTAGCACCTCCCCATCTTCTTCCTCCTATTGAACAAGCAAGCACCTCCATTAGAGTTTCATTCAAGCTTTGATTTTCTTTGTTTAATCGATTCAAGCTAGTTTCTATCAATCAAGAAAGGTAAGCCCATTGATTTCTTATTGATTTCTATGATGAATTCATGGAGGGATCTTGACAAGAAGCTTAATGAAACCCTAATTAAATTTTATAGATTTCAAGCTTAGTCGATCATGTTTTTATAACTAAGGATAGCTATAGATATTGTTTATAACCATTGAATCCATATGAGTGGAGTTTGATAAATTTCCATGTTTCTTATATAGCTCAATCCATTGTGGAGAGGATTCACCAATACTTAACAACCCTCCTAGCAAATGAATCGTAATTCGAGAGCCCCAATAACTTCGGAATCATCGGTAAGTGTAGTTGTGTCAAGGGATTGGCTAGGTGCTATTCCTTTGCATTGTCCATCATTGTGGTAAGCTTTGGTAAGTTAAATGCTATAGCCATTATAGATATTGATGACACTGAACAAAGTAAGCATTGATTTACATGAATATTATTGGCTTGTATATTGAATCCTTGGATACGGGTAGACATTAGATACAATTGGTATGCCATATAATTCATTGGCCTCATGTACGGGTGGACTACGGTTTTTAGGTTAAAACCCTCATTGGCGATGTTGGCGGGATGTGCGTGTAATGGTCATCGGCGATGTGGAGGGATATACCAGTTATCGAATCATTGATTTGGCAATGTTGGATAGAAATTCACGTATCCATCGGTTACTTTGATCAAGGAATATGAACATTGAGAATATATGTGATTTATAGTTTGCATTTGCATTGTTAAATCATGCTTGATACTTGTTTCATATGCTTAAATATGAATTTTACATTGATCCATATAATATCGAACTAAATGGCATGCATTATTTTATAGTTTGTTATTGTTGATAACTACCTCACTAGGCTAAGTAAGCCTAACATTGTTCATTGCATACATTTTCATGTTCTATAGCTTCTTGACGAGGATTGTGGATAGTCAATTGCAAGTCACCTCTGAGTCTTCTTTTTGTAATGTACATTTACCCTTTGAACTCTTATAATGGTGGCATATGGTTCTCGTATGTTTAAATGGCATAATGGATATGTTTTGAGTACGTAATTTTAAAGTAAGCATATATGGTATGTCTTGGAATTTAGAATGCCAATTAAGATTACATATATGGTTAAAGTGCATTCCATTAGCTCACATGATGCTAAAAATGTTAAAATGAGGTATAAGCATGAAACATAGGTCATAAAACTTATTGGAGACCATTGGTATTGGTTAAAGAATTATAGGACATGTTTTAGTTGGGTAAATGACTTAAAAACTAGTAAAATAATGAAATTGCAGACAGGGCGTATCGATACGAGTTAGGGCGTATTGGTACACTTGTGCATATTTGAACCAAACCGTTTAAGGGGGTACCGATATAGATTAGGGTGTATCGGTACGAGTTTTCAACACTAGAATTTAAATATTTGTCGAGGTACCAATACAAAAAGGACTCGTACCGATTCTCCTTTTTGTCCATAGCCTGGTGCCGGTATGGCATGACCTGTACCGATTTTTGTCAATGGATAGTATCGGTACGGTTTCATGAGTACCGGTACGGACTACCCGTATCAATACTGAATTTTTTCACTGGAAAATGTTTTGAACATGCGTATCAGTACAACCCCTTGAGTACTGATATCGAGGTAGGCAATTTTGTTATTTGTCTGAAATAGTTCGCACACTTTATAAAATAGTCCTTTATTTTGATTGGGTTAATTGAACATGTTGTTAACCTCAAAACTTAGTGAAATTTAGCATGTATGTATATTATAGCTTTAATTTAATATTGGTACTGTTAATTACTGGGTTGGACCTGAATTTTATAAGTTTTACAATTTGATCCCTAAACACTAATTACATTGCATTTGAATCCATACTGATAAATTAATTAATTAATTGACTATCTTAGAGTCATATTTATTGTAACATTGTAATATTGGCATTTATTGATCAAATTATAGTACACATAACATCGATTTTCACTGTATAATTACCGATATTGATTATCGGCGACATCTCCAGCCTAATTTTCTACCAGACCGAGAAGAGGATGTTACAAAGAAAGCAAACAATGCAAACCCAAATTACGTCTTCGCATAACCAAAAACCCTAGGGGATAACATAAACCCCACTAAACCCTTGAATAAATTAAAACCCTAAATTACCGAACTTAACATAAAAGAATTGCATAAAAAAATTGGGATTTGAGGAATTGAAGTAGAAGAAACAACACGATTTTTTCAATGCACACAAGATTTTTGTTTTCACTATCCCTCTTCTCTCAACTATAAAACGAAAGGCCTAATTTGTTCTGGTTTCTCTCTGAAATGACGAAAGCAATTTTCCTCAAATGAAACAAATAAACCAATCTTAAGTTAATTAATCGGGTTTTTGAGTTTTCAATTTTGTTTTTAATATTTTTAAATTAATAATAAAGGCCATTTTCTGATGTGAAAAAACTTTAATATAATGTCACACATGCTTCGCCGTTAGTTATTCACAACCAACTCAGCCATTCTATTACTTTTTTAACGGCTAGTGATCAAAATAGAATCATTTAATAAATTTGGTGGTCTGATTGACGAATTACCTAGTTCGGTGGTTAAAATTGGTACACTCAAATAGTTCGATGGCCACCTGAGTAGTTTACCCTTTTAAATATTGGTGAAAATATTAATTAAATTGAACACATGATCAATTTTAGAGTTTAAATTGTGAAGCCTAAGGACTAGTGGTGCAATTTCACCATTTTAGTTAACATATAAATGAACATGTTCGCTAATGCTAAACAAACATGTTCGCGAACGCTAACAAGCGAACACGAGCACCTTAAAAAAAGCAAATGAACACAAACATGATATTAAAAATTTAAACGAACGCAAATTAAGCGTTTAAAAATAAATAAACGAACACGAATAAATTTTTGTTCGTTCAAGCTGAATTCATTTACACCTCTATCAACATATCGGATTCTACTGTGAAGTAGCACCCAATAAAAAGCACCCACGTGTAAACATCCATTTAAGTCCACAGCCATTTCGATACGACTAAAACAGTAGATCAAATCTCCTTTACGTATAAAACCCGGCCCTCTTTCAAGAAGAATCTTCCTCCTGAAAAAGGAGGGGCTAAAGTTGCCTGAACAACTCTCCACTTCTAAAATCGCAAAAAAAAAAACGAAAAACGATGTTCTGCAGTTTCTCTTCAGATTCATTTCGATTTCAGTTTCCTTCCAGCTGATACTTAGGTTCTTTTTTTTTCCTTCTCCTTTTCTCCCGATCTTTACTTTTAGTTTTGTGACAATGTCTGGCCAGACGGTACCGTCTTCGGGAATCATCTTGGAAGGAATTGACGACGTGGAGGACTACGTTTGGGTGAGTACTTTTTTTTACTTAGGATTGTTTGGCTGCTGAGAAAAATGTTGGAAGAAGAGGATGAATACTGAACGGCATGCATTTTTTGTTCCTTTCATTATGTATATGTATTCTGATCTAATCAGGAATGTTTTAATTCCTTTATTTGTTAACGGCTGAATTTAGCATGACACATCAAGTTCAAATTTACATACCGTTTCTTTTGAATAGCAGCGCGTAAAATCTTAGTATTAAACAAAGTGATCCTTTTTTAGGGCTGAAAAAACAAGTGTATACGCGTTATTTCTCTGAAAAATTTTATAGTTTTACTTTTCTTAAGAAATTAGAGAGCCAAGAGTGAAAGAAATAATGAACTTAATATAAAAAATCTGCATTTTCTTGGAAAGCAGACATTTTTATTGATTTCCTTTTTGTTTAGTCCTTTGGTTTTTTTTTTTAATTTGTGGTTATCCTAGAATTGTTTGATAGCTGTCAACAATATGTGAAAAGAACATAAAATTTAACTGTCTTATTTATTTGTTTCCTCTTTCACTGTCTGCTTGGCTGCTGAGAATTCCTAGGAAACTAACATAGAAATTGAAATTCCGTGTACTTACTCTATGGATGTGTTACTTTTAACTTTATTGTCAGTTGTCACATTAAATTTTGGTCAAAATAATAAAAAAAGTTTGCTATTGGTTTCAATGGCTGTAATGGCTGCGCCATGACCAGAAAATAAAAAGTGATGATCTGCCCCTTTGGTGTTTGCATTTGGTTTGCAAAGATTGATAAATATAGGAGTTGAGGTTTTATTTTCTCTGTCATCATCGCAAGCAATTTATGAAAAATCCACTCTAGGTATTTGGCATAATTGTTGTGCGTTTTTGGTTTAAGACTATATTTGTGAGTTTAATGAACATTGACTGAAGTGTAGGCCAATGAAGTAGTGGGATTATGGGACCAATATCGTCATGTTTATGATCATGTGGAGAATGGAAACCAAGCATTCCGACAGAATCGTTTTGAGGAGGTTAAATATCCTCTTTGCATAATGGCTCATTTTATTTTTATTGCTTTCTTCCATCCCCTTGATGGTTAATAAAAATTGTTTCATCTGGCATGGAAGCCTCTTTCTGTGAGTTTCTTTGCATTTAAACTAAGAGATATCTCTAGTAAGGTACTTTAATCTCTTTACTTGAAAGTGAAAATGCAAAGTTACATAGTTTGAAGGGGATTCACATAGTTTTTGCATGTCTTTGGGTACAATTTTCAAAAGATAGACTTGTGCCTATATCTTGTTGTAAATGCCTCACACTTGTAAGTTACATATTGATGCGATAGAAAAACTACATTTCCATTCAGAAAGAAGATTGGTAAAGTTGCTTGGACACAAATCTTTAACTTGTGATTATCTAACATTATTATTGTCGTGTGTGTGTGTTGGGGGGGGGGGGACATTAAATATTATGAACTATTTTGAAGCTTATATATGAATTTCATGTAGAGCAGATATGTTAAGTACCATTGGTTTAGCCTTTTTCTTAAAGTATCTTTCTTATCATCTTTTGTAATTGGTTGTAGAAAAGTAATTTTCCAGCTTTAGGAAAAACTAAATAACGCAGAAAAATAAAGCAGAATTTAAGTTTCTGCTGAAAAGAAGAAGAAAACAGAATTGATTTTCTGTTATTGAATATTTTTGAAAAATTACATCTCTTTACAGTGAATTTATAGACTCGAGTATTGGACTTTAGTTACAATTAGGAGTCCTAAGTACAAAAGACATCTAACTCTATCTTTTAGGAAGTAAACTTTAATTTAAACTACTATTTACATAAGGACTCTAACTCTATCTTTAAATTTTAATTTAAACTACTATTTACATAAGGACTCTAACTCTATCGGATAATCTAACACTCCCCCTCAAGTTGGAGAATATACATTGTATAATCCCAACTTGAATAGAAACTTGTCGAAAGAAGCTTTTGGTAGTGCTTTTGTGTACATCTCGCCTTGTTGTTCTTCAGTAGGAACATAAGATAAATAAGTCATCCCCACTAGTAATCTTTTACGAGATAAAATGCTGTCAATCTCCACATGTTTGGTCCTATCATGGTGGACTGGATTTCGAGCAATTTGTATGGTGGATTGATTATCACATAAAATCTCAAACTTCTCCTCTTGGTTCACATCTAGCTCCTTCAATAGCTTTAACAACCAAATTCCTTCACACATTCCCAATGCTAAAGCCCTATATTCTCGCTTCAAGATCGCTTCTAGATACAATCTGTTTGTTTCTTACTCCTCCAGTCACTAGATTTCCCCAAACAAAGGAGCAGTAACCACTAGTTGATCTCCTTTCTGTCAGTTCGCTTGTCCAACTTGAATCTGAATAAATCTGAACAGTCCTTTCTTGAGTCTTTTTAAATAGCAATCCATGCCCTGGTGTCCTTTTCAAGTATCTCAAAATTCTAATTACAGCTTCCATGCGATCTTCCCTTGGATCAGTCATGTGTTGACTGATAATATTAACTGGAAAAACAATGGCTGGTCTGGTTAATGACAAATAAATCAACTTTCCCACTAACATTTGAAATTTACCCTTATCAGCTTTAGGGCTTGTGTCCTCTTTATTGAATTTTAAGCATGCTTCCATGGGAGTATCAACTGGTTTGCATCCCAACATTCCTGCTTCATTAATTAGATCAAGAACATATTTCCTGTGGTTTATCACCAGACCTTTGCACGACCTAGCAACCTCCATGCCTAAAAAGTATATGTGCTTTCCTAGGTCTTTTGTTTCAAACTATGTATTTAACAACCCTTTCAAGTGACTTATCCCTTCATCATCATCACCTGTCAGAATTATGTCATCCACATATACTATTAAAATAACTCTTTTATTGCTAGAGGTTACCTTAATGAAGAGAGTGTGATCTGCCAAGGATTGTTTGTATCCATTTTCTAGAATCACCTTGGTGAATCTGTCAAACCAGGCTCTAGGTGACTGCTTCAAACCATAGATGGATTTATTAAGTCTGCAAACTTTCTGATCTTTTATTGACTTCAAACCCGAAGGCACTCTCATGTACACTTCTTCTTCCAATTTTCCATTAGGAAAGACATTCTTAATGTCAAGTTGATGAAGCTTCCAGTCCTTGTTTACAGCCAAGCTTAAGAGAACTTTAACTGTATTTAGCTTAGCTACAGAAGCAAAGGTCTCATTATAATTAATTCCATAGGTTTGATTAAAATCCTTGGCCACCAACCTTGCTTTATACCTCTGTATACTGCCATCAGAGTTGTATTTTATGGAGAACACCCATTTGCATCCGACTAGTTTCTTACCTTGCGGAAGATCTGTAATGGTCCAAGTATCATTCTTTTCAAGTGCTTCAATCTCCTCTTTAACAGCCCTTCTCCACTTAGAATCTTTTAGAGCCTCCTCAATAGTGTTAAGTATCTGTTCTTTATCTAAGCAAGTTGTAAAAGCCTTAAATGATGACATTAGATTACCATACGCAGCATACCTCTGAATGGGGTGTTTTGTACATTGTCTTACCCCTTTCCTTTTAGCAATAGGAAAATAATCAAATTCAAGTAAATGTGAGGGAATCTTGGCTAGAACATTACCTCCATCATTTTCATTGGCAACTGAACTCAAGTCCAATTCTCGGCAAGTGTCAGATTGCAAAACAGTCTCTAGAATAGTTTTCGGTTTTCTGGTATAAACTTTCAGTTGCTTAGGAGGCCTGAGGGGTTTGTGAGTAAAGTTTAGATGAATTCTGAGGAGTAGTAACAATAGGTGAAGGATGGGAAGCTGTAGGTGTAATAATAGGTGAAGAAGTAGAATGGTTTAAAGGAGTATGAGGTTCAAATAACAAAGGATTATTAGTAGGTAATAACTCTGAAGGTAAAGAAGGATAAACCTGATTGGTAGGAGGCTGAAAAACATCACAATTCTCCCCCTGATTTGCAGCCGCAGGGAAATAAGGTTCCTGTTCAAAAAAGGTGAGATCCAAGGAAGTAAAAAACTTCTGAGAAGGAGGATGATAACATTTGTAGCCCTTCTTAAGTGAAGAATACCCGACCAAGACACATTTCAAGGATCTGGGGTCAAGTTTTGACCTAGAGGGAACATAATCTTTCACAAACACAGTGCAACCAAAAACTTTGAAAGGGAGAATAGAGGACAGAGGTTTAAAATTGGGGTAACTCTCCAAAAAAACAACTCTAGGTGTTCTGTATTGCAAAACCTTACTGGGCATTCGATTAATGAGATAGATTGCGGTTAACAAAGTCTCACCCCACAAATACTTAGGAATATTACTAGTGAACATCAAAGACCTAGTTACCTCCAATAAATGCCTATTTTCCTTTCTGCAACCCCATTTTGTTGTGGTGTATCCACACAAGTGCTAAGTTGAACAATCCCTTTTTTGTTAAAAAATTCTCTCAAGGACTTGGTAAAATATTCACTCCCATTATCAGATTTGAAGATCTGAATTTTACTTCCAAATTGGGTTTCAACCATATTGTATAATTTCTCAAAAACAGAGGCTACTTTAGATTTATCCCTTAACAAATATGCCCAAGTTGTTATACTATGATCATCAATAAAAGTGACAAACCACCTACTACCAGTTACATTCTTCACTCGAGAAAGACCCCAAACATCACTATGAATTAATGAAAAAGGTTGGGAATGTTTGTAGGAAGATGGTAAATAGGATGCTTTTGTCTGTTTAGCGAGAGGACATATATGGCATTTAAAAGAACTTGGTTTTCTATTAACAAACAATTCAGGGAATAATTTAGCAAGATAATGAAAATTAGGATGCCCTAACCTAAAATGCCATAACATTATATTATCAAATTACCCTAAAGAAGTAAAAGAGCAAGAAGTATTTGGTAGGGTAGATGGTTGATTTCCGAGGACATAGAGACCATTTTGCAAGCTAGCAGTGCCATGCATCTTCCTCGAATTCATTGCCTGCAAAAAACAACCAGATTTAGTAAACTGTAATGAACACTTCAAATTCTTGGAGAGTTTACTAACAGAGAGGAGATTGCAGGCGAGATTAGGCACAAACAAAACATCTTCAAGCAACAAATTATCATTAATAAGGACTGAGCCACTTCCTTTGATAGGAGAGAAAGAGCCATCGGCTGTTTTAATAGAACTTGTAGAAGATGAATCTGAAAAACTAAGGAATAATTCTCTGTTACCAGTCATGTGATCAGATGCTCCAAAGTCAATGATCCATGTTGATGCACCTTTGGTAGAAAAAAGTGCAGTAGGAGAACAAGTATTCTGTATGCTTTTATCCTCCACGAGGGCTAAATCTGCTTCACAGGTTACCGTCGAACCTGAAATTTCTGGAAAAAACTTCAATCCAGCAGCCTGCTCTGCTGTGGACAGCATCTCAAAGGTTGTCGAAGGGGATCCCATTAAGAATTCTAACTAGGATTGATGTTAGACTGATACCATGTAGAAAATCAATTTTCCAGCTTTAGGAAAAACTAAATAACGCAGAAAAATAAAGCAGAATTTAAGTTTTTGCAGAAAAGAAGAAAACAGAATTGATTTTCTGTTATTGAATATTTTCGAAAAATTTCATCCATTTACAGTGAATTTATAGACTCAAGTATTGGACTTTAGTTACAATTAGGAGTCTTAAGTACAAAAGACATCTAACTCTATCTTTTAGAAAGTAAACTTTAATTTAAACTACTATTTACATAAGGACTCTAACTCTATCTTTAAATTTTAATTTAAACTACTATTTACATAAAGACTCGAACTCTATCGGATAATCTAACATTGATGAGGTGTGTAAATATCTGAATATTGACACTGAAAGTTTACTAATAAAGTGCCCTTTGTGTTGCTAATAAAGTTTTAATAAGTATTATTTCTATACTTTTTTTATTGTTATTATTTTCATCCCTTTGCTGATAAATAGTTGACTTCATGTAGGCAATCAACAATTACACAAGGGCCAATAACGTGAAACCTGGTGATCCCATTATTCTTGGTAACAGAAGTGCTGCCTACATGAGGTAAGCTGTTGTCAATGGTTATTGTCATTCTATTGAATAAAAGTCTGCATAAATAGATACAACATAGAAGCATATATATATATTTTCCTTTTCTTTTTATCCCATAATGTTTGGCATTCTTTGAACAAGTTCTGTACTACCTACTTAATTATGGCCATTCTTATGCAGGATTAGTCAATTTCTGAAAGATAGATCTGCAACAGATTCTGAATGTGGACCATTGAGTGGGCTGGATATGACAACACTCTCTGAAGTATGCCTGTTGCAGTACATTTTGTATTTTGAATTACATCACCATTACAAACATTCTAAAAGAGTCTTTTGGGCATGTATTTCAGCTTGCTTTTAAGGATGCTGAGAAGCTAATGAGCTTGCAGAAGAATGCTGTGAGATCCTACATCTTAAAGGCAAATGCTCTCATTTTGGTAAGTGAAGATTGCATTATATTTATTTTCAGGTATAAAGACGTATACAAAAGCGTCCAAGATAAAGTCCTATGGGCCTCTCTATTACATCTTATTATACTTAATTTACACATGCATTCACACATAAGCCTATCATGTCCTGGTTTTTCTGTTTTTTTTTTGACAACGTTTTTTAGACATGCTTATACAAAATGGTCCAGGCTAAAAGTCCGGTGGGCCTCTATATGTACATCTAGATTATGCTTCATTTACACATGCATTTGCATACGCCTATGCCTATGCCTATGCCGTCATCGTTTTCTCAGTGGTTGTTTTACCATGCAGTTGGAAAGATATGAGATGGCACGTGATATTATTCTTTCTGGGCTTCAAATTGATCCTTTCAGGTAGTGTATGATATATTTATATTTGACATCTATTGATTATAATTTTTCTTGTGAATCTGAATGGCATTTTACCTGCTATTGACTAGAAATTTTGCTTGTGAATCTGAATGAAAATTTTCCTGGTAATACATAGTAACATTCTCCAGGCTTCTCTTCGGAGCTTGGAGAGAATGCCATCCAGTTTCACGCGGACTAGAGACCATGACCGGCCGGAACGTACTGATGACTTTGATTGCACACTTTGTCTGAAGTTACTGTATGAGCCTATAACGACACCGTGCGGGCATTCTTTCTGCCGTTCATGTTTATTTCAGACAATGGATCGCAGTGAGTATTTGTGGTTGTTGATTCTGATTCTCACAGTGTCTTGTTATGTCCATTCTATTACCTGATATTGTACTAAAATTACAGGCAACAAATGTCCATTGTGCCGAACAGTGCTCTTCATTAGTTCTAGAACATGTGCTATCAGGTAAGCTTCTCCCCAGCAGTTATTGATTGGAGTGCTTTTCTTAGAATGATGAGAAGGAATCATGAACTCCTTCTGTTGCTGTTTGTACCTATCTCATGTAATTAGTTGAGAAGAAAACTATTAATGGATTCCATTTAATGATTAGTTTAATATTTTCCTTTTACTTGGAGACTGTTGTTCTTCTCATATATTCACATAAGGTCCATGCTTACTGAGCACGGGATTTTCTTCCATCTTTAATGTTCTGCTAATTGCTAATTTGCTGTTTTATTCTGTCAAAGGTGTCAATAGAGCTTTATCAAGATTTCTATTTGTCTGATTATTATTAATCACACTACTTGTTTGATAGTGTAACGCTGAACAACATCATACAAAAAATCTTTCCTCAAGAATATGCTGAAAGAAGATCAGAGCAGGGCAGTCTGATAAATTTTGGTAATGATTTGATACCCCTTTTTGTCATGGATGTTGTCATTCCTTGTCAGAAGTTTCCGCTCCACATATTTGAACCACGCTACAGACTTATGGTGAGTCTCATAGACTCTCTAATCTTAATTGTGTATCATAAATTCAAGAAATTTGGGTTTGATATGGTTGTTTACACTTTACATCAAAAACTATGTTGGCAGTGCAAAATGGCCTTGACCTCTGACTATGCATAAGAGCCATTTGGTAGAATTACCCTTATTCTCATTTTGAGTTGGGTTGTGTTTGCTGGCTGCTAGCAAATTCTGTCTGTCACAACTTTTTTCTCTTTCCTTTTAACATATCTTGGCAATGTTAAAGATATTGAAAAAACTCTGAATCTAAACGCTTGGAAGAAACATTGTCAGAAATTATTTAATTTTTAATATGGCAAGACTTACCGCCGATTAGCATTGGTAGCGGTTTCTAGATGATTCATTAATTGATCTGTTTCTCTAGTTGCTTTTCGAGGCAAGCAATAGCCTTTATTCTAGGTAGATGATCAACTCGGTAATGAGTTGTATGCCTGCTTTAAGTGGCACAAGTATAGGTTAGCAATTTTAGTCACATGATCATACTTTTGGTCATAATATGTTGAAGCTGATTTACTTCCTGTGCCTCAAAGGGATTGTTTTTGGATTTGTATTTTCTTATATTTGCTTGAAAACAGGTAAGGAGAATAATGGAAGGGAATCACAGGATGGGAATGGTAGGCTCTTTTTTCTTCTTCTTCCTCTCGTGAGGCATTTTAAATGCCCAAAAAGTTCCTCACTCATTTGTTTTCTTTTTTTTTCTTTCTACATTTCTTTTGTCCATTATATTTGTAGGTCATCCGTGATCCCGCTACAGATTCAATTGCCGATTTTGCTTGTGAAGTGGAGATTACAGAGTAGGTGTTTCTAGACCTTTTTCTTTTTATGCAAAAACTTTGCTACACTGTTTATGTTTGAGAATATTTTGTTTTTTAACCTCTTCTCTCGTCGCCTGATCTAAATATTTAGGTGTGAACCTCTTCCTGATGGACGCTTTGTTTTGGAGGTGAAACATTTTCAACTTTCTGCCTTTGATTCAATTACAATTTTCCCTTTATTATGTGCAAATATAGCTTTTATTTATGTACATTCCATCTCAAAATCTTGTTCACGTCGGTAAGGAATGAGTTCTAAAAAATAACAAAATCAAGTCTCTAAATAAGATATTAGATTTAGCTTGGTCGTAGATGGGGGTTTTAGGTTGTCTGACAAATGTTAAAAAGTCGTTAAGTACGTGCTTCTTGACTTTCATTGTGGACATATAATATTTGGATGTGTGAAAAAATAAATGGTGCATTAGTTTTCATACATCTAAAAAAAGAGTATCACCTGAAATCAGATGAATTGGATGAGCACATTCATGTATTAGCCTCTTACTAGCATTTGGTTCTGTTCTGTCGATAGGTTTTTAAAAATAAACCGTGTACTTTAATTATTTCTTTTGCATGCTAACGGATTTTTTGTCTTAATCAAAAGAGTTTACTTTCTTTTAAAGTTTTTAACAGTCGACTTTCCTTCTCTCGGGTGAATGATTGACAATTGTGTCCGTGTCAGAACAATTTCTTCTTCTGTCTTTATGTTTGATCTGAACTCTTGAACAGTTTCTTTCTCTTTCATAATAATTGTTCATATTTAATTTTAGCAAAAATGAGGAAAAGAAGCATATTCATATTTATTCAAACTAGATGCCTTGCAGATTGAAAGTCGGCGGAGATTTCGCGTCCTCAGATCATGGGATCAAGATGGGTTAGTTTTCTCATCATTGGATCATGCATATTGTATGCTTAGATTCATAATTTCCATTATTTATACCTACTTGAATTTGTTATGGGACTTCATAGTGTTGTAATTGTAATGTTTAACACAGGTACCTGGTGGCGGAGGTTGAGTGGGTACAAGATATACCACCAAGAGATGCAATAGACAGAGAAGATGTATGACTGCCTCTATTCTTCTTTCCCGCCCGTATTACTTTTCCTTGTTAATTTCTGCATGATAAAATGAAACTAGACATTAAATTACCGAAACAATATACAGCAAGGAGCTAGATATATCAAATATACATAAATATATCAAATATACTTATGTCCGACACGTATCTGTATTCTACATTTACACTTAAATTCAAGTAAAATAGAAGGGCATTGGAGGGGGATGGAGTCGTGCTTCACAAAGCTTTGGGATGCATGGTTTAACAAATATTGGTGGATTTGACCAATCTGTCAAATAACTATTGGCCTATATGGATTGATAAGTGCTTGTTGCCTTTGCTACTTTTGCTCTTTATTCATCAAAAGAGAAATGTTATATATTTTTCTTCACGATGACGTATTATTATTAGTATTAGATCGTTTTCGTGTCATTCTACGCATTAAATCTTGATAGCCTTGAATGTGGCATAATACAGACAGACCCACCTCATTGTATGGAAATTACCTTTTAAGTTTTGAACTTGCACATATTCAGTGTTTGTTTATGATTCTTGCAGTTGCAGGAACTGACAAATAATGCAGCAGAAGATGCTCGGTCATGGTTAAGTACAGCAAAAGCAGCGACACGAGGTGAAACTCTTGTCGCATACTTTGATAATTAAAATTCTGAACTCAATTAGGCTTACAGTCTCGTGTTACTTTATCCCTCATTTTCTCAAGGCAGCTGATGTTATTTTTACCTTAATATTATTTATTAAGATGAGCAGAAGTTGACATGATCAGGGATTCAAATAGTGGGCCTTTACTGCAATAGCGGCTTCTATATAGCGGTAGCGACAGTCTGAAACTGCTATTACGAAAAATAGTGGTATGCAATAACCGAATAGATCCGTTATTGTCCACAATCGCGATAAAACACCGCTACTGAAAATGCGGCCGCAATGACAATTTAAATCCCTGGAAATGATTAATTGCTTTTGCCAAAATTAGTTTCGACATTCCTTTGTTATTGCGGCAAGTTGATTTGAATCATTTTGCACAGATCGAAGAAAGCTTGAGGTACTCTATAACATCGAAGCAATGATGCCCAATCCACAAGATCCAGAGCGCTTTAGTTTCTGGGTACATTTAAATTTTTCGCCCATTATGTGGTTAATGATTTTTGGTCAAATTATAGTTTTGGTCCCTTTACAGTGTTCAAATTTGAAATTTAATCTCTATATTTTAATTTAGTATAATTTCAGCCTTCTATTATTATAATCTTATTAGTTAGTCCTAACTATTCCGCTTAAAATGATAATGTGATTTTTTGTTTAAAACCCTTACAATTCATCATGTTGATGTACTTCTGGTTCAGCTTGCTACTCTGTCGAATCGGAGGCCTTCAGAAAGAGTAGAACTCCTGCGAATCAGAGACACAACAGAGGTAAATGATTTTTATTTCATATTAATTTTAAGGATTTTTATTTAATATATTGGTGGTTAGAGTTTAAGGCTAAGGAATTTAGTTTAACATATAAAGTCTTGGGGTTTAGAATTTAGGGACAGCAGTTAGAATTTAGGGTTTAGAGGTTAGGGTAATATGAGGAGAGATTTAGGTTTTAACCTATAAACTTTAAATTTGAACTCTAACCATAAATTTTAACACTTTAAACCCTACACCCTAAATTGAATCTTTATACCTTAAAATTAAGAACGCTTGTAAAAACTTTTAATTTCTATTGCTAGTGTATAAAATAATTACCCTACTTTTAAAGCTTTTAACAAAAAAAAAATCAGTATGTTTTGATTTATTTTTAGCTTGACCTTTTCTCATAAAAATAAAACTTTTCGCAATTATTATTTTTTTTCTGGATTGTTTTACCGTTTTCAATTTTATGGTCTTTGGATATTTAGTAATATTAATTCAGGTTTATAAAAATTTCAAAATAAGTGAACCAATCAATGGAACCGGCTGGAGATGACATGGATTTGATATATGATAAAGATTTTATGGGCATTGGCATCAGAATGATGTAAAATTTGATTGTCAAATTGCCTTGTATGTATTATTACCGGTTTTGGCTTTGGTTTTGCAGAGGATAAGAAGGGGACTAATATACCTGAGAGCAGAAGCACCCGGTTGTAGAGTACAATAAATGAGCCGTAATTTTCTATTTCCTACACTATTAATTCAACATTATTAATTTAATATTCGAATGATCCCAGTGAAAAAAAATGTTATTCTCCTTAGGAATTCGAACAGCTTCATTTATATAGTGCGCGTGAGTTTATTAAAGGTTACAAAATGAATAGATATTAACCTTTGATTGAATTAATAATACTGAAAAAATAGTCTTCAGTTTGAACCCAATTTCGTTGTTGTAATTATTAAACCTCCGAGTGAGAAGGTAACCCCTAAAACAGTCGCAGAGTTCTTCACACTTATTGCGCTGCGGTTTTGCTGAAGCTAAAAAGATAGCAGATCCAGCTGAGTTTTCGGAGCAAACCAGTGTTTCAGTTTTTTAAGATAACTATACTGGAATGCCAATTGAATATTAAACACAACTCTGGATTGGATTAATCCGATTTTTTTAAAAAATATATTTTTTTATTTTAATATAAAATATAATATTAAAAAAATCATGAAGTGACTATGAATTAAGTAGTGCTTCTATTTGATTGGTTCAAATAATTCTGAATCGAAAATCAAATCAAAGTGAATAAAATTAAATGGGATAATTGCTTTCCTTTCCTGTTTGTTTAGTTTATTTGTTAAGGTGGTGAAGAGTTTGGTTTCAAGGTCCAACGTTTAGGTCGGGATTTGTTAAATTTTACACTTCTTGTTTAGTTCATTAAACATAAACTAAACTAAACAACTTATTAACAGTATACCTTACTCTTCAGCACGACTCTTCCCAACGTGCTCCCAACAAACTAACCATATCTCTTACGTACAAATTCCCATATCCTTTTCCCCCACTCATCTCCGCCACCATCTACAACCTTTTCCGCCGCCGTGTGTTTTCCAGACAACAATGGGAGGAGATAATTATATCTTCTTCCTTTCCCTTTACTTCCTCACGTTCAACCATGCTCATACTCTTTTATCCCCTTCTTCTTCACCATCACCATCTCCATCATTTGAGCCGTCTGATAGTTATCTCATCGATTGTGGGTCTTCCATGGAGACAAAGCTGGACGATGGACGAACATTCATGTCGGATTCTCAATCGTCTACTTACGTATCCACTAAACAAGATATCCTAGCGTCGGTATATTACATTCCCACCACCGCCTTCCCCGGTTCCACCTCTGCTTCAATGGAGGATCTTTACAAAACAGCAAGGGTTTTCAATGATATCTCAGTATATACGTTTTCCATCTCGAAACCAGCCAAACATTGGGTTCGTCTTTACTTTTACCCTCTTCGTCACCCTCAATACGATCTTAAAACCGCGGTTTTCACCGTCCATACCCAGAAGTTCGTCCTTTTACATGACTTCTCCGTCCGTGATGATTCCAAGGTGGTTTTCAAGGAGTATCTTGTTAATGCTACACAACATTTCTCCCTCGTTTTCGAGCCGAAAAAGGGTTCCTGCGCGTTTGTTAACGCCATCGAGATTGCGGCTGTCCCCGACGAAGTTCTGTCTGATTCGGCATCTACGGTTCCACAAGGTGGCACTGTCGATGGCTTGTCGAATCATGCTTTGGAAGTTTCGTATCGGTTGAATGTTGGAGGGCCGATGTTGACACCGAGAAGCGATATGTTGGCCAGGACATGGCTGCCTGATGAGCCATACAATGTGTTTCCACAAGGAGCTCAAGCTGTGAGCGTTTCTTATATCAGGGACCAGCCTGATAAACGGATTGCTAGGTTCATTGCTCCGGATTTGGTTTACGAAACTGCGCAGATGATGACACCAAAGGCATATGCTCAAACGATGGAACCGAATTTCAATCTCACTTGGACGGTGAAGGTCGATGCAGGGTATTCATATCTCATCAGGATGCACTTTTGTGACATTGTAAGCAAGTCCCCTGATGACTTGTCCTTCAATGTGTATATAAACAGCTTAATGGCGGTTTCGAGTCTTGATCTCACGGCTGTAGCCGGTGGCTTGGCCACTCCGTATCACACAGATTTCGTGCTCAATGCCTCGGCCATCACAAACGATTCCATCGTGGTTCAAGTCGGTCCATCCTCGAATGAGGGTCTACCTAATGCAATCCTCAATGGCTTGGAGATCATGAAGCTGAGCAACATTGTTGATAGTTTGGATGGTTTATATGCTGTTGATGGTTCATACAAGGGGAAATCTATGAAACTCAAAGTGGTTGCAATTTCAGGGCTCTGTATGGCCTTCTTTGCCATGTTCTTCCTTGGAATCGTTTGTATCCGGTGGAGAAAACGGCCTCACGATTGGCAAAAACAGAAGAGCTTCTCGTCGTGGCTTTTACCTATCCACGGAAGCCATTCGAATTTCTTGAGCATCTCCCCGAAATCGAGCTTCTTTGGCTCTAGAAAAAGTAAGAGTGGACGCTCAAGTTTTTACTCTTCTCAGGGTCTTGGCAGGTCCTTCACTTTGAATGAGCTACGAACTGCGACCAATAATTTCGATGAAAAGACGGTTGTCGGTGTCGGCGGGTTCGGGAAAGTGTTCCTTGGGGCCCTAGAAGATGGAACCAAGGTTGCAATAAAAAGAGGAAACCAGGGATCCGAACAAGGCATAGACGAATTCAATACTGAAATCCAAATGCTTTCGAAGCTTAGGCATCGACATCTTGTGTCACTTATAGGATTCTGTGATAAGGAATCGGAAATGATCCTGGTTTACGAGTACATGGCAAACGGTCCGCTCCGCGACCATCTTTACGGCTCGAACGACAAACCGACTCTGTCCTGGAAACAAAGGCTCGATATCTGCATTGGCGCAGCGCGAGGATTACATTATCTCCACACCGGTGCAGCACAAGGAATCATCCACCGCGATGTAAAGACCACAAACATTCTCCTAGATGATAACTTCGTAGCCAAGGTATCCGATTTCGGGCTCTCGAAAACTGCCCCAAAGGAGCAAGACTATGTCAGCACTGCAGTGAAGGGTAGCTTCGGATACCTCGATCCCGAATACTTCAGAAGACAACAACTAACAGATAAATCCGATGTCTATTCGTTCGGCGTGGTGCTTTTCGAGGTTTTATCGGCAAGGGCCGTGATATGCCCCGGACTTCCACGGGACCAAGTAAGTCTAGCCGAATGGGGAATGCAGTGGCATAGAAAAGGGATGATTGAGAAAATCGTAGACCCCAAAATTGCAGGGAGTATCAACGAAGAATCATTGAAAAAATTTGCAGAAGCTGCAGAGAAATGCTTGTCTGAATATGGAGTTGACAGGCCAAGCATGGGAGATGTTTTATGGAACCTGGAATATTCATTACAACTCCAGGAAGCTTCATGTTGTTCTTCAAAGAACGATGAAGTTTTAGAAAGAAGACAACGTATAAACGTTGAAGCCATTGCTGATCTTCTTTCTGGGGTTGAAGATGGTGATTCTGAGGTGAATGTTGCCTCTCGGTTGAATTTTCCAAATGTGGAAAACATCCGAGCAAGGTAAAAAATAAAAAAGAACACATATCAGAATCAAATGGGGGTTTCAATGCCTTTTTGGGGTTTGTAGATTAGTGTGTTGTGCAGATTCATTCACCTTTTTTTGGTTTGTAAAATGTTTCACAGCAAGGAAGAACAAAAGCAACAATGTTTTCTGTAATCTCATGAAAAATGTTTAAATAATTTGACTGTCTTATCATGCCATGATTTGTTGTTTGCCTCTCTCTATTTCTCTCTCACTATATATGTGGGTGAAATTCATATGTGTAATGCATTTAAACATATTTTAAATGTAAATAATTTAATAATATAAGATTTTGTTAATTCTTTTTGGATTTATATTTGAAAAATATATATATAAATTGTGTAAATTATAGTTATATTAATTTAACATATTATATGGACTTGCCTCACGTTATTCATGATTTCATCCATTGAAAATCAATCAACTTATTTAAGAGAAATTATATCATGGGCTTGACTTACCACATCAACCAGGATCTCAACCATTGAAAACTACCTAATTCACCATTTTTTCATGTCATCAACTCAATTATATAATAATTTCTAAAAAAATGTTTTTTAAATGAAATATAAAATATAGTAAAAGGAGTGATTTTAATTAGTTAGAACCATAGTTGATATGGTAAGTCAAACCCATGATATAATTTTTTTACAGTGGTAAATTATGAGCATTCAAAAATGAATAGTGAATGAGGGTAGTGTTTTGGCAAAAATTATCAAAAATTATTCAATAAATTCGTGAGGATTAAACTCACAACTTTTTACTTACAAAGTAAACACACTACCACTACACTACAAAGGCAATAAACAAACTATTGTTTTTTTAAAGAAGGTTTGCATTTCAAAGAAATCAAGCTTTACAAAGGAAAAAACAACACTCAAAAATAGAAGAAGAGCCAAAACTCTCCAAAGACCTTAGTATAAGTGAGGAGATGCAAAGTTAGGTGACCAAAAATAGAAACATGGTAGTAGATGAGTGATTAATTTGTAGTTTACCCAAAAAAATGATATCTAACGGTGTATAACATTAGTTCTATATAACGCCGTTTGACCGCCATTTTAAACTCATCCATTTAGATAGTACTTTTCAGATCATAACTCTACCCTGATTAATTGATTATATAATATAATCCAACTTTTGTAATAATAATTCATGAAACATGTGAATAAGCACATTTGGCAGGCCAAACTACTCATCTTTGTTTTATCATATTTTCTTGAGTCATGGGTTCTAGATGTAACACCCCTTCCCGGTCCAGTAGGAATCCGGGTCGGAAAACATTACCGACGAACGATACAGTGATCAGAACAAAATTTACGATGACTTATGCGTTGGACAGTGAGCCAAAACTATTAATATAGTGCGATGATTTACAATGATAAACTTGTACTTAATTAAAATCATAATTAAGGATCATTCAGTAACTTTTTCAACTTTAGGGAACAAATTGCAATTTTGATTGCAAGACTTTATCAATAATTAGAGTTACTAGTGTAAAATTCAATGCTTGATTATCTTGTATATAAAATTTTAATGGGTTTGGAAGTCATTTACACTTTCAATTAATCCATATAAGGTTCAATAACCATTTTGCAATACCCTAAAACTAGATAACTAACTTTAACTAACTCACCTATATCGATACCGATACTCATGAGGCCGTAGCGGTACGCCCTTATTATAAATCCTTTCGAACTTGAAATCAGTATCGGTACGCGATATACTGTACCGGTACAACGATTCGATGTTTTTCGTATAGGCACGGGTTCATTACCGTACCGGTACACTAACCCTAAATTCCCAAATTTTAGCCATTAATGAGTATCGGTACGACACCACCCGTACTGGTACCCTTGCTACAGTAAAATTCCAGTGTTAATTTTGCGTACCGGTACCTCTATAGCAGTATCGATACGCCTGAGTTAGCTTTATCAAAAATGCATAACAATACCTGTACGATACCACCAGTACCGATACGCCTGTTTTAATTATGACAAATAATGCTCCCCAGTACCGGTGTGCCATCACCTGTACCGGTACGGACAGACCTCTATTAATCAACCCTACTCATCGTAACTATATTAATCAACCTTACACTTTGGACGTTGTTATGGTTGGAGCTTTATAGACCTCACACTTTAGACGTAATTATGATTCATTTAGGTGTTTTATGCACCTCTGTTTATACTTCGAGTGCCCTTGTTCTGCTTTTCATCATGGTGCCTTTTGTCAGGTATGTATCTAGAACAATCAGATTATGTGTAACACTCCATACTCGTCCAGTAGAAAATTGAGTCGGAGACATCATCGGAAATAGAAACAGCGAATCAAAGAAGCAATCATGTTTATTTTAGAATAAATCATACAAATAATTCTTATATTAATCCGTTTTTATTCATATTAATGCTTACTTAAGTTTTTATGACCGAATTGTGAAGTTTCAAAAGTTTAGAGACCTAATTATAGTTTCTAAAAGTTTCAAGGAACAAATAAGAATATTCATTTTATTAATAGATATTATTATTAATCAAATGTTCATTGCAATTCGTGAATTTAAAAAACGGCGAGTGAATCAGAGTTCAAGACAAAGTTATGAATCAGTGACTAAAATGTAAAAATGTAAAATTTAGGGATGTTTTCAAAACCTTTAGGGAATGCTTCGAAACCTTCGTCACAGATTCATAATTTTGATATTCTGGACTGAAGGTTTCAAAACCTTTTATGGGGTTTAGACACCTCTGTCTTGTTTCACAAAAAAAAAGTCATTTTGAGCTATATTTGACCCATATTTGTTACTCTTATCAATAAGCAAACTTCAATGCATAATTTTAAACATCAAAATACACTTAACATGCATTATCGCATATTGTAGAAATAAAAAGGTTTGAAGTGGAAATTGATTAAATTGAGGTATTATGCTTGAATAATTATTGGAATGATTTATGAATCATTCTTTGATTTGGATATTAAAAGAAATTTGAAGTGTTGAGATTGGTATGAATCGTATGAAATGGATTTAGTATCAAATAAACATCGAAAGAACTTGTAGGAATTTATTTTCCTATCATGTTCCTATGTTAGTATGATACTAACATGTATTTTTGAAATGTACATGTGTTGTAAATGATGTACATATAGATCGTGATCAAAACCGGGATCAAGCTAACGACCAAGAAAAGGAAAATGATCAAAATTATATCTTAGTGAGAATTTAAATTTTGACCTATATAAAGTGTCAAGGTGAGTGCAATTGCATACATATCATGACACATTGATGTTTTATACATCATTGGGATGGCTTGCGATGAGCCTACCCAAATTTTATTGTCATTATATTTATGTCATGGAGCATATGATTGACATATTTTAAATATGTCAAAAGTTGAATATAAATGCATGGATCATTAGTTATATATGATGTTATATTATGAATGTTATTTTGGGTATGAACTGCCCAATGTTAAATTATGTTGATATACATTGCCATGGATGAAATAAATATAAACTATATGCCCAAGTATGTCATTGAGGGATAAGGTATAGTTGGCATGCCATAGAGTCCAGCAGCACGCTGCATACTCGATTTAGCACTATAGTGTATATAAAAGACACTTAGTGCATATGGTGGGCATGACCTTATGTGTATTATGGTGGGCACGACCTTATGTGTATTAGCATTTTGGCGCATATTTGACTCGTGTACCCATGATCCTCATAGGCTTATATTTGGGCTATGAGTTATTGGTTAAAAAAAGATAAACATGTGAAAGAGTTTATGAACTCTCAAAGTAAATAGCAAGTATATTGGTAAGAAATTTATATTCGGTTTATATTATGTTAATATATGATTAACATAATGGTAATACATATCTAGTGATCATATGCATGAGTATTGTTACATCTTTATACTTATAGATATGTTGTATTGCACTGGATATTATTATTGTCTCACTAAGTGTATACTTAGCGTGTGATGATTTTCACGCGTAGGTAAAAAGCATGAATCAAAGTAAGGAGTTTTTGGCATCCTACTTAGCAAGGAGTATATTTACGGTATTAGTAATTACATCTTTGATGTATTTTGATTTTACTAGTTGGCATGTATATACATTTGGTATCTGAACTAGACACTTTCTTCCAAGTTAGTACTTAAAGAATTTTTACTCACAAGTTGGTACCTGAACTAGGCACATCTCTCAAGCTGGTACCTAAAGAATTTTTGCTCTCAAGTTGGTACCTGAATTATAATTTCATCCACTGCTTAGTTCCCAAAAACTTATGCATTCTATCAATTTGATCATAGCTCAAAATAATTCAATAAATTTAACCCTTCATATTTAAAAATTTCATAAATTTAGTCATTTTTTACGATATCGTCGAACCAAACGAGACTATCGACTCAAAGAAACAGTTGAATAACTGCATTTTACAATAAAACAACAAGTTGTTGTTAAACTTTTATTATATCATTAAAGTAATATAACATTTCTGCATTAGGATAATGACATAGAGTAAATTGATTAAATTTTTAAATATAAAATATTAAATTTATTGATTTGTTTCAAATTAGAACTAAATCAATAGAATATATAAATTTTGGTAATAATAATAAAAAAAGAAATAGTGATTGCTTATCGTTTAGTTTTTTTATATGAAATTATCATTTTACCTTTATGTATGACTATTAAAGAGATAATTTTTTTTATAGAAAATCCTATTTTTTATGATTTAGATTTTATGTTTGAAAAATATCGAAAACATGTTTTTTGTAAAACTTTAATACACATGCTGTGTAAAATTAATTTTACACAAACTTGTGTATTTACACTATAAAAACCCAAATCCTAAATTCCTAACCTTAACCCTAAACCTTAAACACTATGTAATAAATTCTAAGCACTAACCTTAAATTCTAAAACATACAACTTAAACTAAAAGTTAAAGGCACGTGTAAACTTTACACGGCCTTTGATATGTATCAAAGTTTTTTTTTTTTCTTAAATCACACTTGTGTATAGTGATAATATAATTTTATTTTTAATTAGACTCAATTCCATCTAATAAAACCAATCGAGAGATGGGTACTAGAGTGAAAGATCTCACTTTTGACACAAATTTATCAAAAGTTTCATCAAAGCCCTTGGTGAGGATTGAACTCACGACCTTTTGCTTAAAATACCAAACGCATTACCACTGTGATACAAAGGCAATTGATTAAATGTTGTATTTTAACACAATTTACGTTTCATAGAAATCATAGTGGATAAGAGTCCATATAGCTCCGACATATAAAAACGTAGAGAATAATGGATAAAGAAACAGTTAGTAATTGTTTAAAAATGTCTTTTTTTTTTATCGAAAATCCTATTTTTTATGTTTAAAAATATAAATAATATGTTATTTATATGGTTAAATCATACTTGTGTATAGATGATAATATAATTTTTAACTGTAAGCCTCAATTCTATCTAACTCATCTATTGAAGGACTGGTACTAGAGTGAAAGATCTCACTTTTAATAAAAATTTAAAAAGTTAATCATTAAGTCTTAGGTGAGGATTGAACTTACCATCATTTGCTTTACCACTATACTACAAAGGCTACTGTTAAAATTTTGTTACTCCCTATATCCCATTCAATATGTCCCATTTGTGTTTTAAAATTGTCTCACTTAAAATGTCTCGTTGAAAAAATTAACAACTTTTATAAGATATATTTTCCTTTATACCATTTTTTTAGTTTCCCAACAAAACAAAATTTAACTTTTTAAAGATAAAATTGTCATTTCAATTATTTTACACCATCTTTCTTACACATTCTTACATAATTTTTTTCTTTCTAAAACTGTGTGAAAAATCAACAATAGACAAAATAAATGGGACGGATGGAGTATTTTAATTAGGTTTGCATTTCGTAGAAATTATACTCGATCATACTAAATGAGAGCCTATACAACTTTTGCATATAAAGACGTAGAGATTAATGAAAGATGAAACAATTAGTAATTGTTTATCGTTCAGGTTTTTTTTTTATGAAATTACCAATTTACCTTTGTACATGTCTAATTATTAAAGAGATGAAAATGTGTTTTTATAGAAAATATTAATTTTTATGATTTAGTTTTTATGTTTAAAAACTAAGAAAATATGTTGTTTTTTTATGTTTAAATCATGCTTGTATCGTAGGCCTCGATTCTACCTAATTAATCTCTTGAGAGACTTGTACTAGAGTGAAAGATTTTATTTTTTTTACAAATTATCAAAAGTTAATCAATAAAATTCTTGGGCGATTGAACTCACTATCTTTTGCTTACAAAGTAAACATACTACCACTATGCTACAAAGGGCTACTGATAAAATATTGTTATTTTAACATGATTTGCATTTTGTTGAAATCATATTCTGATCATACTTGATGAGAGTCTATACAACTCTGGCATATAAAGAAGAAATTATATCATAGGTCCGGCTCGCCATGTCATTTATGGTCCCAACCAATAAAAAGTATTTATTTCATTAAATTTTTCTATGTCATATTTTTACCAAGTGAATCTACAATTGATAAAAAGTGATTTTTAATTTAATTTACAGTAAATCTGAGTGAAGATTCACTTAGTAAAAAGATGACATGGAAAAATTTAATGAAATAGATGTTTTTTATTGGTTGGGACCATAAATGACGTGGCAAGCCGGGCCTTTGATATAATTTCTCCAAAGACAGAGAAAAAAATAAAAGAAGAAACAAATAGTAATTGTTTATAATTCATTCTTTTTATATAAAGTAACCGTCTACCTTTATACATAAATAACTATTAAAGAGATAAAATGTGTTTTTATAGAAAATCCTAATTTTTTTAAGATTTAGATTTTATGCTTAAAAAATATAGAATATATGTTAGATTTATTTTAAACCATACTTTTGTATAGGTGACTAAAAATTTTAACTGTAGGCCTCAATTCTTTCTAATTCATCTAGTGAGACTGATATTGTAATCACCATTTTGTCCAACCATAATTCGAATAAATAATTAAACCAAAAAAATCATTAAACCAAAAATTCAAAAATTAAAAGATATATAATCCAAAAATTAATGAAGTCCAAAAAGAACCAGTTCATTTTTACATGTCCATTTACATCACCCCTAAATCCAAACATCCAAATTACCCAAAAGCCCGATACATTAAATCCAAAACCCATCTACCTAAACCCATTATCTAAACCAACTAGCCTAAAACCTAAATACCCGGTTCAACCCGGATCCCACTGACCCTAATAACCTTAAACCCCAAAATGAAACCCTAATTTCCTAAACTACCCCCAACCCAGTGGCCAACCCCTTGGTCTCGAGTTTGCAACCGAGCAGTCCTAGCCTTATAACCGAGACCTCAGGTCTTACCCGCACCCCTCGATCATTCTAGCAGCATCACCGCACCATTGCTCAGCACCATGGTCCCGAGCATTGCAATCGACCAGCTCCTCAAGCCCTGGTCACTCAAGCACCCTTTTGAACCGAGCAACAGCGATTGGTCCCCCCTCCCTTGGTGTTTCTTCCTCCAAACAGCCGTACCACCTGCAAGAAATAGCAACACAAAGTGGCAGAGAATTTTAGGAAATTCCAGCACCAACAAATAGAAAATTAGGGTTCATTTTCTTGTTTAAAAATTTTCATGTAATTTTGGCTATAAAGTCGATTCCAAATCAGTGTAAAAGGGAGGAGAAACTATTTCAGAAATACAAAAGGTATTCCTTTTTAAATCTCAGTAGCAATTAGGGTTCTTTTTTTCTGGGGTTAAAAATTAAATCAAGGGTTTATTTCTCGAAGATTAAAATTGTTTTCAAAACAAAAAAGGGGGAACTCACAAAAATTTCCGTTCTTCAAACCAAATCGAAGAGTTTTTTTAAAAAAAATCAAATCAAAAGTTTTTTCACTCGAAATCAAAGTGATTTCAGAACTGTTTTATTTTCTAAATTAAAAAAAGAGGCAAAAGTTTCGAATATACCTTCGTTTCGTGGCCCGATTCGAGTCCTTCTACCGTTGCGGTCGTCTATCTTCGTCGTGAGGCTTGACGCCTGTGAACGGCACGGAATAATGGAGAGCGGCGCCGTCGGTCTTGAGGGATGGGGATGAGTTCTAGGGTTAAGGAGAAGAAGAACATTAGTTTTTTTAGGTTTTTGTTTCGAAATAAAAAAAGAAATAAATCTTATTGGTTTTCAGGTCGACCATCGAAACGGCGTCGCATAGGGTGCTTTGACCCGCGCGATGACCCTGACCCTGGGAGGATCCGCGCACTTTGGGTCGATGGGTAAATTGCCGCTCCGGTCCTCCCCTTTTCTTCCCGCTTCCATTTTATCATGGGTTAATCTTTTTTTAGTCCTCCCCTTTGTTTCCTTTTTCGCTTTCAGCCTTCTTTTAATTCTATTTCTGTGATTTCACCCCTAAACTTCTTTTTTTATCTTCGTCCCTATATATCATGTTTTTACGATATATTATGTTATATATATACTTTATATATTTGATATATATTACATGTATATATATTATAATATATTATTTATCACGTTTTATATATATAAATTTATGTAGTATGTGTTATATAATATTATATTATATTTATATTATATATTATTACTATATATTATAGTATTATCTATATTATAGTATATATTATTTATTATTTATATATTTTAATTTTTGTGTTTTATTTAATTTTTCGTTCGAATCGGCCTTATGGTGACCCGCAAAGGGAAATGACCCGTATTATTTATGGCCCGTTTAGCGTAGTTTTAATTTCCGCCTTTTATTTACCGTTTTTAATTTTTCGCATTTATTTTCCACAATTTAAGATGCATTTTATTTCCCGAAATTTACTTTATCGCATTTATTTTTCTGCTAATTATTTTACGCACTCTTTGTTCGATCTGGTCCTTTTTTCGGATCTTTTAATTTCCGCATTTATTTATTTTGTCCAAGTATTTATTTTTCCCGTTGTTCTTTATTTATTCATTTGCAATTCTTTGTGTCATGCATTTTCTTATCATCCATCTAACTTTTAATCTATTTAATTCCACATCGCTAATTAACTAATCTAACTCATAAAAAGGAGATATTTATTAACTTGATTATTTTGGTCTTAATCTTGGCTTAATGGATATAAACCAAATATTCGAATTAATTCTTATTGTCTGAAGGTAAATATTAAAATGGGTAAGATTTTGAAAACTCATAACACCATTTTCAACTGTTTGCATCATGCATAAAGGTGATGTACTCGATTCGAACTGTAAATTAACACGGCAGTTGATCTTATTCGATGTAGGTTTAATCTACGGTCCGATGTAAAATCACCCTTATTAATTAAATGGATAATTAATTCGAACCTACTATGTAATACCTCGAAATTTTGGATAGTGACCAAAATGAATAAAATGAAAGTTTGATTACTAAAGTATAAACTTAGGAAAAGTTTAGGGACTAAATTGTAATTTTCAAAAGTTATGTATTTTTGTACCCTAAATGAATAGTTTACCCCCAAGAATGACGTTCTCGTGTTACCTGGATTTTTCGTATATTTTTTTGTTAAAATCTATAAAGAGTTAAGTTCGAGAAAAAAATTTGAATAATCGGATCGAATTGAATAATTAAGATATTTTGTCAAAAGATCGGGCAAAGTTAATATTGTCTTTTCCATGCCTTATTTTAGAATAATTTAACATGGACCATTGGATTAAAGTAGATTTTCCATGTTGAATATGAACAGTTGGATGAAATATGGCAAGATTGTAATTTTAGAAATTTACAAGGGCAAAGTTGGTAATCACTATCTTCTTGGTTTATTTTTGACACTTGGATGAAAATTTTGACATGTGGCAAGATGAGAGGAATTGGATTACAAGGGCAAAATAGTCATTTTTTCATAAAAGAGATTTTTATTTGAATTTATTATAAATAACAAATGGCCTAAATTGAACAAATGGAAAAAATCAAGATTTTTCTTCATCATTTCTCCATCTTGCCGAGACTACATCTCAAGGTATGAAAATATTTTTCTTTTTGATTTTCAAGCCAAATTATTTGGAATTTGGATGAAAGCATAAAACGTGAAATTGATCTACATGAAGTTCTCTATCATTTGGTATTATTTGTTCACGCTTTCCATGCTTGAAACCTAAGATTGAATTTGGTGGATGAAGGAGATGTTGAGTTTTAATATGGAAATGATTGATAATGCTTAGAAATGATGTTTTGAAGTGGAATTCATGCTTGAATCAAGTTGTAGATCAAGATTAAAGTGATCATTCATATTCGGCCATAGTAAAATAATATGGAAAAATTTTGGAAATTTTTTTAAGGCTAGACATGATGAATGGATGATGTTACAAGCTTTAGAATGTTGTTTGGACCATATTGGAAGTTTGTAAAGGTTAGGTGACTCAATCGCATATTGTAGAAATTAAGGGGCTTAAAGTGGAAATTGCTTAAATTAAGGTATTATGCTTGAATAATTGTTGGAATAATTTATGAATCATTCTTTGATTTGAATATCAAAGGAAATTTGAAGTATTGGGATTGGTATGAATTGTATGAAATGAGTTAGTATCGAATAAACATCAAAATAATTTATAGGACTTTCTTTTCCTATTATGTTCCTATGTTAGCATGACACTAACATGTATTTTTGAAATATACATGTGTTGTAAATAATGTACATATAGATCGTGGTTAATAACGGGATCAAACTAGCAACCAAGAAAAGGGAAAAGATTACAACTAAAGCTTAGTGAGGATTTAAATTTTAACCTATATAAAGTGTCAATGTGACTACAATGCATACATAATATGATACATAGATGCTTTATACATCATTAGGAAGACTTGCGATGAGTCTACCTTGTTTATATTGGCATGATATTTATGTCATTAATCATATATTTGGCATGTTCTAAATATGTCAAAAGTTGAATATAAATGCATGGATCACTAGTTATATATCATGTTATATTATGATTGTTATTTCGGGCATGAACTGCCCAATGTTAAATTATGTTGATATACATTGCCATGAATGAAATAAAGATGGAATATATGCCCAAGTATGTCATTGAGGGACAAGGTATAGTTGGCATGCCATAGAGTCCAGCAGCACGCTGCATATTCGGTTTAACACTATAGTGTATATAAAGGACACTTAGTGTATATGGTAGGCACGACCTTATGTGTATTATGGCGGGCACGACCTTATGTGTATTAGCACTTCGGTACATATTTGACTCGTGTACCCAGGGTCCTCATAGGTTTATATTTGGGCTATGATTTATTGTTTAACAAAATATAAACAGGTGAAAGAATTTATAAACTCTCAAAGTAAATGACAAGTATATCAGTAAGAAATTTATATTTGGTTTATATTGTTGTTAATATATGATTAACATGATGGTAATACAAATCTAGTGATCATGATGCGTGAATATTGTTACATCTTTATATTTATAAATATGTTGTGTTGCACTGATATTATTATTGCCTCACTAAGTGTATACTTAGCGTGTGATGATTTTCACACGTAGGTAAAAAAATCGGAGTAAGGAGCAGTTGACATCCTACTAGCTAGGAGTATAATTACGGTATCAGTAATAACATCTTTTGATGTATTTTGATATTACTAGATGGCATGTATATGTTAATTTTAATAGAGTATTTAATTAGATTTTTAATTTAGGCAGTTTTTAGGCAGTTATATTGATTATAGATCATAAATATGATCTGCTAAGTTACTGCCTGAAATTGGAATTAATTCGGTTGGTTAAAAATTTGAAAACTGATACTATGCAATAAATGGTTAAATGGGTTATTTGTGATTTTCTAATAAATAACTACTATGAAATGTTAGCAATCCATTATGTGACACTCTGACTAGTATTGGATATTAAATACTGGTAAGGGTGTTACATACTAAATTTTAAAGCCTGTTCAATTAAAGCCTATATTCGATTAAGAATAGTTAATTAAATCTAATTTTAAATTTTAGTAATTTCCATCAATTAAAAGCAACTTCTGTTTTAGTACCGATTTCCAGGCGTGATGGGGGTGCTAATCCTTCCCCACACGTAACCAACTCTCGAACCCGTTTTCAAATGAATCTCTAGTTTTAATGGTGTCTGACCTACCTTAGTGGCTGGTGGCGACTTCGACTCTTCATTTTCAAACAAAACCAGTTTTTAAAATAAAACCCCCAAATTCAAAACTTTTCAACAAAAAACAAAAAAAAATCAAAACACTAAAATAAAAAAAATCTTTTATAGCGATTTTCGAAAGGAAATGAGGTCGTTACAGCTGGCGACTCCGTTGGGGACCTTTTTTAAGAGTTAGCCAAAAAATACACGCTGCTTTTATTGATGGAACTTTTGAAATTCATATTGACTTTAATTAATTTATTTTTTCTCGAAATACATTTTAATTCAACGAGATTTGATAATTAGTGGTTTTGCATTAATTGTTCATTTAATTTTTAAGGCATCACCGACATGTGTTGCATCATACTCATCAAGCTCTATACCCGAGCTTTGTCCCTTAAGTGCGAGTGAAACGCCACATACCCATGTGAGCATCCCTCCACGGGTCAGTAAGTCACTTCCGCAATCCACGCCTTTTGACACGTGAGCAGCCCTCCATGTCACTAGCTCGTGCATTCCCTCGAACCCAACCCGATTTGCAAGCCTATCATGGGCCATAATCGAGGTTCTTGTTATCTTAGTAGATAATGAGGTAGGTTCGAGTATCCCTATCTAGAACCCAAACCACAAGTGTGAGAATCTAGGAAGCCCACCCCTTTAGAGCTATACGGATAACCATAGAAATCTAGAATTCATATTGTTAGACCGCTTTGGTGTATTTATTCGGTTCTTATTCCTCATTTGTATATTCATCACTAATATACTCTTCTATTCTTGCTTGTTTGATCATTTTTGTGCATATTCATGACATTTTCACATAAAGTGTCGATTCGGGAACAGTTCAAAATTGAGGGCTTTCGTAATGGAAGAAAGAGTCTATAATGGCGAGTTAAAGAATTTCGAAGCCCGAGTGGGGCAAGTGCTAATCTAAATGTACCTTATATGGCAGTCATTCTCTTTTCTCGTTATAATGTAACTCAATCTTTATTACAGAAAGTTGCTCAACGAGAATGTTCGTCGATTAATACTTTTTGCATTCATTCGTGCATTATAAATATTTTTCTTCACTCATTTTACAATGATTGCATCAGCATTCAACATCAATTTCATTCATTTGGCATGACATCTTCATTATATCGAATTAGTCATTTTGCATCAATACCTTTGCATCTAGGGCATTTATTTTGCATTTACATGCATTCACTTTGAAAATACCAAGACTAATTTTAGGATATCCCGTGGTAGTGATTCTGGATCAAAGGAAAATTCAGTCGATTTAGCATACCTACGAAACCCAACAAAAAACTAAAATGGTGAACGAAGACAAATTAGACCGAATTGAGCAAACCCAAAGGGACATGCAAGCGAATTTGGCCAGAAAGATGGAGGGACAGTTAGCTAAAGCTCGACAAGACATGGTGGAGTAGTTCAAGAAGTCTCAATAAGATACACTAGGCCAAATAGCCCAAATGCTAGGATTTAAGCTTCTCGGACAAGGAGAGACATCTGTTGTAAATCCTACGACAAATCTCAATCCTACTGATGGGAACGAATGTCCTACATATCCGTCAAGTTTTAATCCTCCTCATGCTAGGGGTCAACCAGATCCTCAAGTAATAATTTCTCGTGGAAAATCACCACTTTATCAGGTCGGTGCCTCATTTCCTATAAATTTACCCTCCTTATCGAAAGTTAAGCCCTGGGGAAATCAGGCTGAAAACTTTGTCTCGGAGATGGACCAATTGATTGAAATGAAGAGACCTAGAGTTGAAATCTCTAAAGAGATCGAGGAAATGATGGAAGCAATGGAGGTAACTGACGCCTTTATTGGATTTGAGGCCCATGAACTCAGCCTTGTCCCGAATTTGGTTTTACCTCCTAAGTTCAAGTCATAGAGTTTGAGAAGTACGACGGAACAAACTATCCCCGTACACATCTCATTATGTTCTACCAAAGAATGACAGGATACCAAAGAGATGACAAGCTGTTGATCCAATGTTTCTAAGACAATTTCTCGGGATCTCCCACAAGATGATATAATCAGTTGAACCGACATCAGATAAAGTCATGGAAAGACTTGGACAAAGCTTTCCTAAAACAGTACCAGTATATTAGTGACCTGGTACCAGACGGTTTGACCTTGCAAAACATGAAACAAAAGTCAAATAAAGGCTTTAAGCAGTATGCCCAGTGTTGGAGAGTTATGGAAGCTCAAGTTCAACCCCTACCCAGTGAAAGAAAAATGGTGGTCATGTTCATCCAAACCTTAGAAGGTCCGGTCTTGGGTCGCTTGATAGGAAACGCGACTACAAACTTTGTCGACCTTATGTTATCCGGTGAGCTCATCAAAAATATTGTCAAGAGTGGCAAAATTGATGATGGAGGTATTTCGTCCCACAAGAAGACCCCGCATGCAAAGAAAAACCATGAAGTGAACTCTTTGGGAGTTTACAATATCAGTTATTCAAAGCCTATCATAGTTGTACAACCCAAGGCTGCACCAAGTGCCCAGGGTTCTTCGAGCCAAGACCTTGGTCAAAGAAGGAGCCCCAAGAAGATGGAGTTTACCCTGTTGCCAATATCTTACGGTGAACTATACAAGTAACTGTTCGATGTCCATATGGTGGCACCCTTCCATCAAGCACCATTGGAGCCTCCCTTCTCGAAATGGTATGATCCTAGTACAAAGTGCGTATACCATGGTGATCAAGTGGGGCACTTAATTGAGACTTGTATCGGCTTCAAGAGGGCTATGGAAAAGCTAATCAAGCTCGAAGTCATAACTTTTGACAAATCTAGTGGGCCAGCTACGACTGCCAACCCCTTACCAAACCATACTGGTAGAATGAATGTAATCTCCAAAGAAATCAACTGAACAGCTAAGTCCAAGGTGTCGAAAGTCAAATCACCCCTCAGTTGGGCTCGAAAGAATCTACTTAATGCAGGTTCGATCGATTAGGGATTGATGATACCCAAAGGGCATGTCGGTCTGTACTGTGAGTTCTATGCCAAAAAAAGGCACGCTATCCAAGACTGTTATGAGTTTAATAACATTGTTCAAGGTTTAATCGACCGCAAAAAAGTTGAATTCTTTGAGGAATGAACTCGTCTTGCCCCCTTATCTAGATGTCAAGCTTAAACTTTAGTAGGTCCCTTTGATGCTTTTAAATTCTTTTAAGTGATACATGTAAATCAAATCCATCGGCCTAAGCCCGAAGGCGGTGTTGATCTTTTGTAAGGGCCTAAGACTACATGGTTTAATTTTCAATGAAATGAAGCATTTTGTTTTTCAATTCTCTCTTCATTTTGTGTATATATTTGTCTATTGAGTCCTCGTATACCAATTGCATAAGGGACATTGACTTTAACCCAAAGGTTGAGTTTGAGTAACCTGTGTTTAGTTGAAATCTTAAGCTGTGGAGATTACGAATGTGTGACTCGTATTTCACATTAAGGACCACACATAATAACAAATCACTGCAATTTGATGTTAAAGCCTTCAAAAAGCATTTCGATGTTCAAAGTCTGGTAATAGGCATTTTTCAAAAAGCACTTCGAAGCTTGGTAATAGGCGCTTTTTGAAAAAGCACTTCAAAGCCTCGTGTAATAACCATTTTTTTCCTACCTACATTAAATCAAAAATCCAAAAAATAATTAAACTAAAATCCATAAAAACAGTCCAAAATAAATCATTCATTTTAAAATATCCATTAAAGTCTAGTTACAAACCAAAGCCCGATACCCTAACCAAATCTGCCTACCCTTTAACCCATTACAATCAGCCCAAATATAAAACCCAATCGCCCAACCCATCAGTTAAACCAGTCTACCCAATAACCAAGATCCATTACCCGACCGGCCCGCACCCTAAACCAGGTAACCTAAACCCTAATGCCTTAAGCCCTCAACAGCTTCTAGAAGGTTCCCAGATTGGCCCTTCAGCTTTCATGGTCGTCCAGGTCATGGCCACGTCAGCGCCACGTTGGCCACATTCTGCCATGTCACCTTCACACTGGCACAAAGAACTGGTCCCTGTTTGGAGCATCTGTATTCGGCATGCATGCCATGTCCAGCCAAAGAGATGCCCCTCTCAGTCGTACGAACCTGCAAAATCCAGAGATCAGATGCATGCAACCATAAATACAGAAGCATTTTATCATTTTTTTAATCCATGTAAAGTGGTTATAAAAGCTAGATCAAGCCATGTAAGAACCCAGACGGGATATTCACCAAAAAATTAATAAAAGTCAAAAAAATTTAAAGTCACAGGCTTTCGTTTTTGTTTTGAACAAAGCAAGAAAAAAAAGGTTTCAAAATTTACCTTTAGAAGGGGGTCGGTTACCCATTGCCGCCGCTTCCATCTTCATCTCTTTACGTTTTTCAAACGGCATTGGTTTTCTAAAAAGGGTTATGAAAACCAGTTTTTAAAAACAAAAAACGCACTTTTAAGGTTTGTTGCTTCGATTTTTTTGCAAGATTCGAAAGAGGGGAGGTTTTATCAAAGAAACAATGATCGAGTTTTAAATCGGGGAGAAAAAAAGAAGTTTTTGAGTTGGTTTTATCTTTTTTTATTCTGGTCCTTTTAAAAATTACATCATATTATGCGTAAATTATATTTATTATATAGTATGTTATATATATTATCTTTATTAATTATATCATAATATATAAATCATACATTATAATATTATATCATTTGTATATTATATATATTACGTTATATATACGTATATATATATATATATATTAGACTCCATATTGTATATATGTTTTATATCATATTATATATATATTAGTTTATATTATAATATAATGTATATGTTATATTTTATGTATATCAAATATTATATTATATTATATTATATTATATTATATTATATTATATTATATTATATTATATTATAATATGCTATATTATATTATATTATATTATATTATATTATATTATATTATATTATATTATATTATATTATATTATATTATATTATGTCATATGGTTTTTATTTATTATTTGTTATATAATATATGATACATGGTGTACATATTATATAGTATATTTATTCTATATTTGTATTATATAATTTGTATTTGAATCGGCCTTACGATGACCCGCAACGGGGGATGACCCGTATTATTTACGGCCCGTTTAGCGTAGCCATCTAACACACTAACATCTAACTTCTAACTTTTACTTTCCGCAATTTAATTTTTCCATAATTTAATTTCTCGTATTTTATTTTCCCGCAATTTATTTTCTGCATTACCTTTTTTTCGATCCGATCCTTTTTCCGGATATTTTAATTTCCGCATTTATTTTATGAATTTCTTTTATGTTCGATCCAGTCCTTTTCCCGGATTATTTTTTATTTCCGCCTTATATTTATGCTTTAAATTCGAATTTATTCTTTCTGCTTTAATTTATTTTCGCGCATCGATTTATTTAACTGTTAATGTGGTGCCCTTTTATTCGATAGTAAGCATGGCCAGTACCAGTCGTTAGTGGTGGCGGTTCTTTCGTTTATTCTCGAATAACAGGGCTTTTAAGATTTACTCGCATTTTTGAACGGATCTTAAATTAAAATTTGAACTCGCAAATTTTCAATTAAAGGCATATTATATTCGACTAGGTACCAAATTTTGGGCGGTGTGGGGGTGCTAATCCTTCCACATCCATAACCGACTCCCGGACCCATTTTTTAAAAAAAATCTTTGGTTTCATTTTTGGTGTCCGGTCTACCTTTAAAAAATGATCGGTGGTGACTCCAGTCTTTTAGTTTTCTAAAATCCCCTAGTCCTTTACTTTTCAAAAATATCCCCAAAATTCAAATTTTCAAAAATATTTCAGAATTTTCAACAAGAAAACAAAAATTCAAAAAATGCAAAATTTTATTAATCATTTTTAGCGATTTTCAAAAGGTCGCTACAGCTGGTGTCTCTGCTGGGGACAAATTTTGTTTTTACAAAAAGAGAGTCAAGCCTCGATTCGAATATCCTTTGCCTTAATTGAAAATTGTGAGTTCATTCTTAAGTTAATTTAACATCCTTTTAGAAATGCGAGTTCATTTTAACGCATTTTAAAATTTGACATATAAACCATTCGTGTAAGTGGAGGGAAATGCTAGTGCTTTCGTGAGGATATTGTTCCTTCGTATGGGCCTAGTAAGTACCTTCGTATGGGCCTAGTAAGTACCTTCGGGAGTCGAGTACCCTATGTTTTCGTGGGAATATTGTTTTCCCGTATGGACATAGCGAATGGGTCCCCTTGAATTGAACTCCATTGAACGGAGCCTACAGTAGGTGATGATCGGGGGCCTTGCTACCATTTAGAAGGGGATAGCGAGGATAATTCGAGTACCCTTTAGCATAAAATCTGTATGTAGAACCTGTAACCCCCTCGACCTGGCCTAGACGCCTGACTGAATTGAGTGAGCTACATTAGGTTTGCCGAAGCAAACCAGAGAAAGATTACGAAAACTGATCCGTTTATTTTCTTTTTATCTTGTCTAGATGCATATTATTAATCCTAAGTGAACATGCTTGTAGCGGATAAAATCATAAAGGGAACGAACCACGGAAAGGCAACCAGTTACGTACGACACATTTTAGGGACTAAACGTAAAACTGGTAAATTAAAGGACCATTATTGAATTTAGGGTTACCAATTCTCAGTTAGTCTAATTACATGCTTGCATGTTAATTTTCAACTCAATACAACCATTCAAACTCAAGCAATTGTATTCACGACGATCAGGGACCAAAACATAAGAATCAAAAACTTGCAAACATCCCAATAATCGTATTAAAAGTAGCTCGCATCGATACGCATACAAGTGTTTCGGTACGCTTAGCCAATTTTCAAAAACAAGATTCCAATAGCTTATTACCGTACCGATATGTCCCCCGCCTATCAAAATGCTCAACCAAAATGTCTTTGCCCGTATCGAAATACTTGCCCGCATATCGAAACGCTATGCCTGTAAATGCTTACCTGTATCGAAACACTTCCTCGCGTATCAAAACGCAATGCCTGAAATGGCCTAGCCAAACCGGTACGAGAGGATGCGTTTCGATACGCTTTGACCCAAAATGTCATTTTTAGGTGGTTTTTCAATCGTATCTAGATGCATTTGGATCCTAGCAACTCACATTCATTCTGACAACCAATCATCTAATCATATTCCATCCTATGTACCAAGGTTTAGCAACCAAAACAAAACATATGCTTTCACAATATCAACCTATAGGCATGCTCCCTAGACCACTTTGCCAAACGTACCAAAACTCCCAATTGAACATTACTAGCATATATCAACTACTCACATATCCATTGCATCAAAAGCAACAAGCTAGAATCATCAAAACATGGCAATCAACCAAGGCTAACTAGATGCATACCTAGGCAACTACTTAGCATCAACCATAAGCAAGAATCAACTACACACTTGTCAACCACAATCCACTCCAAGCCACAACATTAAACATGCTCAAAACCAGAGGAAAACAGAATTAGAAATCCCAAAAACATGGCGAACACATTGCCTTATTAACCAAAAACTTAAACCGAGTTCATACTCAAAATAGTCTTTGCTCTTGGATCACTTTAACCTTGCCTTTGCTAACCCAAACTTCAATGCTCTGCATCATTAGGAAAAAGAGAGCGTAAGCAAACATGCTTAGTGAGTATGCTCATAAAACAATGATGCATTTAAATTCCTTTGAAAACTAAACACTTGTTTTCAAACCATGCTCACAACCAAAGCATTTTCATTGATTCCAAATCAAAACATGCATATCATCCTTATGCAAAAACATTTACAAATCATATGCTTAAATCCCAAAGCTTTAAATCATCTCATACTTAAATCCCAAAGCATTAAATCATAATACCATGCTTAAATCCCAAATCAATATAAAATAGGCTCAACACATGAACTTTCATATATTGGCAATTATAGTACCCCCGGATAGTCGACCACTATCCCTGATTAGCCAACCGCTAATCATTGGTTAACCAACCGTTAACCTTACATATAGGATACACGGATCTCTCATACCATGCCTAGTTAAACCGCATGATATCCCAAACCTTGCCTAGTTAAACCGCAAGATTTGACATCCTTGCCTAGTTAAACTACGGGATTTACCGACCTTGCCTAGTTAAATCGCAAGATCACCATCTTCTTGGGCTGCCTAGTTAAACCGCATACCCCAAGAGATGTCCCACTAGTCCGAGTGGCCTAGTTAAACCGCCATACCTCAAAGACCCATGGCCACGATCGATTTTTAGTATATATTATAGTGCACTTTATCCTATGGCATGCCAACTATATCCGGTTGTTTTTCTCCTTGTCACATAACCAATATATCATTTCCAAAACCATTTACTCACTGTTTACAATGCATTAAACAAAATCACCACATATGCAATCCACATTGCCAAAGCAATACCACATTCCCAACCGGAATGAAAACCAATGCTCACTAGAATTTCATATACTTTAAAACCATTCCATTGTATTCAAAACCATGCATTTATAGTAAGTAAATCAAACCATGTTTAAAACCAAAACATGTAATCAACCATGCTCATATCCAACCTGATATTAAAGAGCAAAAGAGGGGAAACTTACTTCCGAGCTTAGGTAAGTGTTTCAAACTTAACCTAAACTCCCATAACCACTTTCAAACCTTTGAAAGACATTTAAACCCGTTTCCACTCACCGATTACACCTTGCCTTGCTCACCAACGCAAATCGAGCTCCCGACAAGCAATGATCCACCTTAAGCTACTTCGCCTTGATTATCCCCTATTTTGGCCACACAAAACCAGAGGAAACATGCATCCAAACCACTACCTCAAAGCAATTACCCACAACTCACAAGTTGCCTACTCAAAAGTCATTCGAAACTTATCGAAAACACCCTTAACCATCTTCCAATCTTAACCCAACCACAAAACAACGATTCAATACATCAGACCTCATCAATAAACATCTAAAAACCCTTTTTCAACATCCTTTTACTTCCAGTAATGATTAAACTCCATTAACATCACAAAAACCCTTATCTAACAACCATTATCATTAGGGATTCAACTAGTTTCGGGATTATATTGATAAAAACCACGCTTTCAACATTATTTAACACTAAAAACATGATCTAATCTAATCAATAACCCAGCAAAACAGATCCAATTCGAAAATATAACAATTTCCTCAAACAAAGCACAATTAAACCAATTTTCTTTAATTTAACTACCAAAACAAATTAGAAAAAAATTGTAAAGAATCATCAACTTGGGAATTTTAGTAAAGAAACTTTCATTAGAGGAGAAGAACGAGCATTACCTCTAATGGATGCTTTCTCCCTTAATTGGATGATTTACATGAGAAAACAATGTTAAAACAATAAGATTTTGATAAACAATCAACAATAAATCATTTGAAATCAAAGGATTAAAGAAAAGAAAGATTTACATGAAGATTTTGAAGAAGAGAGTGATGTTTGGCTGCAGAGATTTTGAGAGAAAATATTTTGAGAGAAAGTTAGTTACGTGATTTTTGTTTTAAAGATTTAATTATCAATTTAATTCTCCCTAACCTATTTATATTTTCCAAAACACTTTTAAAATAGCCAAGGGATAAAGTCTGAGATTAGACTTTTGGGCAATTAGCTCCTTAAAGATTCAAAGTTTTGACTCTTTACAAAACAGTCACTAAAAATAGTTTTCAAGGTTTACATTTTGATCACTAGTCCAAAATGTCTGATTTCCAAAACTCATTTGAAAAAATTGATTTCACCAAAATCATTAATATATTAAATAATGATTATAGAACATTTTTCTATATTTTTATCACCTTAAAAAATATTTAATCCGATTTAATCCCATAACTGACTCGAATCCCTAATACTTGTCCACCAAACCCTAAAAAAACTAGACCCAATACCGGGGCGTTACAACTCTCCCCCACTTAAGAAATTTCATCCTCAAAATTTACCTGGAGGAAATAAATGCAGAAATTGCTCCAACATGTCCATGCTTTCCCAAGTGGCTTTCTCGACACCACGATGTTGCCACAAAACCTTAACAAGCTCAATCGTCTTGCATGAAGAACTTTTCTGATGGAATCAAGGATTTCCACCAGCTCCTCATCATAGGATAAATCCGGCCTCAACTCAATATGCTCCACCGGCATAACATGCGAGGGATCCGACCGATATCTCCGCAATGTTGACATATGGAACACATCATGTATTTTCTCCAGCTCGGGAGGCAACCTCAACCGATATGTAACGCCCCGGTTTTGGGCCTAGTGGTTTTAAGGCGAGTTGGGCGGTCCGGTGGACCGGGTCAGAGATTCGAGTCGAATTTAGGAGCAAATATTTTTCTGAAAGATAAAAATATGGAAAAATATTTAAAAATCATATTTTAATATATTAAAAATATTTGTGAAAGCAATTTTGGAAAATGTGCTTTAGAAAGGTAACATTTTGGTTAGTGACCAAAATGCAATTTTTGAAAATTGTTTTTAAAGGTGATTGCTTTGTGAAGAGTCAAAACTTTGAATCTTTAAGGAGCTATTTTACCATTTGGTATAATTTGAGTGTTCTCTTAATTTTTAAAAGAGTTTTAATTAAGGGAATTAAAGAGGATTTAGTTAAAAAGTTAGTTATTTTTCCAAATCACAATTTGACATAACTTTCTTTCTCTCATATTTTCTCTCAAAATACCCTCAGCCAAACACTCTTTTTCTTATCAGAGATTGAAGGTAATTATCTTGTTTCTTAATTCTTTGATTTGCTAAATGGTTCTTTAACTTTTTTTTCCAAAAATCTTATTGAATCTCATTGTTTTTCAAGAGGAAAACATCCAATTAAGGGGAAACTCACTCATTGGAGGTGAGTTTCGTTATTATACTCTAATGAAAGGTTATTTACTAAAATTTCCAAGTTCTTGACTCTTTATATATGTTTTCTAATGGATTTTAATTGATTGATTATGGAATTTTGCTTAATTGAGGTTTAATTGATGAAATCTTGTGATTTTTTAATTGAATCTATTTTTCCAGTGTTAAGGATAGGTTTTAATATTATTTTGGATGTAATATAATGTGGATAAGTTGGTTTTAATAATGGAATCCCGAAATTGGTTGAATCTCTAATAATTAAGGTTGTTAGTTAAGGGTTGTGTGATGATTTTGGTGTTTAATCATTGCTGGAAGTAAAAGGATGTTGGGAAAGGGTTTTTAGATGTTATTTGATGAAGTTTGATGGTTTGAATCGTTATATTATGGCTGGGTTAAGTTTTGGAAGGGTTGGATGATGTTTTCGATATGTTTAGGATGGTTGTTGAGTGGGCAACTTGAAAGTTGCGGGAGATTGTTGTTAGGCAATGGTTCGAATGCATATTAATGCATTTCCTCTGGTTTTATGTTGTTAAAACAGGGGATCATCAAGGCGACAAAGTTTAACATTGATTATTGCTTGTTGGGGATTCGATTCGCATTGGCGAGCAAGGCGAAGTGTATCGGTGAGTGGAAACTGGATTTAAATGCTTTACAAAGGTTTGTAAAGGTTGTTGGGAGTTTAGGGTAAGCGTGAGACACTTACCTAAGCTCGGAAGTAAGTTTCCCTTATTTTGCTCTTGAATATCGGCTTGGATATGAGCATGTTGTTTTCATGTTTTGGTGATAAACATGGTATGATTTACTTACTGGAAATGCATGATTTTAAGTACATATGCGGGGGATTAAAAGTATTTTAAATGCTAGTGAGCACTGGATTACATTTTCGGTTGGGAATGGTGTTATTTCTTGGGCAATATGATTTGCATATGTGGTGTTTTATATAATGCATTATAAAACAGTAAGTAAATGGTTTTGCAAATGATATATTGGCTATGTGGCATGATGAGAAAACATTCGGATATAGTTGCATGCCATATGATTAAAGTACACTATAAAATATGAACAAAATTGATCGTGGCCATGGGTCCTTGAGGAATGGTAGTTTAACAAGGCCACTTGGACTGTTGGGAACCTCATTGGGCATGCGATTTAACTAGGCAACCCAATTTGATGGTGATCTTGCGGTTTAACTAGGTAAGGTTGGTATTCTTGCGAACTAACTAGGCAAGGGTGGTAAATCTCGCGATTTAACTAGGCGAGGGTGTCAAACCTTGCGGTTTAACTAGGAAAGGTTTGGGGATATCATGCGGTTTAACTAGGCATGGTATGAGAGATTCGTGTATCTGATATGTTGGATAGAGGGTAGCCTATCCGGGTCACTATTAATGTCAATATATGTGAAATTTCATGTGTTGAACCTATGATTTAATGCTTTGGAATTCAAGCATGGTTTTGTATAAAATGCTTTGGGGGTTTAAGCATGTGGAATATATTGTTTTGCATATGGTTGATATGCATGTTTTGAATTAGAATCATTGAAACTTGCTTAGGCTGTAAGCATGGTTTGGAAACAAGTGTTTGGTTTTCAAGGGTTATTTTGAATCATTGTTTTATGAGCATCCTCACTAAGCAAGTGTGCTTACGCTCTGTTTTTCCTAATGATGCAAAGCATTAAGGCTTGGGGCAGCAAAGGCAAAGTCGTAGTGATCCAAGAGGCAAAGCAATTTTGAGTATGAACTTGGTTTATGTTTCTGGTTAATAAGGCAACGTGTTCGCCATGGATTTTGGGATTTGTAATTCTGTTTTCCCTAGCTTTGAGCATGTGTAATGTTGTGCTTTTGGAGTTTGATTGTTGTTGCTATGCATAATGTGCATCGATACCTTTGGTTGATGTTATGTGGTTACCTTAGTATGCATCTAGATAGTTTTGCTTGGATGGCATGCTTTGATGAGCGTAACATGTTGAGTATGGTATTAAAATGTCGTTGATATGATGCTTCTGCTGGTAAATGTTTGTTTGAGCATTTTGGAATGTTTGGTGGAGTGTTTTAGGGAGCATGCCTCTAGAGTAATCCATTTGGTAGTATAAGCTTGTATTGTAGCTGAACCTTGGTGCAAGTGTTGATATATGTCTTATTGAACGTTTATATTTATGTATTCAAGTTGTTAGGATCTAAATGCATCTAGATTTGAGTGATAAACCAGAGGAAAATGGCATTACAAGCCTTTACGTACAGATACACAAAGGACCATATCGGTACAGCTAGGCAAAATAGGGCTCTCAGGATCGGTATGGGTATTTGAGTACCGGTACGGTTAAGCAATTTAAGCTTGGCGTACCAGTACGGGATAGGGTGTATCAGTACAGGATATCGTTACTAGAAAGTTGCTTTTTGAGGAAAACCCACATACCAGAACACTAAGGGCTCGTACCGGTACGATCTCTTTAATCTTACAAGCTAACGTAGCATACCGATACGGTACACTGTGTACCGGTACGGGTGGCTACACTGTATCATTACGGCTGTGTTTGTATCGGTATGGGTGGCAGTTTTTATAGGTAATATCATGGATTCCAATTTTGTTTTCATGCGCTTTGGTCCCTGAGTATTAAGGATGCAATTGTATGAGCATGGTTGATCATATTGACCTAAAATTTGATATGTGGGCATGTAAATGGACTAATTGAGGATTGGTAACCTTAATTTCAATTTTGGACCTATAATTTAAAGTAGTTATGTTTTAGTCCTCAAAATGAATGTGATGCAATTGGCTGTCTTTCTATGATTCGTTTCTCTCGAGAATTCAACTGTTGCAAGAATGTACATGTAGAATTAATAATTTGTATCTAGACAAGATAAAAGAAAAAATGGACCGACTTTTCGTAACCTTTCTTCGGTTTGCTTCGGTAAACCTAATGTAGCTCACTCAGTTTGGTCGGACGTCTAGGCCGGGTCGAGGGGGTTACACGATAAGCCACAGGACCAATACACTCCACAACCTCATATGGTCCAACAAACCTCGGACTAAGCTTACCCTTTCATCCGAACCGCATCACCTTTTTCTACGGTGACACTTTCAAGAACACATGATCCCCCATAGCATATTCATTTTCCCTACGCTTCAAATCCGCATAAGATTTTTGCCGATCCGCGACCGCTTTCAAACAATCACACACAAGCTTTACCTTCTCATCCGTGTCTTTCAACACATCCGGTAAGGAAACATGATTTTTCTCAACCTCAGCCCAACACAAAGGTGTACGACACTTTCGGCCATATAAAGCCTCATACGGAGCCATATGTATACTCGCTTGATAACTATTATTATAAACTCAACCAAAGGTAAATGCTTCTCCCATGTTCTTTGGAAATCAATGATGCAACACCTCAACATATCCTCAAAAACTTGGATAACACGCTCAGACTGACCATCCGACTGAGGATGATACGCAGTTCTGAAACTTAACCTTGTACCTAAAGCCCGATACAAACATTCCCAAAACCTCGCTGTAAACCTTGGATCTCTATCTAAAACAATGGACTTAGGTACCCCGTGCAAACGCACAATCTCAGCAATATATAAGTTCGCCAACTTATCCAAGGTATACGTCGTATGCACTGATAGAAAATGTGCACACTTTGTAAACCGATCAACAATCACCCAAATGGAATCCTTTTTAGCCGGTGTCAATGGTAACCCTGACACAAAATCCATGGTGATTCTCTCCCATTTTTATTCCAAAATTCTCAACAGTTGCAACAACCCGAATGGAAACTGATGCTCAGCCTTAACCCGCTGACACACCATTCATTTAGAAACAAAATCTGCCACATCCTTCTTTAAACCAACACTTCTTTCAACCCACGATACATTTTTGGTACTACCGGGATGCATAACAAAAGGACTAGAATGTGCCTCTGTCAAAATAATGTCTCAACTCCGAATCATCCGACACCACTATTCGACCTTTGAAACACAAGACCCCATCATCAGCAAAATGAAAATCTGTCAAATTTCCATATGATATTTCCTTAACATGCGAAACAAGAGAATTATCAAACGGTTGCTTTCTTTAATCAATTGTGATATCGTCGACTTAACCTACAACTCAGCCAACAACCCACCTTCTTGTGTCACACTCAACCTCGCAAACATGGCCCTAAGCTCAATCACCATCTTACGACTTAACGCATCTGCAACCACATTAGCCTTCCTAGGATGATACTCAATCGTCAAGTCGTAATCTTTAAGCAACTCCAACCATCTAAGTTGCCTAAGATTAAAATCCTTTTGAGACATCAAATATTTCAAACTCTTGTGATCAGTAAAAACAACACACTTCTCTCCATAGAGATAATGTCTCCAAATCTTCAAGGCAAACACCACAACCGCTAGCACCAAATCATGAGTCGGATAATTGCGCTCATGAACTTTCAACTGACTTGACGCATAGGCCACAGCCTTGCCACCTTGCATCAGCACACAACCCAAACCAACGTACGACACATCACTATAAACCACAAACTCCTTCCCCGACTCGGGTTGAATCAACACAAGAGCATGTGGCAAAACTTCCATCAACTTCTCAAAACTATGTTGTTGCTTCTCCATCCACACATAAGGAACATTCTTTTGTAACAACTTCGTCAACGGTGCCGCAATACTAGAAAACACATCTACAAAATGATGATAATAACCACCCAACCCAAGGAAACTACGCACATCCGACACAGACTTAGGTTGTTTCCAATTGAGAATAGCCTCATTTTTATGTGGATCAACACGAATACCCTCCGCGGAAACCACATGACCAAGGAACATCACTTCCTTTAGCCAAAACTCACATTTACTCAGTTTGGCATACAACTGATTATCCTTCAAGGCTTGCAAAACAATCCGCAAATGCTGATCATGTTCTTCCTCGGTATGAGAGTACACAAGGATATCATCAATAAACACCACCACAAACTGATCAAGATATTCATGGAACACCTTATTCATCATATCAATGAACGCAGCCGGGGCATTCGTCAAACCAAACGGCATCACCAAGAACTCATAATGCTCGTACCTTACGAAACGCGGTCTTATGCACATCCACCTCCTTAACCATCAATTGATAATACTCTGATCTCAAATCAATCTTAAAAAGCACCACCGCTCCATGAAACTGGTCAAACAAATCATCAATCCTCGGTAAAGGATACTTATTCTTCACCGTTAACTTATTCAACTACCAGTAATCAATGCATATACGCATCATACCATCCTTCTTTTTCACAAAAAGAACAAGAGCACCCCATGGAGAAACACTTGGTCGAACGAACCCATGATCCAACAACTCTTAAAGTTATGTCTTCAGCTCCTTCGGTACCATTCGATAAGGGGCAATGGACACTAGAGTCATACCCGCGTAAATCTCAATACCAAATTCTACCTCTTTATCCGAAGGTAAACCCTACAACTCTTTAGGAAAAACTTTCAGATAATCACAAACAGCCCGGATGTCCTGTACACGAACACCATTGGCCTCCAGATTCATCACGATAGCCAAATAAGCTTGGCAACCTCCTTTTATCATCTTTCCGCTCGAGTAGCCGAAACAACATTGGACAAGAATTTCACATTCTCTCCAACCACCACAATTTCAAAATCATCAGCTATAACCTCAAGGAAATCCTTTTCGATTCACAATCCACAACCATTTTGTGCTCACTTAACCAATCCATGCCCAAAATGACATCAAAGCTATGGAATGGCAACTCCATCAGATCTGCGGCATATTCATGACCTTGCACCACCAAAGGACACTGTCTATACAACTTTCTAGCCGTAACTGTCTCACCAAAGGAACTAGTTACTAACATTCCAACATCCAAGATCTCAACAGGAGCATTCAACAAAGATGCATGCTTACTCAAGATATAAGAATGAGTAAACCCTGAATCAATCAAGGAAAACAATAACAAGGATTGCAAAGTGAAGGTACCTGTGATCACATATGTGTCATTGCGACCATCACGGTGAGCATAGATTTGAGCTGGTCCACCATTCTCCGGCTGTACAGCAACAGCATGAGCCACAACTCTCTGACCATCCTCACGCCTCTAAAAATTACCCTTATCACGGCCTCGACCCCTAGCAGGTGCAGCAGCATAAAATAGTGCATCTCTCATAGCACGAGGACAATCACGCTTCATGTGACCAGGAGATCCACATACCCAGCAACCTCCAAAACTTCCCCAACACATACCCGTGTGGCGCCTACCACAACGCTCGCACTCATCTACAATACGAGCTATCTGGTTACCCTGGCCAACACCGCCACCAGGCCTGTGATCTGGCTTGTGCCTCGTATCCTGAAACCTCCTATTTTGGTTCTCAGAATAGCCAAAATTAGCTGCTCTCTTATTCGATCCCATGCCTGAAACCTATCCTGTCATACCTAGGGACTGCTTAATATCCTTGGCACGGTTGACCAATACATCAAAATACGTGTAATCTGTAGCCAAGATATACGTCTTGATGTCCTTCACAAGACCATAGAAAAACTTATCACACCTCTATTGCTCATCTGGAACAAACTCCGGAGCATACTGACTTAGGTGAACAAACTTCACCTTATACTCGACAACCGATATGCCACCCTATGACAGCGACATAAACTCGCGCTTTTTCGCGTCCAGATACTGAGAACCAAGATACTTCCTCTTGAAAGCTCTCCGAAATAACTCTCAAGTCACATCTGCCTCTGGGACACCCGCAATCGTGGTCACCCACCAGTGATAAGCATCACCTTGCAATAAGGACACAGTGCACCCCAACTTACGCTCTTCGTTGCAACCCATCTAATTCAAGATACCGATTGTCTTTTCCAGCCATCCCTCGGTTGACTCAGGAATCAGACCCTTGAATTCTTTGCCTCCTAGACTACGAAGACGCTCCAAAGGTAAACATTGATTAACCGCCACAATAGGTGCCGGTGCTTGCACTTGTACCCCAGCTATCGCTACTTGGAAAACTCTCCTCATCGCTTGGATGAACGGAGCCAAATCACCAAAAATTGTCACTTGAGGAGCCCAAGGTACCTTACCTATCCCAACATCAATAGGAGGAACCAACAGAGGAGGAGGAGGTAAAACATTACGAGGATTCCCTTCCTCAACATTATTCTGCCCAGACCCAGCATTAACCACCATCGAGCGAGTCTCATGTCGATCTATGCTAACACAAGCATCAAAACACATTAAAGTCAGGCTAGCATTCAACAAAGGATCCAATACAACCTTATAAAATATTTTAAAACCTCGGTAATTGTTCTCAATTCACACCCTAACGTGACGTAAAACAATCACCGTACATATCAAACATTAGCAAACAATCAAACAACAACATCCCAACCTTTCATAACCTGGCTCTAATACTAACAAATGTAACCCCCTCAAACTTGCCTAGACGTCTAACCATACTGAGTGAGCTACATTAGGTTTGCCGAAGCAAACCGAAGAAAGATTACGAAAACTGATCTATTTTTTTCTTTTTATCTTGTCGAGTTGCATATTATTAATCCTAAGTGAACATGCTTACAGCGGATGAAATCACAAAGAGAACGGGCCACGAAAATGCAACCAATTACGTACTATACATTTTAAGGACTAAAACGTAAAATTGGTAAATTAAAGGACCATTACTGAATTTAGGGTTACCAATCCTCAATTCGTCTAATTACATGCTTTCATGTTAATTTTTAGCTCAATACAACCATCCAAACTCAAGCAATTGCAGTCACAACAAACAGGGACCAAAACGTAAGAATCAAAAACTTACAAAGATCCCAATTACCGTACCGATACGGTCCCCCGCGTATCGAAACAATCAACCAAAATGTCCTTAACTGTACCGAAACACTTGCCTGAGTATCGAAACACTATGCCTGTAAAGGCTTATCCGCATAGAAACACTTCTTTGCGTATCGAAACACTATGCTGAAATGGCTTGCCGTATCGATACGAGGGGATACGTTCCGATACGCCTGGATCCAAAATATCATTTTTAGCTGGTTTTTCAATTGTATCTAGATGCATTTGTATCCTAGCAACTCACATTCATGCAGACAATCAATCATGCAATTATATTCCATCCTATGCACCAAGGTTTAGCAACCAAAACAAAACATATGTTTTCACAATGTCAACCTATAGGCATGCTCCCTAGACCACTTTACCAAACGTACCAAAACTCCCAATTGAACATTACTAGCATATATCAACTACTCACATATCCATTGCATCAAAAGCAACAAGCTAGAATCATCAAAACATGGCAATCAACCAAGGCTAACTAGATGCATACCTAGGCAACTACTTAGCATCAACTATAAGCAAGAATCAACTACACACTTGTCAACCACAATCCATTCCAAACCACAACATTGAACATGCTCAAAACCAGAGGAAAACAGAATTACAAATCCTAAAAACATGGCAAACACATTGCCATATTAACCGAAAACTTAAACCGAGTTCTTACTCAAAATAGTCTTTGCTCTTGGATCACTTTAACCTTGCCTTTGCTGCCCCAAACTTCAATGCTCTGCATCATTAGGAAAAAGAGAGCGTAAGCAAACATGCTTAGTGAGAATGCTCATAAAACAATGATGCATTTAAATTCCTTTGAAAACTAAACACTTATTTTCAAACCATGCTTACAACCAAAGCATTTTCATTGATTCCAAATCAAAACATGCATATCATCCTTATGCGAAAACATTTACAAATTACATGCTTAAATCCCAAAGCATTAAATCAACTCATGCTTAAATCCCAAAGCATTAAATCATAATACCTTCCTTAAATCCCAACGCAATATAAAATAGGTTCAACACATGAACTTTCATATATTGGCAATTATAGTGACCTCGGTAGTCGACCACTATCCCCGATTAGCCAACCGTTAATCATTGGTTAACCAACCGTTAACCTTACATATCGAATACACGGATCTATCATACCATGCCTAGTTAAACCGCATGATATCCCAACATTGCCTAGTTAAACCGCAAGATTTGACAGCCTCGCCTAGTTAAACCGCGGGCTTTACCGACCATGCCAATTTAAACCGCAAGATCACCATCTTCTTGGGCTGCCTAGTTAAACCGCATACCCCAAGAGATGTCCCACTAGTCCGAGTGGCCTAGTTAAACCGCCATACCTCAAAGACCCATGGCCACGATCGATTTTTAGTATATATTATAGTGCACATTATCCTATGGCATACCAACTATATCTGACTATTTTTTACCTTGTCACATAGCCAATATATCATTTCCAAAACCATTTACTCACTGCTTTACAATGCATTAAACAAAATCACCACATATGCAATACACATTGCCAAAGTAATACCACATTCCCAACCGGAATGAAAACCAATGCTCACTAGCATTTCATATACTTTAAAACCATTGCATATGTATTCAAAACCATGCATTTACAAAAAGTAAATCAAACCATGTTTAAAACCAAAACATATAATCAACCATGCTCATATCTAATCCGATATTAAAGAGAAAATGAGGGGAAACTTACTTTCGAGCTTAGGTAAGTGATTCAAACTTAACCTAAGCTCCTATAACCACTTTCAAACCTTTGAAAGACATTTAAACCTATTTCCACTCACCGATTATACCTCGCCTTGCTCGCCAATACAAATCGAGCTCTCGGGAAGCAACAATCCACCTCAAGCTACTTCGCCTTAATTATCCCCTGTTTTGGCCACACAAAACCAGAGGAAATGTGTATCAAAATGCATCATAATCATTACCTCAAAGCAATTACCCGCAACTCACAAGTTGGCCACTCAAAAGCCATTCGAAACTTATCGAAAACACCCTTAACCATCTTCCAATCTTAACCCAGCCACAAAAAAAAAACAATTCAATACATCATACCTCATCAATAAACATCTAAAAACCCTTTTTCAACATCCTTTTACTTCCAACAATGATTAAACTCCATTAACATCACAAAAACACTTATCTAATAACCATTAACATTAGGGATTCAACTAGTTTCGGGATTATATTGATAAAAACCAAGCTTTCAACATTATTTAACACTAAAAACATGATCTAATCTGATCAATAACCCAGCAAAACAGATCCAATTCGAAAATATAACAATTTCCTCAAACAAAGCACAATTAAACCAATTTTCCTCAATTAAACTACCAAAACACATTAGAAAACAATTGTAAAGAATCATCAACTTGGGATTTTCAGTAAAGAACCTTTCATTAGAGGAGATGAACGAACATTACCTCTAATGGATGCTTTCTCCCTTAATTGGATGATTTACATGAGAAAACAATGTTAAAACAATAAGATTTTTATAAACAATCAACAAGAAATCATTTGAAATCAAAGGATTTAAGAAAAGAAAGATTTACCTAAAGGTTTAGAATAAGAGAGTGATGTTTGGCTGGAGAGATTTTGAGAGAAAATATTTTGAGAGAAAGTTAGTTACGTGATTTTTGTTTTAAAGATTTAATTATCAATTTAATTCTCCCCAACCTATTTATATTTTCCAAAACACTTTTAAAAATTGACAAGGGATAAAGCCTGAGATTAGACTTTTGGGCAATTATCTCCTTAAAGATTCAAAGTTTTGACTCTTTACAAAACAGTACTAAAAAAGTTTTCAAGGTTTTCATTTTGGTCACTAGTCCAAAATGTCCAATTTCCAAAAACTTATTTTACAAAATTGATTTCACTACAATCATTAATATATTAAATAATGATTTTAGAACATTTTTCTATATTTTTATCACCTTCAAAAGTATTTAATCTGATTTAATCTCGAAATTCACTCGAATCCCTAATACCGGTCCACCGAACCCTTAAAACAAACCCTAAAACAACTAGACCCAAAATCAATGCGTTACATAATCCCAAGAAGCCCACCCCTTTAAAGCCATGTGTAATAACCCATTTTCATCCGGATTACCCAAACCCATAACCCGAACTGGATCCTGATCCAAACCCAACCCGGCCCGGAACCAAAAAACCCAAAGAAAAACCCTAATCCCTAAAGTGGTAACACTAGCCACCGTCGACCTCCTTCGTTGCCGCCGCCGTCAAGCATGGTCGGCCACTATTGAACCAAAATAACCCCAAAAAATCTCTAAAACAAACCCTAAACCCCAAGTCCGGCTTAAATCCAAAAAATATATAATAAACAAACCTAAAACCTAACCAACCCTCTGCCATAACCATCACCCTCACCATACCCTTACCCATACCTTGAGAATCCGTCCACCCATCATCAAATCTGCAAGATTAAAATAGTGGAGTGGTTATTGTTTTTAGATCGGTTATTAAAGAAACCGAAATGAAAATGTAAAGGGGGAGTTCAAAAAAAGGAGATCTGAGAGGGGAAATCAGATTGTAAAATCAAGGTTTTTTTCTGAAAAAATTATAAAGGGAATTTCGGTATCAATAAAAAATTTCAAAGGTAAAGGTGTTAAAGTCGGTTGTTTTTTTAGATCAAAGCTTTTTTGTTTGTTTTTATTCGAATCTAAAAAGAGGGGAGAGGCAGTTTGAATCATAACTGGTTGTTCAAGCGCCGCCGTGACCATCGTCGTGACGCCGAGCTGCCGTTGAACGGCATATCATGGTTGGCCGAGCATGGAGGCCTTCCCAGATGCGGTGCCGTCGAGCGAGTTTGAGCTGAGGGAGGGGAGGTTGAGAGAGCTGGTAGTTTAGGTTTAGTTATTTTAGGGTTTAGTTGTTTCAAAAAAATAACAACGCTTAATATTGTTTTAAACCGGCAACTACTAAAACGGTGCCGTTTTGGCACAACCCGACTATCGATGACCCGGATCCGGGGAGGATCCGCGAGTTTGGGTAATGGGAAAATTACCATTCCGGTCCCTCTTTCTTGTTCCATGTTTTATTTTGTCTATGGTCTAATCCCAGTTTCAGTCCCTAGCCCCTTGTCCCGCCTCTGTTTCCGTCCCATTTTCACTTTAATTTTTGTATCTTATTTTCTTTTTATTTCAATTTGGTCACCTTCTATCTTTTTTTAATTCTTAGTTTTTTATTTCTATTTATTTCCGTTCTCCTATATTTTACATCTTTTTCAGTTTAGTCCATTAATGTGTATCATTCATGTCATATTTAATCCATGCATTTTTAATCGTTAACATCTAGTTTTATGACATATTTTTTATTATTCCATGCATTTTAATATGATCCATGCATTCACATTAGCATTAGTATTATCATCATCGTTATTATTATTATTATTGTTGTTGTTGTTGTTGTTGTTGTTATTATCATATTTTATGTGTTAGATTAATATTTATGTTTGTATGTTTTAGAGTAGTATTTTATTTATGTTGGGTTGTTTTTATACGTTAGATTAGTATTTTATTATGTTAGTATTTATTTATATTTTATCGTATTGTGTTTATTTATGGTTGCCATATTTTGAATTGCATTTCGGATATATTATTGTCAATGCGGTGCCCTTTTATTCGAGCGTAAACGAGGCCAGTATCAGGCGTAGTGATAGTGGTTGGGCGTTTACTCTCGGATAATGGGGCCTTTAAAATGTACTCGCACTTATAACCAAATTTTAATTTAATCGTTACTTTAATCTGGAAAGTCTAATATTAATAAAGCGGTAATTATTAAAGTACCAATTTTGGGCGGTGTGGGGGTGCTAATCCTTCCCCATCCGTAACTGGCTCCCGAACCCATCAATTTTAAATCTCTGGTTTTTACGGTGTCCGGTCCATCTTGAGTGGCCGGTGGCAACTCCATTTTTAAATAAAATACAGTTTTTCTAAAATCCCGCGAATGACATTATTTTCAAAATAAAGTAAAACAAAAAATCAAAAACCACATTTTTTAGCGTAAAAGGACATCGCTACACCATGTGGTAACCCTAGAAAATTAGAATATCCTACAAATATGGTTCATTTTGTGCTAAAACATGTCGGGTATATTTTGTCTATCATCTGTAAACCTTTAATTCATACTAACCAGTGTTTTCTTTTGGCATCATATCAGCATTGCATAACATCATCGGCATTACACCGTCATGAGGTATTGACCCGAGAATGGTGGACACAGCGGAAATAGTTCAAGGATCGAGCGGAAATCTAGTAAACTAGATGTCAATTAAATGCAATATTCAAAGTTGCAAATTTCTCTCATATATTCGTGGGTGTTGCTCCTCGAAAGCCATGTCTAAATCAGTACCTTTGCATTTACGACGGTTACTTTGCATTTACATGTATTTATTTTGAAATCATTACACTTTGACTTACATGGCATCATACGAGCATAAATTTCATAATAATTGCACTTAGCATTCATTTTGCTCATTTGCACAGTAGTCGTATTGTACTGGCATCTAATATTAATTTCATTCACATGCATCGCAACTGCATCGCATGCTTGTTATTCATTTGCTTGCATCAACATCGGTACATCTAGACATTAACATTGCATTTAGAGTCATACATTTCCTCACTCATCATCACATCCAATACCAATTCTGTTAGTTCTAACAAAGATGATGCCCCAGCCAACGAAAAAGGGACAAGCTTCATGATCCATAGTTGCGATTCAGACAGTGTAAGTGATCCCGCATTGGGGGCACCCGAGCACTCCCTCGGTAAGTTTACATTCAAAAAGGGAACAAAAAAATAATAAAAAATAAAAAGGCCCGAATGTGGTGTCATTTTTTTGTAATGGCCAAAGGCTACATATTCAAAGTTTCAATAGAAAAAAGATGCAATCTATTTTCAATTCTATTCATTTTGTGTATATATCTGTCGATTGAGTCCCCGTATATCAATTGCACTATGGACATTGACTTTGACTCGAGGGTTGAGTTCGAGTAGCCTGTGTCTAAATGAAATCCTAAGCTGCTAAGATTACGAATGTGTGACTCACATTTCACATTAAGGACCATAAATAATAACAAATCATTGCAATTCAATGTTCAAAGCCTGGTAATAGGCATTTTCAAAAAAACATTTTAATGTTAAAAGCCTGGTAATAGGCATTTTTCACAAAAACACTTCAAAGCCTGGTAATAGGCATTTTTCAAAATTAATCAAAAAGCACTACAATGTTCGAAACCTGGTAATAGGCATTTTCGGATAAGAGTGTGGAATCTTTGGGGCACTCCGCTGAAGCCCATTCTAATCGAAACCCTTATCTTCATGAGTGATGGTAATATTTTTAAAATCATGACAATACCGAGTAGCTCGGAAATTTTTTGTTTGCACCATCATTTATTTCAAGCCAAAGGAATGTGATGAGTTGAATTCCCTAAACAAAAATGAACCTACCAAGGTAAGTTGGTCGAACACCGAAATATCTTAAAATGTACCTCACATCTTCAAATATCAATTCGACTTTCGAGATAACACATGATTTGTTTGGGGCAATCCTCGGTAAATCATTTTAGTGTTGCTCGTGCACTTGATATTTGGGGTATTCAATATTGCTTGATATATTCCCAATTTGAAAAGAAGAACTCAGTTTTTTAATAAGCATCTCACATTAAAATCAAAACATGTAGTCTGAGATTTGAAATAAAAGGTTTCTCTGCATTACTTAGAAATAAGTATAGGGACCAACAACAAATGAGCCCTCATATCGCTGCTTCAGCTCAAGAAAGCACTCACTAATTGACCTTCGCCTAGAAATGTAACATTTCAAGAAGATGGTCAAACCCACAAGAGTTTGGGGAATCGGCACCCACAAGACAAGAGCTCATTCAATCTACAAGAAAAAACTAGAGAAAAAACAAGATCGAGCCACCGATATGACTAGAAAGTCATGGGGCATCCCCTTTGAAGCTAACATCATGGCCAATTGCATTGCAAGCTATTCATATCAACATCATGCTATTCATCTCATCATGCATTCACATTAAATGCATATATTACACATCAAATTAGATGCATTCATGCTAAATACATCTACTTCATTCATACATAATAAACAGGTTCATGATGAGAAACCTCAATCATGGAGGACAACAACAAATTGGTAGGCCTTCAGCCACGAAGAAAAGCCAGACTAACAAAGAAGTTGAAACCTTGAAGAGGGAGTATAGAAACACCCAACATGAAATGGCAAATCCTCCAAGCAAAAAAAGCCAAATCAAAATTCAAAACTCTAAGTGAACAATCACTGCTATTGTTTATTTTTATTTTTCAGATCTTGACTCACCGTCAGTGGTGTAGCGGATCAAAATCTCTTAGATCATGCCTCTTCGTCAGAGCTATAGCTTGATCAAATCTATCTTCAGATCTTGACTCATCGTCAGTGGTGCAACAGATCAAAATCTCTTCCGATCATGCCTCTTTATCAGAGTTGTAGCTTGATCACTTCTAACTCCTCAGATCATGCCTCTTCGTCAGAGTCATAGCTTGTTCACCATCAACTAACTCTTCCGATCATGCCTCTTCGCCAGAGTCGTCGCTTGATCGCAACCTAACTCTTCAAATCATACCTCTTCATCATAGTCGTAGCTTGATCACCCCTAACTCCTCAGATCATGCCTCTTCGTCAGAGTCGTAGCTTGATCGCAACCTAATTCTTCAGATCATGCCTCTTCGTCAGAGTCGTAGCTTGATGGGCCCTAACTCTTTAGATCATGACTCTTCATCAGAGTCATAGCTTGATCGCCCCTAACTCTTCAGATCATGCCTCTTCGTTAGATTCGTAGCTTGATCGCCATCAACTAACTCCTCAGATCATGCCTCTTAGTCAGATTTGTAGCTTGATCGCAACCTAACTCTTCAGATCATGCCTCTTCGTCAGAATCGTAGCTTGATTGCCCCTAACTCCTCAGATCATGCCTCTTTGTCAGAGTCGTAGCTTGATCACCGCTAACTCCTCAAATCATGCCTCTTCATCAGAGTTGCAGCTTGATCGCAATGTAATCATCAGATCATGCCTCTTCGTCAGAGTCGTAGCCTGATCCAATCCAATCCAACCTCTCAACTTGCTCTAGTTTTCCTGTAAACGGAAGAAGTAAATAAGTCGACCAGATCCTGACTCTCCGTCGGTGGTGTAGCGGATCAACAGATGAGTTCTATTTCTCCAGAAGTCAAAAGATAGATCAGTTAGAGTTGAAGGAAGAGTTGTGCCAGGAGGGGTGCTCTAACTTGACCAAACAAAAATGGTTCCTTTAGTCTTTGCTCTATTGATGTTTCACAACAATGAGCAAAGATGGGCAGCTGTAATAACCATTTTTTGTCCTACCTACATTAAATCCAAAATCCAAAAAATACTTAAACTAAAATCCATAAAAACAGTCCAAAATAAATCTTTCATTTTAAAATATCCATTAAAGTCTTGTTACAAACCAAAGCCCAATACCCTAACCCAATCTGCCTACCCTTTAATCCATTACAACCAGCCCAAATATAAAACCCAATTACCCAACCCAAGAGCTAAACCAGTTTACCCAATAACCCAGATCCATTACCCGACCGGCCCACACATTAACCCAGGTAACCTAAACCCTAGAAACCCTAATTCCTTAAGCCCTCAGCCGCCAGCAGCTTCTGAAAGGTTCCTAGATTGGCCCTTCAGCTTTCATGGTCGCCTAGGTCATGGCCACGTCAGCGCCACGTTGGCCACGTTTTGCCACGTCACTGCCACGCTGGCACGAAGAACTAGTCCCCGTTTGGACGTATTCGGCATGCATGTCATGTCCAGCCAAAGAGACGCCCCTCTCAGTCGTACAAACCTGCAAAATCCAGAGATCAGATGCATACAACCACCAAATATAGAAGCATTTTATCATTTTTTAATCCATGTAAAGTGGCTATAAAAGCCAGATCAAGCCATGTAAGAACCCAGACGGGATATTCACCAAAAATCAATAAAAAGAAAAAAAATTCAAAGTCACAGGCTTTTATTTTTGTTTCGAACAAAGCAAGAAAAAGGGGTTTCAAAATTTACCTTTGGAAGGGGGTCGGTCACCCGTCGTTGCCGCTTTTATCTTCATCTCTTTACGTTTTTCAAACAACACTGGTTTTCTAAAAAGGGTTATGAAAACTAGTTTTTAAAAACAAAAAAGGGCTCTTTTAAGGTTTGATGCTTCGATTTTTTTGCAAAATTCGAAAGAGGGGAGGTTTTATCAAAGAAACAGTGGTCGGGTTTTAAATCGGGGAAAAAAGAAGTTTTTGGGTTGGTTTTGGGCCGCTAGCTGGTGGCCGAGACAGGGCTAGGGTTTCGACATCCCTAATTTCTAGAGCGTTTGTATCTTTTTTTTCTCTTTTCGAAATGAGAACGAAAACAAATGAAATCCCAGGAGAAATTTGCTCGCAGTTTTGGGTATTTAAGCGGGTATTAATACGATGTCGTTTTGGCACGCTAAGATTCGCGCGGTGGCCCGACTCGGAAGGGAGGATCCGCACGTTCCTAGTCTTGGGCTAATTGCCATTTTGATCCCTCCGAGTTAATTTGCTTTTAGTCCCCTTTTAGTTTTAAAAAACCAATTTCAACCCCTTTTAAGTTTCGTTTTGTTTTAATTCTTCTCCCAATTTTATCTTTTTTTATTCTGGTCCTTTTAAAAACTACATTATATTATACGTACATTATATTTATTATATAGTATGTTATATATATATATATATATATATATATATATATATATATATCTTTATTATTTATATCATAATATATAAATCATACATTATGATATTAAATCGTTTATATATTATATATATTACGATATATATACATATATATTAGACTCCATATTGTATATATGTTCTATATCATATATTATATATATGATATATATATTAGTTTATATTATAGTATAAGGTATATTTTATATTTTTTATATATCAAACATTATATATATATATTATGTCATATGGTTTTTATTTATTATTTTTTATTAATATATGATACATAGGGTACATATTATATAGTATATTTATTCTATATTTGTATTATATAATTTATATTCAAATCGGCCTTACGGTGACCCGCAACAGGGGATGACCTGTATTATTTACGGCCCGTTTAGTGTAGCCATCTAACCCACAAACATCTAACTTCTAACTTTATTTTTCGCAATTTAATTTCTCATATTTTATTTTCTCGCAATTTACTTTCTTGCAATTTATTTTCTGCATTACCTTTTTTCGATCTGGTCCTTTTTTCATATATGTTAATTTCCGCATTTATTTTACGCATTTCTTTTATGTTCGATCCAGTCCTTTTCCCATATTATTTTTTATTTCCGCCTTATATTTGTGCTTTAAATTTGCATTTATTCTTTATGCTTTAATTTATTTTCACGCATTCGACTTATTTAACTGTTAATGCGGTGCCCTTTTATTCGATAGTAAGCATGGCCAGTACCAGTCGTAGTGGTGGTGGTTCTTTCGTTTATTCTCGAATAACGGGGCTTTTAAGTTTTACTCGCATTTTTAAACGGATCTTAAAATAAATTAAAATTTGAACTTGCAAATTTCCAATTAAAGGAAAATTATATTCGACTAGGTACCAATTTTTGGGTGGTGTGGGGGGTGCTAATCTTTCCCCATCCGTAACCAACTCCCGGACCCATTTTTTTAAAAAATCTCTGGTTTCATTTTTGGTGTCCGATTTACCTTTAAAAAATTATCGGTGACGACTTCAGTCTTTTACTATCCAGTCTTTTAGTTTTCTAAAATCCCTCAGCACTTTACTTTTCAAAAGTATCCCTCAGTACTTTAATTTTCAACAAAAAACCAAAAATTCAAAAAATACAAAATTTTATTAATCCTTTTTAACGATTTTCGAAAAGTCGATACATCTGGTAATAGGCATTTGCAAAATTAATCAAAAAGCACTCCAATGTTCGAAACATGGTAATAGGCATTTTCGGATAGGAGTGTGGAATTTTTGGGCACTCCGTTGAAGCCCATTGTAATCAAAACTCTTTTCTTCATGGGTGATGGTAATGTTTTTAAAATCATGACAATACCGAGTAGCTCAGGAATTTATTGTTTGCTCCATCATTTATTTTGAGCCAAAGGAATGTGATGAATTGAATACCCCAAACAAGAATAAGACAAAAATAAACATGTCAAAGGTAAGTTCGTCAAGCACCGAAGTAGCTTAAAATGCATTTCACATCTTCAAACATCAATTCAGCTTTTGAGGTCTCCTAGACATAGGATTCACTTGGGGCAATCCTTGGTAAGCTATTTTTAGTGTTGCTCGTGCACTTGATATTTGGGGTATTCAATCTAGCTTGATATATTCACAATCTAAAAAGAGAAACCCAATTTTAATAAGCAGAACACGTAGTCTGATATTTGAAACAAAAAGTTTCTCTGCATTACTTACAAAGAAGTTCAAAAGTATAGGGACCAACAACAAATGGGCCCTCAGATCGATGTTTCAATTCAAGAAAGCATTCACTAGTTGACTTTCACCTAGAAAGGTAACATTTCAGAAGAAGATGGTCAAACCTATAAGAGGTTGGGGCCTCAAGACAAAAGCCTCATATCCTGTCTGTAAGATGGAACTTGAGTAAAAACAAGACCAAGCCATCAATATGACCAAAAAGTCATGGGGCATCCCCTTTAGAAGCCAACATCATGGTCAACTACATTGCATGCCATTCGTATCAACATCATGTCATTCAACTCATCATGCATTCGCATTAAATGCATACATCACACATCAAGTTAGATGCATTCATGCCAAGTGCATTTACTTCACTCATACATAAAAAACAGGTTCAGGACGAAAAGCCTCAATCATAGAGGACAATAACAAATTGGCAAGCCCTCAGCCACGAAGGGGAGCCAAACCAACAAAAAAGTTGAAACCTCAAGATGGAGGTTAACAACACCCACCATGAAATGGCGAACCCTCAAAGCAAAGGAAGCCAAACCTAAACTCAAAACTCTGAGTGAACAATTACTAACTATTGTTTACTTCTTATCTTCAGGTCTTGCCCCATCATCAGTGGTGTAGCGAATCCATCACATTTATTCTCTGATTTTGACTCTCCGTCAGTGGTGCAGCGGATCATCTTCTTCTTTAGATCTTGCCTCTTAGTCAAAGTTGTAGCTTGATCAAACCTTTTTCTTTAGATCTTGACTCATCGTCAGTTGTGTAGCGGATCAAAAAGTTTTAGATCATGCCTCTTCGTCAGATTCGTAGCTTGATCGCCACTAATCTCTTCCGATCATACCTCTTCGTCAGAGTCGTAGCTTGATTGTAACATATAAACTCAGATCATGCATCTTCATCAGAGTTGTAGCTTGATCGCCACTAACCCCTCAGATCATGCCTCTTCGTCAGAGTTGTAGCTTGATCGCCACCAACTAACCCCTTAGATCATGCATCTTCGTCAGAGTTGTAGCTTGATCGCTAAACCTAACTCTTCAGATCGTGCCTCTTCGTCAGAGTCGTAGCTTGGTCACCGCTAACTTAGATCATCAGAGTCGTAGCTTGATTGTCAAACCTAACTATTCAGATCATGTCACTTCATCAGAGTCGTAGCTTGATCACCTCTAACCTCTCAGATCATGCCTCTTCGTCAGAGTTGTAGCTTGATCACAATCTAATCATCAAATCATGCCTCTTCGTCAGATTTGTAGCTTGATCCAATTCAATCCACTCTCTCAATCTTGTCTCGCCGTTGATGGTGTAGCAGATCACCCTTATTCAAACATCTCTTTAACCAATCCTTTTAATTTCACAGTTTCAAATAAAACAAGTAGATACTCAATCTGAAGCGATTTTCTTTTTACTCTTGCAGGTTCTATCCTTTCGAAGAAATGACGAAGTAGATGATTCGACCAGATCTCGACTCTCCGTCGGTGGTGTAGTGGATCAACAGATGAGTTCTATTTCTCTAAAAGTTGGAAGATGGGCCAATTAGAGTTCGAAAGAAGGATCGTGCCAAGAAGGGGTGTTCCAGTTTGACTAAACAAAAATGGCTATCTTTTAGTCTTTGCTCTATTGTTGTTTCACAACAATGAGCAAAGAGGGGCAGTAGTAATCACCATTTTTGTCCAACCATAATTCGAATAAATAATTAATCCAAAAAACCATTAAACCAAATATTAAAAAATTAAAAAATATATAATCCAAAAATTAATAAAGTCCAAAAAGAAATAGTCCATTTTTACATGTCCATTTACATCACCCCTAAATCCAAACATCCAAATTACCCAAAAGCCCGATACATTAAACCCAAAACCCATCTGCCTAAACCCATTATCTAAACCAACTACCCTAAAACCCAAATACCATGTTCAACCCGAATCCCACTGACTCGAATAACCCTAAACCCAAAATAAAACTATAATTTCCTAAACTATCCCAACCTAGTGGCCAACCCCTTAGTCCCGAGTATTGCAATCGAGCAGCCCCAGCCTTACAACCGAGACCTGAGGTCTTACCCGCACTCCTCGGTCATTCAAGCAGCATCACCGCACCATTTCTTAGCACTATGGTCCCGAGCATTGCAACCAACCAACTCCTCAAGCCCTGGTCACTCAAGCACCCTTCTAAACCGAGCAACAGTGATTGGTCCCCCTCCCTTGGTGTTTCCTCCTCTAAACAGCCGTACCACCTGTAAGAAACAGCAACACAAAGTGGCAGAGAATTTTAGGAAATTCCAGCACCAACCAATAGAAAATTAGGGTTCATTTTTTTGTTTAAAAATTTCATGTAATTTTGGCTATAAAGTCGATTCTGAATCAGTGTAAAAAGGAGGAGGAAAATTTTCAAAAATACAAAAGGTATTTCTTTTTAAATCGTAGTAGCAACTAGGGTTCCTTTTTTTCTAGGGTTCAAAATCAAATCAAGGGTTTATTTCTCCAAAATTAAAGTTGTTTTTAAAACAAAAAAGGGGGAACTCACAAAAATTTCCGTTCTTCAAACCAAATCAAAGAATTTTTTTAAAAAAATTAAATCAAAAGTTTTTTTCACTTGAAATCGAAGTGATTTTAGAACTGTTTTATTTTTTAAAATCAAAAAGGGGAAAAGCTTCGAATATACCTTCGTTTCGTGGCCCGAGTTGATTCCTTCCACCATTGTGGTCGCCGATCTTCGCATTGAGGCTTGACGCTAGTGAACGGCACGGAATAATAAAGAGCAGCGCCGTCGGTCTTGATGGAAGGGATGAGTTCTAGGGTTAAGGAGAAGAAGAACATTAGGTTTTTTAGTTTTTGTTTCGAAACAAAAAAAGAAACCTTATTGGTTTTAAGGTCGGCCATCGAAACGACGTCGTATAGGGTGCTTTGACCCCCGCGGTGACTCTGACCCGAGGGAGGATCCGCGCACTTTAGGTCGATGGGCGAATTGCCGCTTCGGTCCTCCCCTTTTCTTCTCGCTTTCATTTTATCATGGGTTAATCTCTTTTTCAGTCCTTCCCCTTTGTTCCCTTTTTAGATTTCAGCCTTTTAATTCTATTTTTGTGATTTTGCCCCCTAAACTTCTTTTTATCTTTGGTGGCGACTCCAACTCTTCATTTTCAAACAAAACCAGTTTTCAAAACAAAACCCCCCAAATTCAAAACTTTTCAACAAAAAACAACAAATTTTCAAAACACTAAAATCAAAAACATTTTTTCTTTCATAGCGATTTTCGAAAAGAAAGGAGGTTGTTACAGATATTAGAATGAAAGATCTCACTTTTAACACAAATTATCAAAAATTCATCAATAAAGCCTTTAGTGAGGATTGAACTCACGGCCTTTTGCTTACGAAAAAGCAAACACACTACCACTATGCTACAAAGGCAAGAATATTGTTATCTTAACAAGGCTTCATTTTGTAGAAATTATATTCGATAATACTGGATAAGAGCCCATGGAACTCGAACAAAAATTCTAAATCTGGGTGCAACGTAGATAGACGATTAAAACTAAACCTAACTCTAAACTCCAACATTAAACCTTAAAGTTATTTTTTATGTTGAACATCAAAAGAGATTAAGAAAGACAAGAATTTATATTGCTCCGGCATATAAAGACGTAAAGAATAATAAAAGAAGAACCCAACTAGTTGGCCCATTGGCCTGGGTTCACCGGCAACAGTGCAACTCGTCGGGGTTTTGGAAATAAATACATACAACTGGCATTCAATGTTTTTTGTTTCATTCAGGAAAAAGTAACACAGGGGTAACTTCAGCTTCTTTATGGAACATGTCCAATACTTTAATCTGGTTGCTTTAGCCTGATCGATATTCAGCTGTGCACGTTTTGTTCTGATACGTGGTTTATGCTCTTTTTCGACAAGTATGTCTTCGTTCGATGGAACACTGTGCCACTAGTTCTCATCCTTCCACAGAGGTATTAAGCAGAGGTACAGAAATTAAAAAAAAAAAAAAAAAAGCTCAATGAAAACAAACTTAACATCAACATCATGGAGTATCATCTTCGGGAGATGAATCCCTCGATACCTGCTCGTAGTCTTCTTCATCCTCGTCATAATCAGCACAAGCAGGTTCACCGTTAAGATCAACAGTTAAACCATTTGGTTTCCTCACAAACTGTCCCCTCACGCGTGGCCTCCTTTCAGCTAGCTTTTTTCTATTTACATATCGAATCTTCTTATCGAAACAGCGCTCTTTCCTTTTCTGCCGAAATTTGATTAATGCTGCCTCTCTCCGGTCAACCTTACTTGGTTTCACTTCACCAGAAGATGAATTTCCAACAGATGGCCATGAGTGACCTGTCAGCATCGGACCAGGTTGCATGCACATGTTAACCGGGTAGTATGGAAACGATGCCATCCCACTAACATGCGGATGCGAATGACAATGTTGAAGGTGATTATATTGAGGTACAACACTGGAACTGGCGTGATTTTGGAGTTCAAGGAAGTTGTTCTGAAACAACTGGGCTGATGGCGGCATCATAACTTGATTCAACATAGCTCCCGGCATATAGTATGAATAAGCACTTTGTGTTCGAGATTCATTTCTTGGAGGCACAAATTCCTGAAGAAACTTGTATTCCCCAAAATTCTTTTGATGAGAAAACTCGATTGATGCAGGAGTAGAAGACCTTTCTAAGGAAAGTGAATCCGGAACACTACTGCTGCTCGGAAAGTCATCCCCTTGTGAACAGTTTTCCCATCCTCCACCGTTCTCGTATACTTGGGAATCATTGACCACTTGTTGACCGGATTGTGGAAGATTCTCCTCAAGGATCTTATTTTGGACAGCATTTTCATCATTCGGGGTGGCCGCTTGAGTGCTGCTTTTTACCAGAGGTGACTTTACATAAGTAAAGAAGGCAGATGACTCACCAATCTTTAGTTCACTCTTCTTTGGACCACATGCAAGTTGCCCTGCAAAATATCACCAACATTAGGACATCTACCGAATAAGAGAATCAGTGAATGCAAAAGTTAGAAAAACCAGAAAAGATTCACGGCCATGGTTTTCCGGTATTCCAGTGTTATCACATGATAACTAGTGCTTGCATTATAATGAATAATTGATAAAATGTCCCCGTTCTCGGCACATAAACTAGCATGCCATTATTTGTATGCAAATCCACCCATCCTTGTGGTATTGGAAATAAACAGAAATGTTATGCAGACAGAAATCTATCCATCAAGCAAACATTAAATCCAGTGTCGAAACCTTGAAGAATTTCATTTACACCTCTTTTAATAAAGATGGCCAATTTTGACACATCGTCTCTGACTCGATTAATACTAGCAACGCAATATCCCACACATTCAAAAATGAAACATTACACTGAAAACTAACGTTTTCCAAATAATCCAAAAGATGAAGGCAAATTTATATATCACTCTATTCCTTAAAATATCCCATGCATTAATAGAAAAAATCTCACATATGATACCCAACAAATTTTAGGCAAGGAACATTATAAGAGCAGCCCACCTGTTCTCCGATCACTTATTCCTGGTACACCCGGACGACATTCAGATGAATCATTCTGAGGAGGCTCCACAATAGCAGCAGCAAACTGAAAGACGAAAACACTTATATGAACACAAACTATAAATTTAACTCCTTACACCATTGATTTGCCACATATTTGCAAAACCAAAGAAAACATTCTGAAATTACAACATAAGTCCACAGCTGTACAGATGCTAGATAGAAATATCTTAATGGCCTCAAGGTTTTGTGGCAAGTGTCAATATACATTATACACATTCATATACAACTTGCCTAACATGCCTAAAGTAAATGGTTTTGTGGTCGAGGTTGATTTTTGACCCCTGTTTCTTCCATGCCTACAATTCCAAATTATGCAAAGTGCATATTTATAACCTATCATTTACAACTTCACAATGCCTGCAAACTACCTGCATAAACAGTTCCACAGATAACAGATTCCTGTTCAGAGGAGTCTATAATAACTACTAAAAAATCTCATCACAAGAAGCAACAGAGATTAACTGCAACAATATAAACAGGAAGATGATAACAATAGACAAATACACTTAAATCGCATATCTTATAACCAGCAGTCATTTCATTTCCTAAAGTAAAAGTTTATGATCTCATGATCCACATTCGAACATGCTTTTCCCCTAATTTTAAACGCACACAAATATGCATTTGGTTACCAACTTCAATACTCACTTCGTCTTCTAGATGGATTGGAGCTCCCATCTCTAGATTGGTGCTCTTCCGGGACTTGTCAGCTGTGTCATCCGAGAACAAAGTAGTACTGTTTGTATTAGCATCGCTAGGGTCTGATGCCACCAAATCAAAGTCATAGTTCAAGATGTTCCTTTCCGCCAAACCAAGCTGCCAGAGAAAAGATCTAATTTAATATCAAAAGCAGTTCTCGTTAAACATCCATACAGGCATACATGTCAAGTAATGTCGGTTAATGGGTTTTTCGGTGTTCTCTATCTAATTTTTTACCCTAATAATACTCTTATAAGTATAAACCGCAATGGAACTATTTTTACAATAAGGATGAAATCAAGGACAGTAGAGGGGGGGGGGGACCCCTACAAAATGTACAGCTGAAAGTAACTAATAAAAGGAAAACTGCAAAAAACAAACCTCTCGCCGCCTTCTCCACATATGCGTCCACAAGTTCAACAATTCATTGGTTCGTAAAGGCTTGACAAGATAATCAGCAGCACCAAGTCTCAAACACTTAACAACAATAGAGACCTCGTCCTGGGCCGACATCACTTATCATAGAAAGGAAAGGAAATTATAATAATCAGACCACAAACATCAAAAGGAAAATTCACAATCACAAAAGGAAGACAGCTGAAGAAAAGAAGGTTAAAGGCAAACTTACTAATGATAGGAATCCGACGCAGTTCCTTATTCCGCATAATATACTTCAACAACTTCATTCCTTTTGACATTGGGAGGTCAACTTCAGCAAGTATGATATCAATTTCAGCTCCCTCAGCATTCAATGCGTCAATAACTTGTCTGGCCGACCTAACTGAAGTCACTGTGAATAAAAAGCAACACAGAATCATTAAGTCACTGTGAATAAAAAGTATCACAGCTGATATCTCTTCTAGAAAAAGTATATGGAAAGGGTCATCTGTCATGAAACTACAGGGAACTCCCCTAATTGGAACATATAATGATAGAACTTAGAAGTAACACAAAAAGTAGAAGAAGCCTAAATAAGTGACACGATGAACATACTCTAAAAAGTAATAAAAAAGAAACATTATTCAGCTTCGCAGATGGTAACCGAGGAATAGAATACAACTCAACTCAAAAAGCCAACCATCAAATTTTCAAGCTAATTCTGCCCTTGTTGCTCTATATGCATCAAAAGGATCTATGCAGTAACATAATGTTATACATGTTGAAACACACATAAGTCCTCATTTTCTCTTACTTTAACCAGTGCTTCCCTAGAGGAGAGTTCATTTCTTATCCTTATTTCCTTTATCACCCACATCTTACTAAAATTTCTCCCTTTGGCCACAGTTCTCGGTTACAACGCAAAGAATGAGAGTCAAGCAATTAGAAGACAACCAGGCAAGGCAATTAAATGTATAGCTAAACATATCATTTTTACCAAGTTTACTCAAATAATAGCTCTTGAGGGGCACAGCAAATCAAGACAGAAGACTAGTATTCAGTAACCAAAAGTATAATAATCAGAAAAATATAGAAAAAATGAGTTTGGAAGAGAACAATATATATATAAGCATTCCTACAATGTTCTATACATGTTGCAGCCTTACAGCTACAGGTCACAAAGTGTTTTTTTTCACGCATGAAAAGGGTATGCTATTTTTGTATTTATTTATTTTTATCAAACTACAATAGATAGTTTGCAACTGTGTTTCAATATTCAAGCCTTCAAAAAATTCAACCAGTTCCATCCACAAATCATGGCATCAACTCACTTATCATCCATCCTTTTACTTCATCATGTATCTAAATCACACAATATAAACAAAACCAGACAACAAACAAATTAACACAAGAACTCAATAGACAAGAGTCAAACAACTTAATTAACAAAACAAAAATCAAGTTATAAACTTTAAAAAGGAAAAAAATAGCTTAGAACACAATAAGAATGAAAAAAGAAAAAATAACAAAAAGTGAAGCATACCCTGATAAGAACATCTCAAAAGAAGTGAGAAAACCTCTTCACAACTCTTGGTATCATTATCACACAGCAAAATCCTCACTTTGCTCCTATCTGTAAACCCATCTCCTCCTACTCCTGCTTTAGAATCTTTATTGAAATTCAGCTCTTTGCTCTCCATATTCCTCCCCCACGCTCCAAAAACCAAAGATAAAACGTTTCCTACCCAAAAAAAAAAACTCTTTTTTTATAAATTAAAAGGAGTATATACTAAAGAAAGGCCATGAAAGTCATCCCCTTTCCCAACAACTTAGACTGTATACAAAATTGAGATCAGGGTTTCCAATCATCCGGAACCCATATTCCGATCACCGGACCGTACACCCGCCTAATAAAGGGCTAAGCTTGATTGTTCATCAAAGTTACCATATCATTTTCCAATTTGTTAAAAAAAATGAATCAGGCTTTCCATAAAAGGCAAAAAAATGCACAAGTGGACCCAATCGGACGGCGAGGATGGAAGGAAGGAAGGGGGTGCGTAATGCGTGTACGGGAGTAGGATAGAGAGATAGATGAGGTGGCAAAAATGAGGGGACAAATGGAGAGAGAAAAAGAAAAAAGCGAAGGTTTTTGGATAGTTTGGTAGAGATAGAGAAAAGACCACGTCACTCTCTCAGATCTTTACTAATTTAATCCCTACACCCCATTTCTTTTTTATTAAACGAGAATTGAATATTTTTCAAAAAAAATATAATTTATTTTTTGTAATCTATTTTCAGTGCAATAAATAGATGGTTAGAGTAAGGTCCTCCGGCACAATTTTTTTAACGAATTTTTAATTCTTGAATGAAAAATTGTCTCAAACGATCAAGAAGAGTGCTTTAAACAGGCGTTTAAATGCTTGATTTAGCTATAAACGAGCATTCCGAGAAAAAAATTTTAATTTCTCTTAAAACAGGCATTCTCACCCTCAACTGTCGAATAAAAGGTTGTGCCGAACGAAACTTAAGGTACACTTATGGTCATTGAAAATTGTTTTTAACTTTATTTTGTCATTTAATTATGAAAAATATAATTCGATTATTAATATATATTTTGGTTACCGATCATTAATTGTTTCTCCACATAAAATGGGCTGATAATTTGATTTATGCCAAACATGTTCTTGGACAATCCTGGGTTTTATTTCCATAAATTGTTTTTAATTATCTTAAGCTAGTATATGTTTATACTTTTTTTTAACCTTTTGATAAAGCAGACACACCTTGCAGACAAAGTTTTTCGAACTCGGGTCTCTTAAGATAAACATCATCCTCTTTCCACCAGGCTTCGTTAGGTTAATTTCCATACATTGTTTTTGGTTTTCAGAGCATGTGCATCATTGTATTTGTCACATGGTTGATCCATGTACTTAGGCTGCCTAATTCTTTGGGCATACCATCAAGTTTGAGTTTATGTCCTCTGTTTTCGCAAATGATTGTCGTTTGATGATGCTATGGGTTTCTTCTCATGAGGTTTGCATGTTTGCAGGTGGAGTCGCTATCGGTGCTTTGGCCGGTAGGGCTTCGGATAGTGGCGTCCTTCGCGGGGCTGTACTATGTATTGAGGTTTTGGAGGTTTTGGAGGCTTACTGCTGCTTGGAACAAACTGATGCAAGGATTAATTCTAGAGGTGAATACGGATAAGAGTTTTATAAACAATTCCAAGGCAAGAGACCAAAAACAGATATGAAAGATTTGCTTTATTCAAACTCAAACGAATGATACAAACTTCTTGAGATATACATGAGTCGTTGAATCCTCAAAAATACATGTTATTGTCACCCCCTAGTATGTTTCAAACCAAGCATTTTTTTCTCTCATGAATCGATCATTCGGAATTGGATATGGTATCGATATTTTGCTTCTTAAACAACCATGTCATGCATATTATCTGCGAAAATAAAGGAAGACATTCAAACGAAATTATACAACAAAACTTGTTGACCCAACGTACATCCAGACATATCGGTCCAAGGACCCGTGTCTCAGTAAAATGTGTTCAAGGCATGCTTAATGTATAATCAAAACAGAATTCTGTGAAGTTTGAGGGTACCATACATGGAAATGTAGATACAGATACCACACGGTTGGTGCCGAGCAGATCATTAATCACACAGCAACAGCTTCTGACCTTTTGCTGGTTTTGATTCCTCTAATAGCTGTTTATGATAACGACACACAAAAGTTAGTTAAAATCCATTCCATTAAATACATGGAAAATAACAAACAATTCCCCCAATCCATACCTTCGGTGTAATCTTTGGCTCCAAACACAGCAGAACCAGCAACTAAAGCATTAGCTCCGGCCTCAATAACCTGTCAGCAATTGATAACATTTCAATTTACATTCCATTACTTGAACAAATATCATAGGAAAACCATATGATTCTAATTGGGTACCTTGTATGCATTTTTAGGACCAACTCCACCATCCACTTCAGTCCATGGGTTTACTCCCTGCACAAGAAATATAAAACGAATTGTCACCAGATTTCAAAGCATAAAAAAGATTAGATTATACCTACAGAGATGGGAGCTATTTATACCTTCTCTGCACACATTCTTCTCAAGTCCGAGATTTTCTTCACTTGACTCTCGATAAAGCTCTGCCCACCGAACCTGGGGTTGACCGACATAATCAAGACAAGATCAACCACTGTCCAAACGCAAATGAGAGATTATCATGTCAATTTCCTTCTATTTAGCCCAACGAACACCTAAAATCTTTAGATGATGAACTATAAAAACGCAGCGACGGATCTGCATAGTTGTCGATTGTTTTGGTTTTGTAAGAAAAGCAGGCCTTGAAGTCAAAATTATAAGTAGATTACATTTAGATAATCTTAGAATATTGTTTTAATAATCTTTCAGGCTAGGTTCTGACTCTTCATTTTCTGAAGGTATCGATGTCTGGTGTATATCCGGATATGTAACCGTGTCAGACACATATCCTCATCTACCACTTGGCTCTGGTAGGAAATAAGCCGTGTACGAATCTTTCTTTGCAAATGAAAAGAATTTGGAGAAAAAGAAATAGGGAAAAAAAACTCACCATCAATGTACTAAGGGGGGTAGCGGGGTTTAGGACTACTCCAGCTTTGGCACCCAGACTTTTTATCTACAAAACAAGAAAATTTTCGAGAAGGATTAAAGAAAACTAAAAACACTTGAACAGCAAAGGAATATTCATATGAAAGATATCATATTGGAGGACAATCCAATCAAAGCCAAAGTTCGTAAACAGTGAAAGCAAGCTAAGACAACAATATTAAGCATATGATGTGCAGAGAAAAAAATACAACTGATAACAGACAACTTTCGGGGATGCTGACGATATTTTACTAAACAATGATGCACGATTTGAGGTATGAGTGAGGATGGAAAACTTAATACTCGAGAAGCTGTAACACCAAAAATAGGGTGCAAAAACAGAACAGAAATTATGCAACCATTACAAATGTCTTGATCAAACATCAATGCATAGTTCTTTTTATCATGTGTCTGAAGAATAGCTAAAACAAACAAGTTCAAAACATGAACTAGCTTGAAAGGATGAATTCTATGGGACCGTACAAGTTCCTAGCAAATCCAAACATTCCAGTCCCATCAGCATATGATGCAGCATAAAGTGCAGATACATCGTAAAAAGATTTGTCACACAAAAATTTATTCATCCCTGGTTCAACCTAAAGCAGGCATCCAAGTAGTGATATTCTAAAATAAATTCTGATGACAACATCCACATGAAATTGTGCATGAGAAAACAAGCCACACTTTTCTAGTCTATACGACCTTATGGATATGAATGCAGTTGAGTTTGGGCTTTACTTGATTTGAAGATAATATTTGATAATACTCCATTCACATCTTGTATATAAACTTAATATGGATTACTCAATAGTACGGGGTGATAAGCTGCTGTTCTGAAACTGAGTAACTGCTAGTGGCAACCCCTCATTTTTATCGTGGAATGCATAGGACAAAGGCTCAGAGAGAGAAAATAGGAGAAATCTCACCTGATTACGTGTACGATGCAAATGGATGGTTGAAGATTGTTCACAATGAACACTGACAATGTCTGCTCCAGCCTTGATAAAATCTGGAACTCGTTGGTCAGGTTCCACAATCATCTGCAGTGCATCTATAAGAGATTAGCAAATATTTAATATTGGCTGATTAATGCTAAGTTAAGCAAAATAAGAAGCATACCAAATGCACATCCAGCGGTAGATCCGTTACAGGTCGTAAAGCATCAACTACGAGAGGTCCAATTGTAATGTTTGGAACAAATCGGCCATCCATAACATCAACATGGATCCAATCACAGCCTGCCACTTCTACTGCTTTCACCTAGAAAATTATGAAAGTCAACCTTCAGAAGCAAGCTCCAAGCGTGGTTAAAAGTATCATGGAGGTAAAACAAGAGAATAGCCGCTAACATTAGCTAACATGTTTGCTATTGACCTTGGCATAAAGTCAAATGCCAAACAGTAATGCAGACTATAGTAAAAAATAACAATAACAAACCTGTTCCCCCAACTTAGTGAAATTAGCAGAGAGAATAGATGGAGAAACAATGATATCACTTTTTGAGAATTTATCGACTCGAGCTGTTGCCTTCACTACTGTAGAAATTCTCCTCCTAACATTTTCAGAGGAAAATATAATACAATCATATTAGAACATTGCAATAGACCTGGAAAAACAAAAACTCAAATCCGATGAAAGGTATACATTTATTTTATTTTTAAACTCAAATAATGTCTAACCCTAGCTTGTAAGAAGACAGACAAGCATGTATTATAACACAAAAGGTACGGAATATATTCCAAGATAGAAGAAACATAATTTCTAAACAAAATGACAAGAGCCTTAAAACTTTGAATTTACAAATACAGATTATTGACCTAAGAAAGACCTTTTAAACATACTCCCCATTAATAAACAATGAGGGCAGCCTAAACACGGAAAATCATGCAAAAGTGAATTGGAAATAATAAAAGCTGCTCAATGCCTGTGACCTTCCTGGAACCAAGAATAAAACCAAACTTTATCAATTATTGACATTTTCTTTTAATTATTATAAGCTTATACGTTCGCTGTAAACCTATTGGTGCACTCCAAATCCGAAAACAAGATCAGTAAATGGGTGTTAAAATGTTATTGGAGGACCTCCCACCATAGAAGACTGTTACTTAGGGATGAGATAACAATTCGCTATCCTTAAATTTCGTTAAATGTAAGAATTACAGGATTTTCAGGACTGAGCAAAAACCAACGACATAATTGAAGTTTTAATTATTTGGTAAGAACTTTAATGGTATTGCTACTAATATCATGTGAATATGACACCATTTCCTGCGTTCTATCTGAAATAATCGAGGGAAAGACATTAAAACATTGTGGAAGAGACTACAGGAAAAGGCATAAACAATGGAAAATGTACTAAAACTTGCGATGTAATTTGTGAGTGCAATGTCGTGATGCATAAGTTGTGCTGAAGATCACAGTCGAAACCACAATCCTAGCTTCAACTTAACATAAGCACGCAACCAGAAGGCGAAAATTTGAACATAAATCCACAATTATGCTCCTATGTAAACACCAACCATCCAAATTAAGTTTCACCAAATTGCATATTCAGATTTCGTAAATCAAACATTAAGAAATTAATATTGTAAATTAATGCAATGAACTGAAACAGTCCTTCACTTTCAAATTTCAATAGAAACCACCTTCATTAGTTATCAAAAACATTAAAAAAAAGAATGAAACTTCCAGTTACAGGGGGAAATTAATCAAAGTTGAAACAAATTAGTGTTGTTCACGAACATTTCTGAACTGGGTTTCATTGCCAAAACCCATAAAGTTGCTTCTTTTGCCATCTAAAACTACAATGAAAAAGAGAAATCTAAAAAGAATGAAAGGAAAGAGAACAGAATACCTTGTGAAAGTAAGTGTCTTGAGTTGAGATGTTGGATTAAAATTCAATAATAGTGGGCACATATGTATAATGTACGTTGCTATTATAAAGTTTAACACGTAATTAAGTGACCAATTATGTTACACGTGTTATAGGTACTGAATTGTCATAGAATTAAAAGTGTAGATACCATAAGTTAGATTTATAACTCAATGAGGGGCAGAGTTGTAAATATTAATAAACTGTTTTAATTCAGTTTATATAAAGGGTAGTGGTCCCCGAGATCTAGGTTAACTTGCATATCTCTTTTCCCCGTCTGAGAGTTGTGTGCTAAGAGGTAATCTATCATCTTGGAAGATCAAACCCTCTGAAAAATCTCCATCAATGGATTCAGGTACGCTTCCGCAAATCTAGTATTTATTCTTAATGATTTGACATACATATCGATCTAGGGTTTATATTCGTATCGAATATATATTTTGGTTCAAACAAGTGGCATCAGAGACAGGTTATGTCGAATCATTAAGATCATATATTTTTTGGTTATTAATCTTTCATCGCTATTTTTTCCCATCTGTAATCTACGATCATTAGGTTAATTTGTTGAGTTTTTCGTTGGTCGCATCAATGGATTCGGATTGGAAATTGAGGTTTTCTTTTTGTGGGTTGCATTATCGAAAGCCAACTGAAAATTTTGTTTTCTTGATTCTGTTTACTTTGCGGCAATCTTCATCTCCAATAGCCCTAACCTTACGTATCTAATTTCGATTGAATTTAGGGTTATATAATGAAATCTGACGGTTTAGAAATTCAAGGGAATTATGTTTATGTGCTATTTTAAGTTATTCATTTTTTTTTGAATTTCAATTTCGGCATATTGTTATTATTATTAAGATTCTCGGTATATGAATTTGCCTTTAAATGTTATATTGTTTTTGCTCGTTTAGCAAACGCATAAAATAACTCAAGTTATGAAATATATATTTTATTTAACATATATTTTCAATTCGGTTGGATCAAAATTTTAGTTTTGATCATCAGGTATAAAGATAAATCTTTGGAAACAGATAAATTAATGTTTTGGCTATGTCTAATATTTTAGTGGGTTAATTGAAACACAATGTCACCAAAGTGGCCGCTTCTGTGTAGATTAACTTATTTAAAATATCAAGATGTTTGTGTTTTTGTAATTCATGCGTTTATTAATTGGCCCAAAGGAAAATTAATATTTGGCCGAATTTCAAATAACACCTGTGGTGATAAATGTGTGACAATTATAAGGTAATTTATGTGTGCAATATGTTAGTCCAAAGATTAACCTGTTGTTCAACATAGTTTATTGTCAATGTTTGATTGCTACAACGAGAGTACCGCTTACAGTTAATATTACTGTCCAAAGACTTGATATTAATGTTGTGTTTGGTATCTTGAGGGGAATTAGTCATTATTTTGAATTTATTTGTTTACTTATGAATTATTGGTGTGAGCATATTTATTTATTTATTATTCTTTTGTTCTATATTCAGCTAGTTCTTCTGCTGCCACAATATCTGCTAATGTCAATTCAATACCCATGCTTAATGGGACGAATTTCAAGGAATGGAAAAGGCACTTATTGATAGTGCTTGGCTGTATGGACATAGACCTTGCGTTAAGGGAAGAACAACCTGCACCTCTCACTGCGGTAAGCACCCCGATCCAAAAAGGGATTTTGAGAGGTGGGAACGTTCTAATCGCATGAGTCGATGATCATGAAACACAAAGCATTCCGAAACCTTTAGGGTGCGTAATCAAGAAATTATTCAGGCTAAGGATTTCCTTGACAATATTGAGCAACGTTTTGTTAAAAACGATAAGGTTGAGATGACATCACTTCAATTCTTTGATGTCCATGAAGTACAAGGGTCAAGGAAATATAAGGGAGTACATTATGGAAATGTCTCATATTGCTTCAAAACTTAAGGCACTTAAGATCGAGTTTTCGATGATTTACTCGTCTTTATGGTTTTAGTATCGCTTCTGCACGCTTTAACCAATTTAAAATTAGTTATAATCACAAAGGGAGAAGTGGACTCTAAATGAGCTCATTTCTCATTGTGTTCAAGAGGAAGAAAGGTTGAAGCGTGAGAAAACTGAAAGTGCTCATTTGTCTAGTGCCTCTAAAGACAAAGGCAAGAAAAGGAAATATCGAATGAAGTCGCTAAGGGTCCAGCTCAAAAGAAACAAGAGAATGTTCCAAATAATTGTTTCTTTTGTGACAAGCCTGGACACATGAAGAAAGATTGTACCAAATATCACGCATGGCGTGCAAAGAAAGGTATGAATCTTACTTTGGTCTGTTTACGAGGTTAATTTATCTTGATGCCTAGAAACACTTGGTGGTTAGATTCTGGTGCTACTACTCACATAAGTGTTTCTATGCGGGGTTGCCCGAGCTACCAAAGCCAAGTGATGGTGAAAGAAACATCTTTGTGGGCGATGGAAAATCGGTGGAAGTGGAAGCAATTGGGCATTTTAGGTTGTTATTAGGAACTGGTTTTTATTTGGATTTGAAAGACACTTTTGTTGTTCCGTCTTTTAGGCGGAATTTAGTTTCATTTCTTTGTTGGACAAATTTGGTTATTATTATTGTTCATTTGGAAACAATCGGTTTACTTTGTCTTTAAATTCAAGTATTGTTGGAACCGTTATTTAAATGCTTATGACAACATTTATTTGTTAGATACAATTGCATCCTATAATGAAACCTTGCATGTGGAATCACGTGGTACTAAGCGAAAATTAAATAAAGAAAATTTAGCATCATTATGGCATAAACGCTTAGGTCATATATCAAAGTGTAGGATTGAGCGTCTTGTGTCTAATGGTATTTTAGAGTCCCTTGACTTCACAGACTTTAATGTTTGTGTTGATTGCATCAAGGAAAGCGGACCAAAACTAAGAGATTAGGTGCCAATCGTTCTCTGACGTCTTAGAATTAATTCATACCGATATTTGTGGGCCATTCCCTACGGCATCTTGGAATGGTCAACAATATTTCATAACATTCATAGACGATTACTCACGTTATGGGTACCTATATCTCATTCATGAAAAAATCTCGGTCTTTGGGCGTGTTCAAATCCTATAAAGCTGAAGTTGAGAATCAACTCAACAAAAGGATTAAAAAGGTTCGATCCGATCGTGGTGGTGAGTACTACGGTAGATATGATGGATCGGGTGAACAACGTTCGGGACCATTTGCAAAGTTCCTAGAGGAATATGGTATTGTCCCACAAAGACACCATGCCAGATCACCTAGTATGAATGGTGTTGCCGAGAGACGTAATAGGACTTTTAAAGATATGGTAAGAAGTATGATTGCTCATTCTACCTTACCCGAGTCACTCTGGGAGAAGCATTAAAGACAAAGAGCGTACATTCTGAATAGAGTTCCCACTAAAGCAAAATGAAAAAAGACGCCTTATGAGCTTTGGGTGGGTAGAAAGCCCACTCTAAAGCATTTTCACATTTGGGGATGTCCAATGAGGCAAGGCCTTATAGGCCACTTGAAAAGAAATTGGACTCCAAAACAATGGCAGCTACTTTATTGGTTATTCGAGCGATCTAGGGGCTATAAATTTTATGATCCCATAATTAAGAATATTTTTGAGACGAGAATTGCAATATTTTTTGAGGATGTTGAGTTTGGAGGGAGAAATAAGGTAAGAGACATTGTCTTTGAGGAGGAATTGAGTTTTAACTCGGTTCCTACTATCACTTTTGATGATGTTCAAGTTTCTATACCGATCATCAATCAAGAAGTGAATCCAACCTCAACAAGACAATGTCGAACAGCTCCCTTATTCAGATGAGGTAATTGTTCCGGAAGAGCAAACTCAAGAACCTCAAGAACAAGTGTCATTAAGGAGATCCACGAGAGAAAGGAGAAATGCTATTCCGGATGATTATATTGTATTTTTCCAAGAAAATGAGGATGATAATGGAATGATGGAAGATGATCCGATCAACTTTCACCAGGCCATGCAAAGTATTAACTCTCAAAAGTGGATTGATGCCATGCAAGAAGAGTATAAATCCATGCAAGACAATAAAGTTTGAAACTTGTCCCATTACCTAAAGGTGCAAAACCAATTGGTTGTAAATGGATTTTTAAAACCAAGAGGATGCAAATGGTAATGTGGAGAGGTATAAAGCACGTCTTGTAGCTAAAGGTTATACTCAAAAAGAAGGCATTGACTTTTCGAGAGACTTTCTCACCAGTTTCATCGAAAGACTCATTTAGGACAATCATGGCACTTGTAGCTCATTTTGATCTTGAGTTACATCGGATGGATGTTAAGATCAAGCGTTTCTCAATGGAGAAATTGAAGAAACAATTTATATGGTGCAACTGAAAAACTTTGAGTCGGGAGACCCAAAGAATATAGTTTGCAAATTAACAAAATCCATCTATGGACTCAAACAAGCTTCTCAAATGGTATCACAAATTTCATCAAGTAATTGTCTCGTTCGGTTTTGAGATGAATATTGTTGATGATTGCGTGTATCACAAGTTTAGTGGGAGTAAGTACATATTTTTGGTTTTATATGTCGATGACATTTTGCTTGCCACGAATGATATAGGCTTACTGCACGAAACCAAGAGATTTCTATCTAAGCATTTTGAAATGAAAGATCTTGGGGACGCTTCTTTTGTTTTAGGAATTCAGATACATCGAGATCGATCTTGGGGTATTCTTGGATTGTCACAAAAGAACTATATCGATAAAGTACTTAAAAGGTTTGGCATGCAAAATAGTAAACCAATAGACACCCCTGTCACTAAAGGAGACAAGTTTTGTCTTGCCCAATACCCTAAAAGTAATCTTGAAATTCAAGAAATGCATAAGATTCCTTATAAATCAGCTATTGGGAGTCTAATGTATGCTCGTGTATGTACGCGTCCGGATATTGCGTACATTGTTGGGATGTTAGGCGATACTCAAGCAACCCCGGTATGGACCATTGGAAAGCAAAAAAAGAGGGTTATGAGGTATCTTCAGAGAACAAAAGATTATATGCTCACATACAGAAATCGATCATTTGGAGGTCGTAGGGTATACGGATTCTGATTTTGCTTGGTGCCAAGATAGCAGAAAAAATCTACATCAAAGCTATATTTATCTCATTAGTTGGGTGGAGCTATATCCTGGAAAAGTGCCAAATGTAGACACTTGTAGCTTCTTCCACTATGGCAAAGAGAGTTTGTAGCATGCTACGAGGCATCTAATCATGGAATATGGCTGCGAAATTTTGTCACTCAAGGCTGCGTATTTTGGAGAATATAGAAAGACCACTTAAATTATTTTGTGACAATAAATTAGCAAAGTTGTATTCCAACAACAATAGGAGCTCGTCTAAGTCAAAGCACATTGACATAAAGTTCCTAGTTGTGAAAGAAAGAGTGCAAAGTGGACAAATATCCATAGAACACATTGGGACAAACTCTATGATAGCGGATCCGCTCACAAAAGGTTTACCACCCAAGGTCTTTCATGAGCACACCGCTCATATGGGTGTTACATCATTTAAGGATATTATTGTTTGAGTGGGAGTTTGTTATTTGTTCACTTTATGTTTATGTTTATTTTCGAGACATTTATGTATTTGGTTATTTTCTGATCAAAAATAAAGTATTCATTAATCCACTCTTTTCTTATTTGGATAAGGACCTCACTTATGTTTAAAGAGGACCAGGTTGGAAATAGGCATGTTCGGTTCACATTTACATGTAATTTCCATGCTACGCATCCATGATTGATCTATGTCATTTGATTATGTTTATATACGTGACCATTGATGGGTCCAAATATGATTGATATGGCAAAGACCGCTTTGATCCTATATGGATATAATTGATGGACGAGATTGTTATAGAATACCTATTACATGATAGCAAATTTTTGAGCTCATAAGGTCGTACATTTGTCGTGTAACATATGTTGCCCAAGTGGGAGATTGTTGGATTAAAATTCAATAATAGTGGGCACATATGTATAATGTACGTTGCTATTATAAAGTTTAACACGTAATTAAGTGACCAATTATGTTACACGTGTTATAGGTACTGAATTGTCATGGAATTAAAAGTGTAGATACCATAAGTTAGATTTATAACTCAATGAGGGGCAGAGTTGTAAATATTAATAAACTGTTTTAATTCAGTTTATATAAAGGGTAGTGGTCCCCGAGATCTAGGTTAACTTGCATATCTCTTTTCCCCGTCGAGAGTTGTGTGCTAAGAGGTAATCTATCATCTTGGAAGATCAAACCCTCTCAAAAATCTCCATCAATGGATTCGTGCACGCTTCCAAAAATCTAGTATTTATTCTTAATGATTTGACATACATATCGATCTAGGGTTTATATTCGTATCGAATATATATTTTGGTTCAAACATGAGAGAGATGGGTTCTTAGAAACCCAAGTCCCCCTCCAAAGCCATTAATCTGAGTTGAAGAACACAATGAGGAAGCCATTAATCTTGTGTTTTGTAATCTACAAAGGAGGTGGGTTTGATGGTTTGGTAGTGAGAAGTTTTATTTGTTTGTTAAAATCTCACCACCAACCACAGCCACAGGCAGGCAGGCGGGTAAACAGTCAGCAGCAGCAAGACAAAGAAAACAGAAAGAAAAAGTCTCGGAAAAATTTAGGAATGGGTAAGTGTGATGCTGTGCTTATCTTCAATGGTTGGCTGGCGTTTCCGTAATGCTGATGTCTGAGTTATGGTGTTTCGCTGGGGGATTGGGTCACCTTCTTACTTGCCCCTATCACTCGGTTGCAAGTTGCGACTCCAAATAAATTACACCACAAATCACTCCGTTATCAATAAGATTACAAATAGCTAATCAATTTTACAAGTCACAAACGAATTAAACCCTAGTCACTCTTCATTTTTTTAAGGCAATTTTCTTCGTCTAACGAGTGCTGTAAATTTTATTTTTTTATTTTATTTAATCGGCAATGATATTAATTTAATGCTGATTGTCGACTGTTAGATCTATTTTTCTCTATTTATTTTTTTTAATAAAAATAATTTTGTCTTTATAGCATGTTTATTTA